>CM056720.1:65926972-66052559 GCA_029844215.1 Przewalskia tangutica
AGCCCCGCTTTCTGAGGCTTATCTGCATGCTACCCTCGAGCCTGCAGGTTCTTGTTCATTCAGGTACATAAATGGCTCCCCGCCCCGTCATAGTTGCTGTTATAAAACTCTTAGAGGTCTCATAGAACCGTGGTGGGCATGTAGTTTGTAAAAAGGATAAATGTTCGGTTTTTATGTATATATACGTGGTGCAACTGCTTTGGGTTGACCTGCATTTACTTCACACGGTATCTCTTTGTTTCATGTTTATGTTTTATTTCCGCCTGCCATTTTCTCTCGATGTCAGGATCACTAAGGGTGCCCGGGTAAGGCACTACCACGTGGGCCCGGTTCTGTCAGGACAAAAGTGGTATCGCAGCGAAGTAATCCTCAAAGTGTCTACTGCATCGTAGTTCTAGTTTAGTCTTGATTATCTAGCGGTGTCAGGCACCACATCTATAATCGTGAGGTCGCAGGACATTTAGGATTGAAGTTTCCATTCTTTCCATTCCGAGATCGTGCCTAGAGCCGCAGGTGATAAGTCGACCTCCGACGCATTCCTCTTCCTTTTTACCGCTTATGCCTCCGCCTGTGAAGGGCAACCCGCCTGGGAATGAACGCAAGGCACCGAGCGGAGTCATGAAAGGTAGAGCACAAAGGGTTACTACAGTAGCGTGTAGGCCCATGGCCGTTAATCTGTAGATAGTGCTCGTGACGGGCGAAGGTTTTGCGACGCCGGGCCAAAGACCAAAGTAGGAAGCTTGTGGAGCCGCAATCAGTGGCTGCCGCAGACTACAAGACTGAGCGCTCTCCAAACCCACACCGGAAAGCAGATGGTAGACGGGTACAAGGAGATGGTCGGGGCCATCGTCCGTGGTCGCGGGCAGAGCATGAGGATAGGCTAGATGCGCAGCCTGGGGCCTCCAAAGAAGGGCACCCGTGAGTTCACCCCCGAAAGTGCATGGGGCTTTGAGACTACGGGACTTTACGAGTCAGAGTTGTAGCCAAGAACGCCAGATTGCATGGATCGAGCCGAGTCGATTTGACTCGACTCAGAGTTTATCCGACAACTGGACAGCCGGATCATGAGAGTGACTCGCAGCTCTCGTAGAGGCAGAGTCGGTGGTATCGGGTTCGCATCACCGCAGTTGATACCGCTAAATGATCGTTTGATTCTTACGGAGCTGTCCCGGGAGAGTCATGCACTTCCAGCCGACGGGACGATTTGTGTTCTCGGCGGCATTTCTGCACATTTCTTGCCCTGGCCACGATGAGGAGAGCTCGCCTGGCTGCATTTTTGACGCTGAGGTGTGATCTTTTCCGCGACGTGCCAGAGTACAATGTGGAGTTCGGACCATTAGCCTCAGATGTCCTCGGTCAGAGTAGCCGAAATGGAGCACGCAGCGACGTAGTACACCGCCACGCCACCGGCTAGATGATTACTTGGCATAGGCTTGTTCCGGCAAATTTCTTCAAATGTGTGCATGGATATTTCCGCAGACGCAGCTCACGACCAGGACGCGAGGCACGAGAGGTCGACTTTAACGACCGGAATCAAGCAGAAGAAGAGGGGCCGTAATAGTTGAGTGGTCCTTGTAACTCTCGCATGGTCGGGTCAGCGTTGAGCCAAGAAAGAGATCACGATTAGTTATGTACCCACGCCCACAAGGCAGAGTGGTCCTCCGCGCATTCAGACGCTCGTGGTATTCGAGATCGGGGTCGTGGCCGGCCAGGCTTTCCGTTCACAGTGTATACGGGTTCTGAGCCACCGGATCTCGACGCTTTCCCCTCGTGTGTATCATCCGGGCGACGCCATCCCGGGAATGTCAGTTTTTTATCGTGCTTTATTTTTCATACCGCTGGCCGTACATGCAGATTGACGGTAAACCCGTCCCTATCAGGTATTGATGCAGCACGAATGAATCAAATGCCTTACCGAAGTCGGGCCGCGCAAAGTTCATCGCTTTCTATAGCTTACGGCATGCCCTGGCAGGCGTGATTATGGTTGAGCGACGGTATGGAAAATGAAGCAATGGATACAGTGCATATTCTTACTCCTCTGCAGACTAGGTATGCGCTGGATTTATATTTGATGACGCTGCTAAGTATTATGTTCAGATAGCATTATGTTAAATTGCGATTTGAAAGCGCCAGCGGTTAGTGGTACGTAAGGTTGGGTACCTAGAAACGTGGGCCTTAGAATATTATACGCGGAGACCTTAGATGCAAGTACGCCCCGAGTAAAAGATTTTGTTTACAATTGACCTTTGTCGGAGTGCGTAAGATAGTATACGCGGGTATACTCAAGCAAGGCAGATAAGTCCTCGAGCGTGTGAAATGAAAGAGGTAGTCGAGCCAAGAATGACCACTAGGCCATCATGACTCAATAAGTAAGATTGTTCCGGATCGGGAACAAGATGGGCGCGTTATGGGTCGGGTCGAGGACTATTCGCGTCAACCTGCACTCGCTATGCGGGGCTGGCTTCGGCGGTCCCGCCAGTGGTAGGATCACGAGGGTTTTAGGCCCAAATTGTGTTAACCATCGCACGAAGTTCGGTGGACGCGCTCACCAAAGAGGTCGGACCGGTGTTTTGATTTCGCGGTAGCCGGTGACTATTGCCCCGCTGGAGGAGTTTTATAAAAGCTACCATTTCAAAGATTCTGATGTCGCTTTACGAAGCCCTCGTGGGCGGAAGTGTAGTTGCCTGGCCGATTGGTCTGACGTTGGCATGTTCGGGAGATAGTTGGTCCGCACTTGATCCAACAGATGTGGATATGTTCGAAAAGATCGGAGATCCATCCGTAGTATTCCAAAGAATGATAACCAAGTCAGATAGTAACCCGTATATTTTGGAAACCAAGCAGAATAGAAATGTGGTAAGTTTTGAGTGTACGGCGAGGGTACAACGAGTAAAGGTGTTAAGCAAGGTGTTAAGAACATAGTTGTGATCATTTCTTTGTAAAGCGTAGGTGCGGGGAGTATCTTTTAGACCTTGGGTGAAAGCTTTTGTGTTAATAGAGGCGATTCCTCGTGGACTTGGATTTAAGTATTTACGCTGTGTTATTTCGTGGCCATATGGCATTGGCAACTTGCTTAAGTTAAGGAGAACCTTATCGCTATCTATCTTCGGTATGAATATTCTGACGAATGTTTCTATGATGGAGAACGTTATAACCCGTATTTTCCCGAGTATGTACGCCGAGGGCGCACGATAAAAGTTTAAGCCTTAAATAGGCAAAGGATCAAAATTTGTGCACAACCCACTTAAACGAATTGATTTCTCGACGCAAACGCTTTCCAAAACTTCGCGAGGAAAAATTACGGCTATGTCATTTATTATTTTTATGGATTTTTCGTGAGAGATGAAATATTTTGGATCAACGAGAGGGCGACAAGTGTCACCTCAAGTGGCGGATTGCTGGACGAATCGGCAACATTTTTTGGCCTTGTTTTGGTCGGCGATTAGGTAGGATATTTTGTAGATATTTTGTGTAGTAGATGAGCAAGTGGGACACACACACGCTTGTCCAAATTCGACCTCCACTTGCCCACCACTTGGCTTGATTCGACCATCGAGGGTCCTATAAATACCCCTAACTCAAGGTTTTATTCATCCCTCAAATGACTTTCTAAGTCTTGAAATCCTCCTCCCTTCCAAGTGTTCTCGCCCAAAACACTTCCCTTGAGCCTTAATGAGACACTCCCCCTTCCCTTAGAGTTGCCCTCGTGAAATACCTCCCTTGGTAGAGAAATACTTCTCCAAGTATTTTTATAATGCCAAAATACTCTAGCCCAAAACCTTTGTAGTATTTCCAAGTACCTCTATACTAAAAAGCCCGTAAAATACTACTATACTTTCCTTTAGCTACTAAACGAAACCCTATGGAAAAGTCTCCGTAATTGGTCGAGTACTTAGTAAGTGTGTAGAACTTCCGAGGGTTTCTTCGAGCGAATGGAGCGCACGAGTATGAGAGCTAAACCTTGCTCAGATCGACTTTAATCTTGGATAATTTTGGGTTTATCGAGGTAAATACTCTTGACCTTCTATCAGAATTGGAAATTACATACGTAGTAGTATAGAAATGTATATAAGATACATGTAAGAGAATTGAACCGTAATGTATGATATTACGTAAGAGAAATTGAATCGAATCACACCGTAAGAATATTAAGAATAAAACCGAATCAGATTTACATAGGACTCGTATTTACGCATTTGTGGAAGTTTGGGCGGCAGAGAAGTCGCCAATTTTTCGTAGAATTATTCTACAAATAGTCTAGACATCGATAGACTTGTATGACCATTATAGGTCGAAGTGATCGCGAGTAGCATATTCTACTCGGCGGTGGAAAAGGCTAGCGTGATTACGTGATTTGGAGCTATTTGCCAATAATCGATAATCGTCGAGGTAATGCGGATTCTTCCTATCCTCCATGATATTTTGAAAGAATATATATTTAGTACTATGAGACGACGCTGTTAACCGAACGTAGTTTTACGGCAATGTCTTTTGACTTAAGCCCGAATAATAAGAATCTTGAAGTATTTCAAGAGAATTAAGAAACCTTTTCAGTTAAGAGTAATACTTGTTTTTAAAGCTAAGAGTTATACTAGCTTTACGGAAGTTAGGTATAACGACTTAAGAGAGATAAAAGAATGGTTTATTGATTTTAGAAGTTAAGAGACTTAATCTTAAAAGATAAGAGGCTTGACTTAATCGAATTGATACGTAAAGTTGTTAAGAAGTTTGAAACCTCATTCGCGAGTAACGAGTACTTCGTTTTAAAGAATAATGTTTTACGATTTTAAAATGAGAATAAGTATCGAACAAACCATCGCATGCATAATAAAGGAAAATGTATTGACAAGTAAGTAATTATATTAAAACCAAGAGAACTCCATCCGCATAAGCTTCAAGATAAGACAAAATGATATTACATTTTCTAGATCACATGACTTTAATAAGATTGTTATAGACAAGAATAAATCGCCACACATATGACATATGTTACTCAATTGTGTTAATAAGTGATTAAGTCTACGGACCATGAAACCTTTCTAAAATAAGAGACTTAAGTACTTGAAATTAGGCAAACTTGAACTTTTGGAAAAGAATGCCATACTGATATTGAAAGGAAAGTGTTTTGGCTTACCTAAAACGCTGAGTCACTCTATTTTTATACTACGGTATCGGGTGACCTTATAAAAGAAACGGATCTTTTAAACGAATTTAACGTATCGTAATACTTCGGGGTCGAACCGACTTCGCATAAAATAACCTTTCAGTCGCGCGAGTAACTCTGCCCATGCTCATGCTGGGTGATAGCCTCTTTTGCAGGCAAGGCATCAGTATTTATACCACCGCCTCACGGAGGGTCGGCTGATTTGTTATGAACGATTCTTCACCGAGTCCTACGAGACGGGTCCCAGACGGGCCGACACGATTCCATCCGATTCTTCACCGAAGTCCCACGACGGGTCGACATCGATTTCATCTCGATTTTTACCGAGTCCTACGACGGGTCGGACATCGATTTCATCCGATTCTTTACCGAGTCCCACGGACGGGCTTCGACACGCACACCACACGATCTCCACCTCTATCCCGCTGACGAGCCGAGACACGTTATAATGATAATACGGTTTATATCCATCACGGAATGAGGAAGGAGTTCCACTGCATACGGACGACTGAGGCGTGAGTCCCCGACTTGACGGGATCGCTTTTATGTCACGAATCGTAGTTTGCTATCATACATGTCTCCCGCTTTGTATAGATCGTTATGATTTCATTTATAGTATTTTTTTCACATACTTGGTACCGCTGTAATCGACTTTCTCGTGGGCCGCTCACGCCGCAGTAGAGGTACACGGCCAGGATCCTCGCCATAGGATCACAGCCAACAGGTTTGAAGCCCCGCTTTCGAGGCTTATCTTTCGCATGCTACCCTCGAGTCCAGGGTTCTTGTTCATTCAGGTACAAGTGGCGGCCCTCGCCCTTCATAGTTGTTGTTATAAAACCTTAAAGGTCCTGTAGTACCGTGGACAGAGTTTGTAAAAGGATAACTGTCGGGTTTTTATGTATATATACGTAAGGCAATCGCTGTCACTTGCTTATTTATCATATCTCTTGTTTCATGTTTATGTTTTATTTCCGCTGATTTTCTCTCGATAAGTCAGATCACCAGGTGCCCGGTAAGGCACTACCACGCCCGGTTCGGTCGCGACACCTGTGTTATGGCTATTTCTTTTCTCGAGGTTTTACTGTGCAGGTTGTGAACTCAAAGTAGTATCGCGATCGATTCGCCTCGTGCCGTTGTTTGATTTCGCGGGTAGCCAGAAGGATTATTCGCCTCGTCAGTGTGTATTATAATAGCTACCATATCGCATTCGAATATCGCTTTACGACGCCTTCAGGGCGGAAGCATAGTCACGGCCGACGGTTCGAGGTCGCGCGTTCGTATAGCTTGGTTCATAATTGTTTCAAATAGGACGCGAATAGTAAGCTTATCCGTAAGAGGTTATCGCAGCTCGTAGTCACCGTAAGTCGGCGGATAATCGGGACGATGCTTGGAGTTCAGCCGACTCGTGGGTCTTCAAGGTACCACCCTGAAAGTGGTGTGATGAGTTTTGGAAAACAGGAACTTAGCCCGAAGTTACTTTGGGCCTTTTCTCGATCATGAAGAATAGGCCAAAGGTTGCCTATATGTTAGCTTTGCCGTCCGACGCAGAGGCAAGATGTCCGGCCTTTCATGTTGTTATGTTCTAAAAGTATCTGAGATCCATCCAGAGTGTTCCGCTAATGATGATCAAGTTGAAGTAGTAACCTGCAGATTTTGGAAACAAAGAGAATGTAAATGCGATAAATTATGAGAAAGAGTTCGAGTGTACGAGGCGGTACGACGAGTAAGGAAGTTTTGCAATGCACGTGTTAAGAACATAGATGCGATCATTTCTTTGTAAATGAAGGCGCAGGAGTATCTTTTAGCCTCAGTGGAGTTTTTGTGATATTAGAGGTGATTCCTCGACTTGAATTAAGTATTTACGCTGTTATTTTACTGCCAAAGCGTGGCATGATTGTTTTTCAGCATAGAGCGAAGACTATATCGCGCACGATGTTTTGAGACTTAGAAGAAACATTCGGACAAATGTTTCTGAGGGGGAGAATGTTATACTCAGATTTCCAGAGTATATACGCGAGGGCGCATTTATAAAAGTTTAGGCCTTAAGTTAGGCTAGAACGAAATATTTGTGCACAACTACCAAAAGAATCGCTTTCCGACGTAAACGCCTTCCAAAGCTTCATGTAGGGAAAATTACGGCTATGTCATTTATTATTTTTATGATTTTTCCGAGAGATGAAATATTTTGGACCAACGAGAGGGCGACACTCGTCACCCTCAAATCATGGATTCTCAAGCGCCAATCGACGAATTAGCTGAGTTGGTAGATATTTTGCAGATATTTTGCGTGGTAGATGGATAAGTGCGACCCACACACACTTGTCCAAATCCACACCCTACACTTGCCTACCACTTGTCTCTGATCTTGGCCATCAAGCTGACCTATAAATACCCCTCTTAGCAAGCCTCGCCCAAGCCCTTCGCGAGGCTTTGGCCGAAACCCTCCTGAGGGCTAGCCAAACATACACCCCCTCTCGAGTTGTTCTCGTGAAATACCCCTTGGTAGAAAAGTATTCTCCAAGTATAGTTACTATTCCAAAATACTCGCCCAAATACCTTGTAGTATTCCAAGGTTACTCTTATACTAAAAGCCCGTAAATACTACTATACTTCCTTCACACAAAACGAAACCCTAAGGAAAATCTTCACAGCTTGGTTGAAGATTAAGTTAAGTTGCATAGAACTCCTAAGGGTTGTTTGAGCTGGTCGAGCATCTGAGTAGAGCTAAACGCTGCTCGTGATCGACATAACTTGATAATTTTGGGCTTATCGAGGTAAATACTCTTGTCCTTATATTGTAATTGGAAATTACATACTATACTATTATAGAAATGAATATAAGATTCATAAAAGAGAATTGAACTGTAATGTGGGATATTACGTAAAAGACTTGAACCAAATCACATCAAGAATATTAAAGAATAAGTTTGAATCAGATTTACATGTGACTGATTTACGAGACTTGTGTAGTTTAACTGCAGTGGTCACGCCCGATTTTCCGTAGAATAGAGAAGCTCCGCTTAGAATGTTCTGCAGAGTAGTCTAGACATCGATAGACTTATATAACCGCGATAGGGCAGATCGCGAGTAGCGTGATCTACTCGGAAGACGGACAAGACTAGCCGAAGTTATACGCGAGCGCTTTGCTAATAGTCGATAATCGCCGCGATGTACGTGATTCTTCCTATCCTCGAGCATGATATTTTAAAAGGAATATATTTAGTACTAGACGCACGTGTTAACCGAACGTAGTTTTACTAAGAATGTCTTTTTGACTTAAGCCCGAATAATAAGCATTCAAGATTTCAAAAGAATTAAGAAACCTTTTGAAAGAAGAGTAATACTTGAGTTTTAAAGCTTAAGAGTTATACTAGCTTTACGGAAGTTAGGTATAACGCCTTAAGAAAGATAAAAGAATGGTTTATCGATTTTAGAAGTTAGAGACTTGATCTTAAAAGATAAGAGACTTGACTTAATTAATTTAATATGAATTTTGTTAAAAGTGTGAAACCTCATTCATGAGTAATGGTACTTGGTTTTAAAGGAAATAATGTTTTCGATTTCGGAATCGTAATAAGTATCGAACAAACCATCAGCAGCTAATAAAGTGGAAATGTATCGACTAATCAAGTATTATTAAAACCAAGAGAAACTCCATCCGCATGTGTCTAAGATGAGACAAATGATATTACATTTCCTAGATCACGGCCGCGAATCGATTGTTATAAACAAGAATAACCTACTCACACATAAGGCATATGTTTCTCAAATTGTTTTAAAGGAGAATTATATCATTAAGCTGATTAAAACTATGAACTACTAAACCTTTGAA
Organism: Przewalskia tangutica; assembly: GCA_029844215.1. Lineage (NCBI taxonomy): Eukaryota > Viridiplantae > Streptophyta > Magnoliopsida > Solanales > Solanaceae > Przewalskia > Przewalskia tangutica. The sequence goes on from CM056720.1 coordinate 65,935,969, forward strand.
AATGAGAAACTGAGCATTTGAAATTAGACAAACTCGAACGCTTGGAAAATAATGTCATACTTCATTTTACAAAGGGAAGTGTTTTGGTTTACTTAAAAAGATAGTCACTCTATTTTTTTATACTACGTATCAGGTGACTTTTTGTGAAAGAAGTTTGATCTTTTAAAGAGTTAATGTATGAAGTACTTGGGGATAAAACCCAACTTGTTAACATAAAGCAGAAAGTACTCGCGGAATAACTTGATCATGTTGGTTCGTGATAGCCTTGTAATACTTTCTTGTTGATTTGATAAGTAAACATGTTAGACGTTACGTGTTAGTATCTCGTGATGTTCGTGGTAGCGGTTTCTTTGTCAGGTTTATGTTGTTAAACGGAAGCCCGTTGTAATCGTATTATATCACCTACCCTCGACTTGTTATACCGAGGGCACGCCACCTCGACGCGTCTATACGGCCTATGCATCAGCGCGACTACGCGAGTCAGCGGAGTTCCAGGATTGATCATTCCGTGTTTTATCCCGACGCGGATGCCCACGCGTTCGCGTGACTACGCGCCTATGAGACTACGCGATCATGGAGTCCGTGAGGTACCGGGGTTAGGTACTTCACGCGAGGAATACCTCACGCTGGTCCGTAGTGACCTATGCGGATCGCGGGAAGTCCAGATTAGCACGCATAATGATACTATGGGCGATCGCCTCGCTGATCATTCGCGCCTGTAAAAGACTGGCCATTATATTTATTTTGCCTTGTTTATGTCGTGGCACTACGTGCGCTGAATCGTTGTATTTGCAAATGGTTTTAAATACTTTGATTTTACTTCAAGATTTTTCGCCACATACTGGTACTGTACTCGACTTCCGGCCGCTCACGCCGCAGTGTAGGTACACCACTTGCCGATCCTCGCCATGTGGTCACGTCAGCCTTCAAGCTTCTGCTTTCTCCGAGGCTTATCACGTATAGTCTCGTCGTTGCAGGTACTACATTCAGGTATGGCGGCCCCGTCTCCGCCATCGTTGTCATATCATTCTAGAGTCAGAGTAATCGCCAGGCGTAGTTGTAAATAGGGATGAATCGTTTAGTTGTTATATATATATGCCGAAGGCAAGTTTTCTCGATTAACCGTTTCATATTTCATATTATGTCATGTCTTGTTTTATATTCCACTGACACTGATGTATGTCTACTGGTGCCCGGTAGGCACTACTCGCCCGTTCGGTCACAGAAATGAGATAAGTTGCTAAGGAGCGACTTTGAATCTTTAAGTTATATCGGCTTATCAAGGTAACAATCTTGTCGCCTTAGTGATTAATATTACATGTTGTTGTAGTTATTTATATGAACAAGCACGAGATATATATAATGAAGATTGATAAGTGTTATGGAATATTTGGAAGCAAATCCAAAAGTTTCATGTTAGCCATAAGATTGTAATTCAATTTAGTTATTAGTTTTAGTCGTCGATGTTATATAAAGAAGGATTATAGTTGTTAAAATTGGTTGCGACTATATAACATGTTAGAACGATAATATGGATTGAAAAGGAATTGGAAAAGATTGTATGCGGTTGTATATTGAATTAGAAATGACATTTAATATCGATTGTTTTATATAAATTATGGAAGAATTTTACACGCCATGTAAGGCGGTAATCCCTTTGGTCAAGTTGTTAGTCAGGGCGTATAGGTTGTTGATTTCGCCTTGAAAAAGTGGAAAAGTACGAGAAACAAAGGAAGTGCGCCTAATTTTTCGTAATAAGTGACTTTACACTTAGAATATTCTACGTTAGAAAGCTAGAGTTGATAGACGATTATGGTCATTATAGTTGACATCCTACGTATGAATATTGTACTTAGCAAGTGGATTGAATCAAGAGGTATATGGAAATTTTCTTATCTCTCGAGCACGAGTAGTTATAAATGTATAGTACGGAGACGATTTGTGATTTAAATGAATTCGCCATTTTAATATCCTTGATTTGTTTTAAGAACGCCCAAGTTAGTCGAGTTAGAGAATTAACTCACTTGTTTTAAAGGATAAAATGCCTTAATTTCTAAAGCATAAAGTTATTATAGCGCTTTATGGGAAGTTGGTTATAACAACTTTATGGAAAATTAAAAGAATGGTTTACTCTAGTAATGTAAACAAAGATAAATGACTTGAAATGAAGAAGGGAAATTTGATTTAAAGGCATCAATTGCTTTTAAAGTAAAAGTCACTTGGTTTAGAAGCCTAAAAATGTATTTCTAAAGGTGTAGTTGACTTGTTTTGAAAAGTAGATGCTCTCATACTACAGTGTTAGTATCTTGGGGTTTTATATGAGAAAGTGTCATTTTAAAAATGATAAAGGTATGTAGTACTTTGGGTTAAATTCTGATTTTTCATGATACGTTAGTGCCTTAAGTTAAATAAATGAGAGTGCATGCAAATTAAGTCTAATGAGAAGTTATGGATTTCTTAACTTGCTTATGATATTTACGATAGCTTGTGTTTATGTTATGATATTTACGGTAGCCTTAGGTGCTAGTGTTATGTTAATTTTGCTGGTAAACCCCTGTTACTACATATTTCGTGGATTTTCCCTACGACGCGCAGCGCGCGATGTACTCATGGTTCCACCGCCCACGCTGAAATAGTCCCACGCGAGCAAATTTCTCCATCGCAGTCCACAGACCTACGCAGTGAAATAGTCCCAAGAGTAGGATTGCCTAATGATACTACGCGTGACCCTAATTTGATCATAAGCTTCCTATTTTTAAGCAAAGAAAGGTACTCGTTTACTCATTATTAGTAAGGAACAGCATCGTTATTTTGTTATCATACATGCCTCCACTTTATTTTAGACTATATGATTTCATTTCAAAGACTTTCTGGCCACATACTTGGTACATATTTTGTAATCGACTCTTCCTGGGCCGCGCTCACGCCGCAGTAGTGGTAAGGTGTCATGGATCCTCACTCTTAGGATCACTGATCAGTTGTCAGAAAGCTTCATTTCTCCGGAGGCTTGTCTTTTGGTACAGTTTCCCTGAGGTTGTAGACTTATGTACATTCAGGGGTATGGCGGGGCCGTGTCCCGTCACAGTTGTTATGTCAAAACTCTGAGGTCCGTAGTCATATCTGCGGGTCACTTTGTAAAAGAAGGGATATAATCGCTTGAATATGTAATTATATATATGTTCAGGAGGTAGCCTTATCGCCAGCTCGTTGTTTATTTACGTTGTTACACGTTATGTGGTTATGTATGTTCCGCTGATTATCTCTGATGTATACCTGTAAGGGTACCCAGGTAGGGCACTAGTCGCGGGCCCGGGGTCGGGTCGTGACAATGTCCAGCCATTTCAGGGGTGTCAAGGTTCAAAATTACAACACCATAGTTCTTCTCATAGTTCCTTAAAATCCAATTTCATGTTTCACACTTTCATATAATCAACTATAACTTTAATTATCAAGATTTCCTTCAATTTTTAACACGCAATTAGTGTCGATAATAACAACAACAACAATCATACCCAATGTATACAAACAACCCCAAAATCGTAAATAACAATTCCAATCGGCTCAACAACATTAACAACAATCACACGATTCTCTTATTTCCAATTCCTCTTAACATGAGTTTATCTCTTAACTACAACATCATTTAACTTCCAAATACTCTATAAAAGAAGAATTTTACCTTAATTTAGCCAAAACAATCACTATTGCTCTCGACATTCATCGCTTCTCTTTGCACCATTTCTTCAAGTTTCAATGACATGCATGCATTCTAATAAGCTTAAACTCATCTTTCTTACATGTTCTTCTTCCAAATAACTCATCTCCAAAACTTAGCGTCAAAGGTGACATCAAACAATGGTGGTGAGAGTTTACCATGGCTTAGAACTTGTAGATAAACTTTATCTTGGAAGGGGAGTTAATTTGGTCTACACTTAGCTATGAGGACGGGGAAAATCTGCTTTGGAGAAAAATAGAAAGAGAGCGCTAAGGGGTGATTTTCGAATAAGGGGAGTGAGAGAAACGAGTGATACACGGATATGTGAGTACGGGTAAACGTGGGCTGGATTTAATCATGCATGGTTGGCACATGGTTCACTTGAGGGGGAAGGGGACGATTCCCTCAATTTTTGTCCACTAAAACTAGTCCCACTTGTCATCCTTTCTACTAAAATAAATCCCACACTTAGCTTAAAAATCTTGAAATTTCGCTAATGGCCTCCTATTCCAAAATTATTTCGTATTAGCACATGCAAATATACTTTTCTTCCAACACTTAATCTTAATTTTTAATTACGCTCTCAATTTATTACCTTAGAATTACGAGGTGTAACATCATTCCCCCCTTAAGAACATTTATCCTCGAATGTTCATAATAGGTCTTATGCTATAAAATTTCGGAATAGTCTCTTCTATAACTACACCTACCAACCTATATTCAGCAAATCCAAAGATGCCTCACCGGGCCACAATATGTCACATATATTATTCACCAATCAACATAGTCAAGTAAGGAATTGAATTACCTGTAGGCATAGGGAACAAGTGAGGATACTTCTTCTTCATTCGTTTCTCAGGTCACGACTCCGACTTCGGTTACATCGTGCCCTACCGCACCCTTATACTCATACAACATAATAAACTGCGGAAGATAAATAACACTTTTTTTTTTAAAACTAAGGCCAAGCCGATAAGGCTGCCATAACATAAACATTACCCGAAAGGGTCTACACTGTTTAACAATGTAAAAACAACTCTAGCTACCCAAATTTACGTATTTAATACATGCACTGTAAGATTTGGACCAACGCGATGACGACAGGCCTCGCACTTCGAATATACATAACCATGACGCATAAGCTCCGAACATCGAGTCATCTCAAATGCCGAACCGATCCTAAGCTACGGATCCATAATCAGGTACCTAAACTCGTGGACATTTAACGCACTCGGCGGGGGCCGCATAACAAAAATTTAATATGGAACGAAAATAAGGTACAAGAATAAATCATAATCAGACAAAAGAATGACAGGCAAGTATAAAGAAAGGGTAAATACCGCATCCTACCGCGTCATTTCCATCTCGTGAACTTAATCGCACCTTATTATCTTTTCCCATTTTTCCATAAGAGTATAGTCAAATTCTTACGCATATACTTAAGAAAACTCATCAAGTTCATAAACATATAACTTACGATTCAGATAACCTAATCCGCCCCTTTACGAGGAACGCTTATACCGCTTACCAACTGGGACGCGATAGAGTCACATAAGCCTTCCCATAAAGGTATACTGCCCGCCCAACTGGACGCGATAAAATCACATAAGTCCGCCCATAAAGGTATAATCGCATAAAAATAGAGGCTCATGATCAAAAAGCGGTCCTCGCCTGTAGTATCGAGCAAGCAATCCTACTCGGGACTATTTCACCCGCATAGTCCCGCGGACCCAGATGAGGTATTCTCGTGATAGGTCAGACTACCGCACGAGACTATTTCACCCGCATAAGCCCATAAGGACTCGCATGAGGTATTCCTCGCATCATGGGTAGCAAATCCACTAATGTGGTATAACGCCTCGGGGTTTACCCTCATTTATACTCTTACCCCGCATGTGGTATAATGTCTCGGTTTACCCTCATTTATACTCTACCCCGAGAAGGTGGTATAACGCCTCGGGTTTACCCTCATTTATACTCTTACCATAACTCAACCTTCCATCATACATAACATAAGCCCTACCGGCTTATCATACATAACATAAGCACTACCGATTTATCATACATAACATAAGCACTACCGACTTATCATACATAACATAAGCACCACCGACTTACCATACATAACATAAGCACCACCGGCTTATCATACATTACATAAGCAAGTTAAGAAATCCCCTAACTTCTTATTAGCTTGTTCATATACACTCTCATTTTTGTTTACTTAAGGCACTAACATGTCATTATAAAATCCAGGAATTTAACCCAACGTACTACGTGCCTCTACTCCTTTAAAATGATTCTCTTTCAAATAAAACTTCCAAGATACTAATAACCGTAGTATCAAGTCATATCTACTTTTCAAGACAAGTCACAATACCTTTTAGAAATACATTTATAGGCTTCTAAATCAAGTTGACTTCTTTCTTTAAAACCTTAAGCAATTGGTACCTTTAAACAATTTGCCCTTCTTTATTTCAAATCATTTCTTTGCTTACATTATCAAGAAAACCATTCTTTAATCTTCCATAAAGTTGTTATAACCAACTTCCCATAAAGCCGCTATAACTCTTTATGTCTTAGACAAATTCATTCCTTTTATGACCAAGAAACTTATACTTTCAATTCAAATCACATAGCTTTCAAAATACTTCAAGTCTCTTAACTTTTAAGAAAACAAGTTTCTTAACTTTAGAATGGCAAGAAATCAATACTTTCCAAATCAAGTATTCTATACTTTTAAATCAATTCATTTCTTCCTTTAGGAATCAAGTCCCATAACTTGAAAATTAAAGTCCCTTAACCTTTTAAAAATTTGAGGTTCATAGTCTTAAAACTTCATACGTAAATTCTTATAAATTAAGTAACATATACTTTGGTGCGTTGTGAATAAGTTATACTTATTTATAATGATCTTAATCGAGTAGCCATGATCTAGAAAATGTAATACAATTTTGTCTTATCTTAGCTTCTATGCAGATGGAGAATTCTACTCATTTTAACTTAATTGATTGTCATTACATTTTCCTTTATTAACGCTGCAGTGGCTTGTTCGATTCTTATTCTCATTTGTGTCGTAACTTAGCCAAGTCAACTTGGCTCCAAATACCTCCTAAGGACTCTTACCAACATCCCCCATAAGACTTGGTAAGAACTTAGGATAACTTAGACATAACCTTTACGTAGAGTAAATCATCATACATACCTCTTAACTTCTAAGAGTAGAAGGAATCATGAAATAGTACTACATGTATATTCCATACATAGAATCATGTCAAAAGAAGGAAGAGGTTCACATACCTCGCGACGATTATCGACAAATAGCAAAATGCTCCAAAGTACTTCAACCTTGATAGCTATTTCATCCTTCAAGTAGAATACGCTATACTTAGTACTTCAACCTATAATTGCCATAATACGTCCATTAACCTTTAGCTTCGAACGTAGAATATTCTAAGTGCAAAGTCACTAAATTCTACGGAAAATCGGACAACACTTCCTTTGTTTCTACATATTTTGCCACCTTTTTCAAGGCCGAATTCAATAACCAAACACGCCACATTTAAGGCCCAACAATTCAGCTAACCAAAGGGGATTACACGCCTTAACAGACGTAAAATTCTGCCCCAAACCATACCAAAACAGCCCCTAAAACAGTCCATAATTACTATAATGGTGTGGAATGCGAGGCCTTTCAACGCCTTTCCACACCCTTATTCCTTCGGGTTTTCATTAGCAATCTACTACATTAAACATGAAATATAGGCTGATTTTCCAGCATACAACACGCCTAAAGCAGTCCCTAAAACTGCACGACAATATCCAACAGCTTTATAGATTCTACGGCAATAACTAAAATCCGATAACTCTTTCCTTAATCCTTTTATTCCAATTCGAGTTCCAAAACATCTACATAAGTTATAACAACTTATTAACAACAATATTAATCCATTATAACATGCAATAGGTGAAGATAATAACGATAATAACTAACAAATTCCATTTACACCAAATCTGTCCCAAATCGGTTTTAGCCCCAAAAATGGCTCAAACGCTTTTTATTCTTCATTATTTTTAACACAAGTTCATCCATACATTATAACAATAAGTAATATCCAATTACTTTAAAAGAAGAAGGACTTTACCTCATTTTTTCCCCAAAACGCCCCAAAACAGTCCGGTCTTTATTGGTCCGCGCTGCTTCGCTTCCACTTCTTCAAGTTCCAATCACATATATGTATCCCCACAACCTTAGGATCAAATTCTCTTCACGCTTCGCCCAAAAGTCGCAGAAAACCCCTAGGGTTTCATTCTATTTTCGCCCAACCTAGATTTAGGGGTTAGGTGCTTAATCTGGAAAGAAAATACTTTGATCTTGATCTTGTCTTTCGATATGGGGATTTCTGAATTGCTCTAGGTTTTGGAGAGATGAGGGTTTGTATGGATGAATATCTTTGTTCTAAGTCTTCAAGACTTATCTATATAAAGGTGTGTGAAGTCTTCACAAGAAAAGTGGGAGGGCACTTGCTAACCTCCTATCACAAGTATTTCTTCACAAAATATTTCATCCACACTTAGTTATTTTTCATCCCATTTCGATGGACATGTAACATAGTATACCAAGACTTAATAAATCCACTAAGTCCATAATTCTAATGAAAATAATTCCATTACTAGAATTAATTCTTGTCATCACATTAAACTTGAAATTTTCCGTGATAAGGAAATGTAAAAATCCTTTCCTTTCGACATTCCAATCTTAATTCTATAATCATGTTCTTGAATTACGGTGTAACATTCTTCCCCTTAGAAACATTCGCCCCCGAATGTTCTTTCGAGTCCAATTTAATTAGATAGCGACATAGTTTCCTTTACTACACCCTTCATACAACATATGCCACCCATGACCACATAACAATACTTATACTAAAATGTCAACCTTCGCACTCACGGCCAACTAGCCCATACTCATAATGACCTCAAAGTCCGTCATAATCCTCTCTACTAGGTCTACTAGGTCCGACGATCAGATTATCACCGAAAATCTCATATTCACCCCACACACTCACTGTAGTTACCTCGAAAGGTTCTATGGATTCAGCTCTATTCCTTTACACTTGGTTGTTATCTTTCATCGGGTCGCATTCTTTCCGCATTTCCAACTCATACTAGCATACATACATAACTTCCATACCGATTCGCCTCTAATCTTTGGAGTCACTTTAAACAACATAAGGCCATTTCCAACTCCCACGACTGGTTCCGGTGAACGCGCCCACGAACCCGTGAAACAATTAACTAGACTTGGGCCTTGCACCTCGCGACCCTATCACGTAGCTAACTACTACCAACCGATCCCACTCCATTTCAAACTATGAGGCACCCGTAATAGGTCCTCAACCCACCTCGCCGCACTTAACTATTATCCTGTCCGACTTAAAATCTTATTGCCGAGAAAGCCTTATATATCTAAGGTCTCAGCTATCAATATTCTTAGGCTCGCAATTCCCATGCCCAAGCCTACCTTACTACCCTCTGAGAACGGTACAATAACTTCTCACAATACCATAATCGTGTCATCTTGATCACCACAATGTTATACCCCGTATTTCCAGAGTATGTACGTAAGGACGTACGTACAAAAGTTTAGCCTTAGTTAGGCATTATGGACGAAAAAGTTTGTGCACAACTCACTAAAAGAATCGTTTTTCGACAAACGCTTTACTAAACTCGCGAGGCGTAAATTCGTTATGTCATTAATAATTTTTATGATTTTTCCGAGAGACGAAACATTTGGACCAACGGAGGGTGACACTTGTCACCCTCATCGACGACAAGAACGGGCAATTCATGGCACGCTTTTTGTGCCATTTCCTTAGTCAAGGAGTTGGTAGGATATTTTGTGTAGTAGATGGATAAGGACACTTGCCTAAATCCTCACCCTACACTTGCCTTGCACTTGGCATCATCTTGGCCATTGGTTGGCCTTTGCTTGACCTATAAATACCCCCCTTAAGATGAAGAGTTCTTCATCCACAAATCATTTCTCCAAGTCTTGAAAAATCCCTCCCCTCTCTAAAGCTGCCCAAGCCTCCACTCCCTTGAGAAAGCCTTGGCCGAATACTCCTCTAAAAGTTAAGCCCTAGCCAAACACTACTCCCTTGGTAGATAATTGTCTTCCAAATACCCTAGCCCAATTCCCTTATAGTATTTTAGTAGAAGTTGCTGGGAACTTATAAGGGTTCTTGGAGCTACCTGAGCGCATAAATTAGAGCTAAACCTTGCTCAGAGCGACTTTTAACTTGGATAATTTTGGGCTTACCGAGGTAATACTTGTCCTTCTATTGTAATCGATATTACATATAAGAATAGTTAAGACTTGAGTATAAGATATGAAAGAATATTAATGAATAGAATTGAACTGTTATCACAAAGAGAGGCGGTTTAAAAGAAGAATAATTGAACTATACTTACTTAGGATTGTTTTCACAAGAGACTCGGAGTAGCTCACCGCAGGGAAGGCCCGATTTTCCGTAGAATAAAGGACCCTCCGCTAGAATCGCATGCATGCAGTAGTCTAGACGCTGATAGACGGTTCGACTATTATAGGTTGATTCTTCACGATATATTCAACTTCGCGGTGGTTTTCGCTAAGGTATGTGATTCTTCCTATACTCTTCAGCATGATATTTTAAATATATATATAGTACGTAGACGACATTTGTGTTAATCGAATAATAATTACGGCAATGTCTTTCGACATAAGCCTCAATAATAACTACTACGGCAATGTCTTTTGACTTAAGCCCAATAATAAAAGATCTTCAAGCATTTCAAAAGGATATCGAATCATTTTTAATGTAAGAGAAACAAATGGTTTTTAAACAAAAGCTAAGAGTTATACTAGCTTTACGGGAAGTTAGGTATAACAACTTAAGAAAGATAAAAAGAATCACATTTACTTGCTTATGAAAACCTTGTATTGATTTCAGAAGTGTAGTAAGATTGATTGATAAATAAACATATTACGATGCTACGGTGTTAGTGTCTCGTGACGCTGCGAAAGGGGTCATTCTTGTCATGTTACGCTGTTAAACGGTAAGTCATTGTATCATATCATATCACCTACCCCCTCGACTTATTATACCGAGGGCTTGCCACCCTTGATGCGGGTCTATACGGCTACGCGGCTCGCGAGACTATGCGAGTCCGCGGAGTTCCGTGATTGATCATTCCGCGTTTTAGCCCGACGTAGTGGACGCCCTACGCGGTCTCGCGGACTACGCGTCTATCGAGACTATGCGGATCGCGGAGTCCGTGAGGGTACCGGGGTTAGCTACCCTCGACGCGAGGAATACCACGCGTCTCGCGCGACCCATGCGATCGCGGAAGTCCGTGATTAGGCACGCATAATGATACTACGGGCAATTCGCCTTGCTTCGATCATTCGCGCCTAGAAAAGACTCATGCTTACCTATTATTGTTCTTGTTTGTGATGTAGCACTATGTGCAATTGAACCGATTGTATTTGCAAATGGTTTTAAATGCTTGGTTCCATTTAAGTACTTTACGCTTCACATACTTGGTACCTGTATCGACCTCCTGGGCCGCTCATGCCGCAGGTAGGCAAGGTGTGCTAGATCCACATCCTTAGATCTCTTTGCTTTGGTGTCGAGCTCCATCTTCTCCTGAGGCTCGACTTTGGGTATGATCTCCCCGCTGTTGTATATAGTTTTGTACATTCAGGTATGGCGGCGCCCCGCCATAGTCATATCTTCTGAGGTCTGTAGTCCTATTGCACACTGGGATGTAATCGCAAAACTATGTTATATATATATGCCAAAGGCGACATTTTCTCACATAAAACCGTGTCTCATTTTACAACTGCTTTCATGTCTTGTTTTTATATTCCGCCGACACTGATATATGACTACTGGGTGCCTAAGGCACTCACACGACCCTTAACGGGTCGTGACAAAAGTGGTATCGCAGCGCTTAATCTCTGAAAGTGTCTACGCATCGCATCTAGTAGTCTCGATTATCGCGGTTGTACACCACACCAATAATCGTGAGGCTATAGGATATTTAGGATTGGTTTCATTCTTCTCACTCGAGATCGTGCTTTAGCCGTGGTTATAAGTCGACCTCTAACGATTCCTTTCTCAGAATAGCTTATGCCCACGTAAGGCAACCCGCCCGTATGGGCGGAGCCGCAGGAGCCGCTAGTAGGACACCGAGTTACGAGGGCACAGCCCAGCTCTTACCCGAGGCGACACTCGGTACGGCGAGTTCCATGACGCCGCCCCCAGCAGAGACCACAAGACCGCACCTCCCGCCCCACACCGGGCTGAGGAGTTAGGTACAAGGAGATGGCCCACTATTGGCTAGGATTCAGGCTGCATGAGGATAGGCCGATGCAAAGCTTCAGCCCAGCCCCATAGCGCCGCGTTCACCCGAGGCGTATATTTTGAGGCTACTGACTTCCGAGTCAGAGCCCGCGTAGTTTTACGGTCGAGGCCGAGGATGATCCGCAGGAGTTCATCCGCCGCCACAGAGGATTATGAGAGTGATCGTACGCCGAGACCGAGTCCGTGATTCGGTTCGACGTCGCGTGATACCGCAGCCGATTGGTTTGATTCGCGGAGTTATCCCGGAGAGCACGCCCTCGCCTACTTGGGATGAGTTCTCGGAGGCTTTCCTCACTCACTTCTTGCCTCCACAGATGAGGAGGGCGCGGGCCGACAAATTTCTATTACTGAGACATAGGGGACGCACAGTTAGGGAGTACAATGTCGAGTTCGATTCTTTGGCTCGAGCATGCCCTCGCATTGGTAGCGGATATGGAGGACATGGTGCATCGCTATGTCACCGGGCTAGATGATTATATGGCCGAGTCTTGTGCGGGTGTGGCTCTTCAGCCAGGCATGGACATTACCCTATGCAGGCTCATGCACTTGGATGCGATGAGCGCAGACCGACGAGTCGCATGATATCAAGATCGTAAGGCCAAGACGGCCGGATCTTGGTAGTTCTCGGTGGACGCCAAGAAGAGCCTAGATTTGCACCCCACCACCTCGAGCACTCCCACATCATCCAAGATACCCAGAGTATTCGGGCAGTCAGGCCCCAGACTTCTGATTTGTGGCAGAAGGGCTAACCGATCGAGGTCCGCTCGCCACGCTGTGGTAGATTCCATTCGTGAGCCGTAGTACTACTCCGAGCTTGCTATACTTGTGGCCGCAGGTCATTTTGCGAGGGCCTGTCCGACCGGCAGCGGGTGGTAGGGCCCACCCTGCTGTGGTCTGCGTCGCTCATCATCTCCTACAGCTACTCGCCCGAGGCGTGGTACTCATGGGCCAGCAGGTCGCGCAGGTCGTGGGCGCGGTCCAGCTTCTAGCGGTCCTCGTAATCGCATTTATGCCTTGTCCACCGGCAGACTGGGAGGCCTCACCGAGCATCGCCACGACCTTATCACCTCCGACATGACGTATGCCTCGATAGATCCGGTTCTACTGCCCCATATATCCCCTTGTTGCTAGTAGATAGTGATGTGAGCCCGAGTCCATAGACCCTTTCGAGGTAGCTACGCCAGCCGGGTGATTCTGGTAGCTCTACGGGTATATAGGGCTTGTCCATGACTATATACATGTTTGACCTAGCCGACTTGACAGAGTCGATATGATTGATTTCAACGTGATCATGGTACGGATTGGCTAGCTTCTTGCTACGCCAATGTAGACCGTAGGAGAGAGTGGTACGGTTCCAGCTTCGAGGAGCCGTTGTCGAGTGGGAGGAACACCAGACGCCGGCGGTAGGTTTATTTCTTACCTCAAGGCTGGAAGACGGTGCGCAGGCGGTATATCTACCATCTCGTCGTGTTTGATATCAAGTCATGGTACCAGATTTTCGCCGGGCCCAAGGTCGAGTTCCCGCACGTGTTTCCGCACGACCTCCTGTATCCTCCCGAGAGGAGATAGAGTTTTGTATCGACAGCAGACACTCGCCTATTTCCATTCCGCCATACGTAATGGCACCGCCGAGTTGAGAGAGTTCAAGGATCAGCTTAGAGATTTCGGAGAAGCGGTTTCATCGCACCTAGTGTTTCTCCCCGGGAGCGCCAGATATTCGTGAAGAAGAAGGACGACGCCGCGCACGTGTTGATTACATGCACCAACAAGGTGACCATTAAGAACAGATACCCTTCCTGTGATTGATGATTTGTTCGACCAGCTGTGGTGCGAGATGTTTCTCCAAGATTGATTCGCGACGGCTATCATCGTGTACGAGTCGAGACGGATGTCCCTAGGATCGCATTCCGACCGTGGGCATTATGAGTTCGTGGTCATGTCTTTGTCGACCAATGCTCGCAGATTCATGGATTTGATGAACCGAGTGTTCAAACCATTTTGGACACGCTTGTGATAAAGTGTTCATTGATGATATCTTCGTTTATTCTCGCCAGAGCGCGAGCATGCAGAGCATTTCAAGATCAGGCCGACAGCTTCTCCAGACTAGCAGCTTATACGCCAAGTTTTCCAAACGTGAGTTTTGGTTAACTTCTGTGGCTTTTCGGGCATATTGCTCGGGCCGATGGCTTTTGAGTGGATACGCCAAGATCGAGGCAACAGACTTGGCCTGTAGCTACTACTCCGACATAGGTTCGCAGCTCGGGCCTTGCAGTTATTATCGCGGTTCGTCAGAGAAGTTTGCTTATATCTCGCACCATTGACTAGCCGACTCGTATGCGCCTAAGTTTCAGCTGATCACGCGCGAGCAGTGGTTTCCATTGGCAAGAGACCGACGATCGCCCCGTTTACTCTTCCGGAGGGTCCAGACGGTTATGTCGTGTATTGTGACGCGTGCATCGGCGTTGGGATGTTGATGCAGCAGGCAAGGTTATAGCGCATGCATCCCGACAATTGAAGAAACACGAGAGGAACTACCCCACCCATGATTCGAGTCGCGCTGTGATTCACGCCAAGATCCGAGGCACTATTTGTACTGGGTTCATGTGATATTTATACGACCACAAGAGCCTCCAAGATATCTTCACCTAGGAGCTGAACTTATCGCTATACCCTCGTATTTCCGAGTATGTACGCGAGGGCGCACGACGTAAAGTTTAGCCTTAAAGTTAGCCAAGTTCGAAAATTGTGCACAACTCGCTAAAAGAATCGCTTTCCGACTAAACGCTTTCCACGCCCGTAGGAAAATTCCGCCATGCCATTTCTAATTTTTATGGATTTTTCCGAGAGACGAAACATTTTGATCAACGGGAGGCGACACTTGTCACCCTCCAATCGATGGACTTGAATCGCCCATCGACGATCGACTGATGGCACGCTTTTTGTGCCTTTGCACAAGTCAAGGAGTTGGTAGGATATTTCTGTGTAGTAGATAGAATGGACACTTGCCTAAATCTTCACCCTACACTTGCCTTGCACTTGGCATCATCTTGACTTTGGCTGGCCATGGCTTGACCTATAAATACCCTCTTAAGACGAAGAGTTCTTCATCCACAAATTCCTTTCCAAGTCTTGAAAATCCTCCTCTCCCTCGAGCTTGTTTCGCCCAACACCTCCCCTTTGAGAAGCTTGCCGAGGCTACTCCCTAGCCTAGCCGAAATCTACCCCATCCCTTGGTAGAAAAGTTGCCTTCTAGTATTGTTATAATGCCCAAAATACCCTAGCCCACATCCCTTAGTCCTTAGTAGAAGTCACAAGAACTTCTAAGCTTTCTGAGCTACCGAGCGCATAACTTAGAGCTAAACCTGCTCGCGCGACTTTTATCTAGGATATTATTGGGCTTACCGAGGTAAATAAACTTGTCCTTCTTAATAATTAGAGAATTCATACGTAGAAGATAGATATAAGTATAAATACTGTAGGGTATTAAATAATGTAATTGAACTGCTATCACAAAGAGAAGGGTTTAAAAGAAGAATAATCAAATTGTACTTACTTAGGACTGCTTTCACAAGACTCGGTAGCTCACCGCAGGGAAGTTGCCCAATTTTCCGTAGGATAGAGAACCCTCCGCTTAGAATCAAGTTCAGAGTAGTCCAACGCTGATAGACGTGTCGACTATTATAGGTTGATTTCTCGCGCTACATATTCAACTTGGCGGTGGTTTTCACGGAATGTATGCGATTCTTCCTAAAGCATGATATTTTAAAATATATATGTAGTACTTTGCAGACGCATACGTGTTAATCGACATAACTACTGCAATGTCTTTTGACTTAAGCTCGATTAATACTTACAGAATGTCTCGCGATTTAAGCCCATAATAAGGATCCAAAGCATTTCAAAAGAATACCGAATCATTTTTAATGTAAGAGAACAAATTGGTTTTAAAGCTAAGAGTTATACTAGCTTTACGGGAAGTTAGGTATAACCACTTAAGAATGATAAAGGAACAAATCTATGTGTTTAAAACAGACTTATATTGATTTGTGAAATGAATAATAAGATGGTTTGATAAGTAGACATTATATGATGCTACGTGTTAGTGTCTTGTAACGCTTTGTATAAAAGAGTATTCTTGTTGCGGCTTATGTTGTTTAACGATAAGTCGTTATGTTAGTGTAATATCACCACCTCTTGACATGTTACCGGGGTTGCCGCCTCCGACGCGGGTAGACTCAAAGTGTCCGGGACCATGATTCGAGAATACCTACGCGGTCCAGGGACCCACGCGAGCTACGGAGTTCCGTGTTAGTGACGCAGGTTATACCTCACGCGGTCATGGCTACGCGACTACGAGTCCGTAACGACGCCGAGGAGTAGCTACCCTCGACGCGGTTATATACCCTACGCGCCTACGCGAGTGGCCTATGCGACTACGGAGTCCGTGATTAGGCTTGCATGGTGATACTACGCAATTGGCCCCGCTCGATCATTCGCAATTTCAGAAAAGACTCAACGCTTTACTTATCGTTGCTCTTGTTGTGATGTGGCACTACGCGCGTTTCTCGATTGTTTCATACATATTTGTAAACCGGTTTTAAAATGATATGATTTCATTTAAGTACTTTACGCTCACATACTTAGTATCTTGTAATCGACCTCCTTCGGGCCGCGCTCATGCCGCAGGTGGCAAGCAGTGCTAGATCCACATCCTGTGATCTCATACAAGGGTGTCAGAGCTCCATCTTCTCCGAGGCTCTACTTTTGGGTACGATCTCCTGCTGTAGATAGTTTTGTACAAGCCAGGTATGGCGGCGCCCCGCCATAGTTGTTTATTTCAGAGGTCTCAGAGTCATGTCAGATACTGATGTAATCGCAAACTCGTTTATGTATATATGCCAAAGGCAACCCTTTTCTCGTAAATCTGTATCATTTACAATTATTTCATGTCTTGTTTTATATTCCGATTTTCTCCGATGTATGACTACTTGGGTGCCCTGGGCACTACCACTGACTTAACGGGTCGTGACAAAAGTGGTATCGAGCGCTTAATCCTCTGAAAGTGCTCTACGCATCGTATCTAGTGGTAGTCTTGATTATCTGCGCCGCGCACCACACCATTAATCGTGAGGCTATAGGATATTTAGGATTGGTTTCCATTCTTCTCACTGAGATCGTGCTTTAGAGCCGGTTAAAGTTGGACCCTCTAACGATTCCTTTTCTCAGAATGCTTATGCCTCCACGTGCAACCCGCCCGTGGCGGCAAGGCGGCGGAGTCGCCAAGGGGACACCTTGAGTCACGAGGGCTCGGGCCCAGTCTATACCCGAGACGGCGAGTTCCACAACGCCGCCATCCCAAAGAGAGACTACAAGACGCACACCTCCACCCCACACCGGAGCAGATGAGACGGGTTACAGAGACGGGCCCGCCATCGCCCAGATCGTGGCATACGCAGACAGCCGACGCCGTTAGCCTGGGCCCCACTTCGGCCCGACTGCGGTTCACCCGAGGGTAGAAATTTTGAGGCTACGAGACTTCCTGAGTCAGAGCCCGCCGTAGTTTTACTGGTCGAGGCCGAGGATGATCCGCAGGAGTTCATCCGCTACCACAGAGGATTTTGAGAGTCGATCGTGGCGCGAGACCGAGTCCGTGATCTTTGGTTCACATAGTCGTATGATACCGCAATGATTGGTTTGATTCACGGAGTTATCCCGGGAGAGCACGCCTCACTACTGGGATGAGTTCTCGCAGGCTTTCCTCACTTCACTTCTTGCCTCCACAGATGAGGAGGGCGCGGCCGATAGATTTTTACCATGAGGCAGAGGACGACCGCTGGAGTACAATGTCGAGTTTGATTCATCGCTCGATATGTCCCAGCCAGGTAGCAGATATGGAGGATAGGTGCACCGCTACGCCACCGCTAGATGATTATACGGCCGAGTCACGCGGTGTTTTCTTCACCGCATGGACATTACCCGCATGCCTCGATGCGAGGAGAGAGACCGACGCGTCGACAGCAGCGTAAGAAGACTAGGACAGAGTGTCTTTTCGTGGCTATCGCGGGCGGCCTCAAAGAAGCTTCCAGATTTGCACCACACCCACCAGAGCACTCCTCGCACCGCCCTCAAGACAAATGCCAGATATTCGAGGCGCACTCAGGCCCAGGACTTCGTGACGCCCAGCAGCAGAGGTATCGGCCGATCGACCACCCCTCAAAGGTGGCCGATGCAGAGATCCCACTTCGGAGTCAGGCGCCGCTACAGAGCTTATTTCAGGGCCGCAGGTCACTATGCGGAACCGTCCACTGCGGCGCGTGGCGGTAGGGTCACCACGTTCTTTCGCCGCTTCTTCATCCTCGACACCTACCGCCCGAGGCGCGGTGCTCATGACCAGGTCGCGGCAGAGGTCGTGGCGCGGTCCTGTTCTAGCGGTCCTCGAATCGCATTTATGCTTTGTCCACCGACAGATCAGAGGCCTCACCGAGCGTCGCCACAGTACCTTATCGCTCGGTTTGATGTATGCTTTGATAGATCCGGGTTCTACTCATCCTATATATCTCCCTCATCGCTAGTAGGATGTGATGGAGCCCGAGTCCATAGACCCTTTCGAGGCAGCTACGCCAGCTGGTGATTCTGGTAGCTCTACGGTATATGAGCTTGTCCCGTGATCATTTACGCCGCCGACCTCAGCCGACTTGATAGAGTCGAGATGATCGACTTCGACGTGATCACGGGACGGATTGGCTAGCTTTGCTACGCCAACGTAGACCGCAGAGAGAGAGTAGTACGGTTCCGCTCGGCGAGCGGCTGTCGAGCGGAGGAGCACAGACGCCGAGGGTAGGTTTATTTCCTACCTCAAGGCTGGAAGATGGTGCGGCGGGTATATCTACCATCTCGCTCGTGTTTGATATCGGCCGCGTACTGCATTTTCCGCCGGGCCCAGTGGTCGAGTTCCTGCACGTGTTTCCGCACGACCTCCCGTATCCTCCCCGAGAGGAGATCGAGTTTTGTATAGACATATTGCTGCACACTCTACTTATTTCCATTCCGCCATACGTAACGGCACCCGCCGAGTCGAGAGAGTCAAGGATCAACTTAGGATTTGCCGGAGAAGCGGCTTCATCAGCCTAGTGTTTCTCCCGGGAGCGCAGATTGTTCGCGGGTTAAGGACTAACGCCGCGCATGTGCTGTTGATTACAGCACCAACAAGGTGACCATTAAGAATGTATACCCCTTCCTGTGATTGATGATTTGTTCGACCAGTGGTGCGTAGATGTTTCTCCAAGATCGATCTACTACGGCTATCATCAAAAGTGCAGTCGAGAGGTGGATATCCCTAGATCGCATTCCGACCAGACGCATTATGAGTTCAGGTCATGTCTTTGGTCGACCAATGCTCCGGCAGATTCATGGATTTGATGAACCGAGTGTTCAAACCATTCGACACGCCAGGATAGTGTTCATCGATGATATTCGTTTATTCTCGCCAGAGTGCGAGTACGCGAGCATTTGAGACCGGGAGCATTCTCCAGACCGTGACAGCCAGACGCCAAGTTTTCCAAACGTGAGTTTTGCTGACTTCGTGGCTTTTCGGGCATATTGTCGGGCCGACGGCATTCGAGTGATACGCCAAGATCGGCGCACAGACACGGCCTAGACCTACCACTCCGGCAGAGGTTCGCAGCTCGACCTCGCAGATATTATCGGTTCGTGGAGAAGTTTGCTTCTATCTCGCATTGACTAGGGCCGACTCGTATGCGCCAAGTTTCAGGACTGACGCAGGAGCAGTGGTTTCCAGCCGAAAGAGATCGACGACCGCCTCGCTTCTTACTCTTCCGCAGGTCCGCACGGTTATGTCGGTATCGTGACGCCGTGCATCGGGTTGGGACGTGTGTTGATGCAGCATGGCAAGGTTATAGCATATGCATCCCGACATGAAGAAACACGGCAGGAACTACCCCACCCATGATTCGAGTCGGGTACCGTGATTCACGCCAAGATCCGAGGCACTATTTGTACGGGTTCACGGGATATTTATACGCACCACAAGAGCCTCCAAGATATCTTCAGCAGGAGCCGAACTTACGACTGCAGACTCGTGGGTTAGAGTTGCTTAAGGATTACGATGTCGATATCCCGTACCACCCGGGAAAGCCAATGCCGCGGCGTACGCCTTAGTCGTAGGTCGGGGAGCCTATCGATGTGCAGCAAGAGAGGAGGATACGGTTCGTGATTTGCATCGCTTAGCGAGCCTTGGTGTCCGCTTGATTGATTCCGATAGCACGTTCGAGTTCGCGAGGTTGCCGAGTCTTCCATCGCCGGCGAGGTGCGCAACAGCCGAGGATCCAGCTTGACACGCTATCACGATACGCTTCTTCGCGAGGGCAAGTGTCCTTTGAGGTAGCACCACTGGGGTGCTAAGGTTTGAGGGCGTGTTGCATGTTCCAGATGTTTCGTGACTTCAGCAAGGTTCTTGGGAAGCACACAACAGACGTTACTCATCCATCCGGTCGACCAAGACGTACTCACGACCTTAGATCCGTATCGTGGGATGGCTTCAAGAGGACGCTGCAGAGTTCGTAGCTCAAACGCCCGTGTTGTCGCAGGAAGGCAGAGCACCGCAGGCCCGTGGTTTGTTACGCACGATGAGATCCCGACCGGAAGTGGAGGCGATCAACATGACTTCATCACGTGATTACCTCGCACTCGCAGGAGACATGATTCTATACGGGTTATCGCCGACAGTCGACTTAAATCAGCCCACTTTCTTCCCGCCAGACGACTTTTTCTACCGAGGATTATGCCGCACTTTACATCCGAGAGATCGCCGATCGCATGGAGTCCCTATTTCGATCATATCGATGCAGGAGCCTGGGCCACGCTAACTTCCGAGGTCTTTCCAGAGGTTTGTGGACGCAGTGAGCTCGAGCATCGCATTCCATCCACGCACGGACGGACAGCAGAGCGCACTATCCGCATTTTCGAGGATATGTCGCGAGCCAGGTTATTGACTTCGGGTAGCCGAGGATCATTTGCCTCAGTTGAGTTTCATGATAATAATAGCTACCACCCAAAGATTCGGGATGGCGCCATGAGGCATTGTACTTTATGAGGAAGTGATCGCCTATAGGCCGGTTCGATGGGCGAGGTGCGCTAGTGGGACCAGACTTGCGCAGCAGCAGTGGATAAGGCGGCTTATCCGATAGCGGCTATCGACACCGTAGTCGCTGTAAGTCGATGCAGATCATCGCCGCCGACATCCGGAGTTCGAGGTTCATGATTGGGTTTTCTAGCTGTCACCCATGGCGGCGTGATGAGATTCGGAAGAAGGGGAAACTCACCAAGGTACATCGGGCCATTTCAGATTGTCCGCAGCAGGTAGGCAAGGTTGCCCATGAGTTGGATCTCGCCCGACTGGAGGCACAGCATCCGCTTTTTCACGATCTACGCCGGCGAGATGTATCGGATCCATCTAGGTACACCGATTCACGATGTCCAGTGACCGCGGGTTATCGATGAGGAGATTCCCATAATGATAATCGATCGTCGTTAGGCGCCCGCGACGAAGGACGGGCTTCCGCCAAAGTCTTCGCGCGAACGAGCTCAGTGAGATGACGGGGAAGTCGGCGAGGACACGAGGCGTAAGTATCTCACCTATTCCCCACACCTCCGTAATTCACTTTCCTACTTGTAAATTTTCATTTTCGTGAAATTGTTAAGTGTTATATTACGCCACGCGTGGCACTTGCAAACCGCTTAAGCTTTATCGATAATCGTTTGTAAGGAACATTCGACGAATGTTTCTAAGGGGAGAATGTTATACCGTGATTTCCGAGTATGTACGCCAGGGCGCACGTAAAGTTTAGCCTTAAAGTTAGCCAAGTTCGAAAATTGTGCACAACTCGCTAAAAGAATCGCTTTCCGACTAAACGCTTCCACACTTCCGTAGGAAAATTCCGCCATGCCATTTCTAATTTTTGCGAATTTTTCCGAGAGACGAAACATTTTGATCAACCGAGGGCTTACACTTGTCACCTCCAATCGATGGACTTGAATCGCCCATCGACGATCGACTTTCGATGGCACGCTTGTGCCTTTGCACAAGTCAAGGAGTTGGTAGGATATTTGTGTGTAGTAGATAGAATGGACACTTGCCTAAATCTTCACCCTACACTTGCCTTGCACTTGGCATCATCTTGACCCTTGGTTGGCCATGGCTTGACCTATAAATACCCCTTAAGACGAAGAGTTCTTCATCCACAAATTCCTTTCCAAGTCTTGAAAATCCTCCCTCTCCCTCGAGCTTGTTTCTGTCCAACACCTCCCCTTCGAGAAGCTTGCCGAGGCTACCCCTAGCCTAGCCGAAATCTACCCCTCCCTTGGTAGAAAAGTTGCCTTCTAGTATTGTTATAATGCCCAAAATACCCTAGCCCACATCTCTTAGTCCTTAGTAGAAGTCAGAAGAACTTCTAAGCTTTCGAGCTACTGAGCGCATAACTTAGAGCTAAACTCGCTCAGCGACTTTATCTAGGATATTATCGGGCTTACCGAGGTAAATAAACTTGTCCTTCTTTAATAATTAGAGAATTCATACTGTAGAAGTATAGATATAAGTATAAATACTTAAGGGATTAAAGAATAGAATTGAACCGCTATCACAAAGAAGGCGGTTTAAAAGAAGAATAATCAAATCAGATTTACTTAGGACTGCTTTCAAAGAGACTTGAGTAGCTCACCGCAGGGAAGTGCTGCCCAATTTTCCGTAGGATAGAGAACCCTCCGTGATAGAATCAAGCTGCAGTAGTCAACGCTGATGTACGTGTCGACTATTATAGGTTGATTTCTCGCGCATATTCAACTTGGCAGTGGTTTTCACGGTAGGTATGTGATTCTTCCTAAAGCATGATATTTTAAAATATATATGTAGTACGGTAGACGCATACGTGTTAATCGAATAATAACTACGGCAATGTCTTTTGACTTAAGCCTGAATAATACTTACGGCAATGTCTTGCGACTTAAGCCTGAATAATAAGGATCTGAAAGCATTTCAAAAGAATACTGAATCATTTTTAACAGAAGAGAACAAATTGGTTTTTAAAGCTTAAGAGTTATACTAGCTTTATGGGGATAATGAGTACTTGGTTTTTAAAAGGGGATAATGTTTTACTGATTTCTAAATCGAACGAAAATCGACAAACCACCGCAGCTAATAAAGGAAAATGTATTGAATAATGAAGCATTATTAAAAAGAGAAACCTCCATCCGCATGTGTTAAGATGAGACAAAATGATATTACATTTCCTAGATCATGGCTGCTTAATAAGATTGATTATGAACAAGAATAACCTACACTCATAAGGCATATGTTTCTCAGATTGTTTAAAAGAGAATTATATTCTTAAATGATTAAGACTATGAACTATGGAACTTTTCTAAAATAAAGAGACCGAGTAATCAAATTAGCAAACCGAACTTTAGTGAAAGAATGTTGTTGAAAAAGGAAAGTGTTTTGGTTTACCTAAAATGCGAGTCACTCTATTTTTATACTACGGTATCGTGACCTTATAAAAGGAATGGATCTCTTTAAAAGGAATTTAACGACGAGTACTTTAGGTTAAAACCCGACTTGATATAAAACGGAAGTACCTTAAGTCAGGTATAACTTACCTATGCTTGTTGTTGTATAACTTGCCTATGCTTGTTGTTATATAACTTGCATATGCTTGTTGTGGTGTAACTCGCCTATGCTTGTTGTGATAGCCTTTGTTGTGCAAGAATTGTATTTCTATACTACCGCGTCTCAACGAGGCCGCTGACTTGCTGAGAGCTTACTCGACGCATCGCAGCTACAAGATTCCACGCATGCTTCCATTATTATTGTTACATGGGCATGCCTACACCGGCGTAGAATTCCGGGCGTGGCCGCGTAGGGTTGATTACCCGATATATGGTTATTATCGATACATGGGCACGTCCGCACCGATGTAGAATTCGGCACGCGCTGCGGTAGGTTGATTACCCGATATATGTTTATTATTGTTACACGGACGGTTCGACCGGCGTAGAATTCCGGGAATGTAGCTACGCGCGTGGTTGACCACCCAAAGATATCGTTGTTGATGTTACATGGACACGCATGTCGCACCGGCGCAGATCCGGCACGTGGCTACGCAAAGATTGTTATTATTGTCGCATCACGATACGCTCGCACCGGCGCACTCCGGCACGCGCCATGATGCTAACATGATTGATGCTGTGGTGCGAGACCCATAGTTATATATCGAGTGATGACTTTGAGGCGCGAGTCCTGACCGATCGCTTATGTCACAGATCAGATTTGGTTATCATACATGCCTCCCGCTTATATAGATCGTTATGATTTAACCGCAGATATCCGCTTCACATACTTGGTACCGCAGATCGACTCCTTCGGGGCCGCTCATGCCGCAGTGTAGAGTACACCTAGCTGATCCTCGCCATAGGATCACAAGCCAACAGATTGGAAGCTCCGCTTCTCCGAGGCTTATTCTTCTGTGATGTGTTCCCGAGTCAGAGGTTCTGTACATCTGTGGTATGGCGGGGCCCCGCCATGGTTGTGTAAATCTTAGAGGTCTGTAGTAATCCGGGGCGTGTTTGTAAAGCGATTAAACTGCTCGGGTTTTTATGTATTTATACGCAGTAAGGCAACCGCTTTGGCCGACTCGCTTATATATAATATCTCTCGCTTCATGTCTTGTTTTTATGTTCCGCTGATTTTCTCGATGTATGACTACTGGTGCCCGCAGGCACTACCAGTCCCCTAACGGGTCGTGACAAAAGTGGTATCGTGAGCGCTAATCCTCTGAAAGTGTCTCTGCATCGCGTCTAGTAGTCTTGATTATCGCGTGTCGCGCACTACATCTATAATCGTGAGGTCGCAGGACATTTAGGATTGGTTTCATTCTTCTCATTACGAGATCGTGCCCTAGAGTAGTTGTAAGTCGACCCTCCGACGATTTCGCTTTCACCGCTATGCCTCGCGCAAGGCAACCCGCTCAGTGGGCAAGGCAGCGAGGAGCCGCAGCGAGATACAGAGGAGTACGAGGGCGCAGTCTGGCCATTACCCGAGGCAAAGCGCTTCAGACGGCGAGTTTTGCGACGCCGCCACCGCAACAATGGCCGATGAGACCACGCACCTGCACCTTCACCCCACACCGGGGCGTATGAGTTCGGGTACAAAGAGATAGTTCGCCATCGCCGTGATCGTGGCCGACATGAGGATAGGCCGACGCAGCAGCTCCAGAGCACCCACGGTTCACCCAAGATCGGATAGTTTGAGGTCGCGACTTTCGAGACGTAGCCCGCGTAGTTCTACGGTCGAGGCTCGAGGATGATCCACGGAGTTCATCCGGCGCCATACGCCGATCATGAGTGATCAAGGCTTCGTGACCGAGTCCGTCCTAGGTTCGTGACGGCCGCGTGATACCGCAATGACCGTTTGATTCGCGAGCCGTCCCGAGAGAATGCACTTCCACCGCTTGGGGACGAAGCCGGGGCATTTCTTGCACACTTCTTGCCTCCACAGACGGCGAGGGCTCGGCCGACAGATTTTTGATGTCGAGGCGTAACGGCCGCATAATTCGGGAGTACAATGCGGAGTTCGACTCATCGTTTCAGATGCCCCGCAGAGTAGCCGATATGGAGGATGAGTACACCGCCACGCACGTTAGATGACTACTTGGCGAGGCTTGTTCGCGTAGCTCTTCACCGCATGGACATTGCCCGCACGCAGCTTTTGCACTTAGTGCGAGGCACGAGAGGTCGACTGAACGCACCAAGAACAATGTACAGGCCGTAACAACAGGTCCTTCGTGACTTTCGAGGTGGACCGCCTCAAGAAGATACTAGTTTTGTACCTCCGCCGCTGCAGAGTGGTCCTCCACAACCTTCGTGAGTACGCCGAGCCCAGGGTTCAGATTTGTGAGTAGGGGCGCGGGCGATGCACACCCTACCTCGTGGTCGATGCTAGACCGCATTTCGTGAGTGTCGTGGTACCAAGGAGCTTGTTATTTTTGCGCCAACAGGCCATCGGCGAAAGATCGCCCAACTGTGGGTAGCGCTGGTAGGATAACACGCACTACGGATCGGGCCATGGGTTCTTCACCTTCCATAGCTAGGCGTGATGTTCATACACCGTGCCACGACAGAGGTCGCGTGGAAGTTCGCTTTAGCGGTCCTTTGAACCGCCTATTTTCGTGCATATCCTTAACCTCTAGAGACTTGTATGTATTGTTGTGATGATAATGTGTTATGTTATGTTCGATAGCTTTGGCAAAAATGTGATTTAGAAGCCCTGTTAGTAAAAAGGGTAAGCTCAAAAGAAAATGATTAACCTTAGAATATTACAACGGAGACCTTAGATGTAAGGCCGCCTCGAGTACAAGAATTCATGTGATCTTTGTCGAATGTATAAGTATACGCGAGTAATTGTGGGAAAATTCCTGTGGTGTAAAATGGAAGGGTAGCTTTCATGACCAGATAGGTAAGATTGTTCCGGATCGGAGACAAGAGCTTAACGCGTTGTTGGTCGGGTCAGCTATGTCAGGCCAAAACGCGCTTGTTTCGGAGCGGTCACCTCGTGGTCCCGCCAGCGGTAGGGTCACGAGGGTGCTAGCCCAAGTTTAGATGACCATCGATGAGTTCGTGGACGCGCTCGACCAGAATCGGTTCGTGAAGGCCGAATGGCCTTGAGGAAAGCGGTTAGTAAGATGACCAAGCTCGAGGTGGTGACTCCAAAGTTTTGGGAACTGGCGTGGTACGATACTAGAAGAGTTCAAGTGTTCGAGCGGTACGACGAGTAAAGAAGGAAGAGAACGGTGTTATTTGGTGGCGTGTATGGCATTCGCAACTTGTTAAGAAGAACTTCATCGTTGTCCGCTTGAAAGGAACATTCGACGAATGTTTCACGAGGGGAGAATGTTATACCCGATTTCCGCAGTATGTACGCCAGGCGCACGATAAAAATTTGAGCCTTAAAGATTTTGCAAGTTTCAAAGTTGTAAACAAGTGCCGAAAAAGTCGCCGACTAAACGCTTTACTAAACTTCGGCGGAAAATACGGCTATGTCATTTGTAATTTTGGATTTTTCCGAGAGACGAACATTTTGGACCAACGGAGGGTGACATGTGTCACCTCACATCGAAGGAAGCTGGGCGCAATGGACGAAAAGGTGGCATTGGTTAGGTAGATATTTGTGCAAGTCAGCGTGGTAGATGGATAAGGTGCATATGGCTTAATCCTAGCCTTACACTTGCCTAACACTTGACGGATCTTCGCCATTGGTTGGCCATTCCTGACCTATAAATACCCCTAAGTTGATGAACTTCTTCATCCTAAAATCATTTTCCAAGTCTAAAAATCCTCCCCTTTGAGAAGTTGTGTTCATCCCACACCCCCTTTGAGAAGCTTTGGCCGAGAGGTACCCCCTAGCCTAGTTGGTTTCGTATAATACCCCTTTCAGGTATAGAAATACTCTCCAAGTATTGTTGTAATGCCCAAATACCTTAGCCCATATACCTTGTAGTACTTTCCAAAGTTACCTCTATACGTAGAGTCTGAAATACTATTATACTTTCCTTTAGCCACTAAACAAAACCCTAAGGAAAACCTTCATAGTCGGTTGAAGTGTTAAGCATGCGTAGAACTTCTAAGGGTTGTTCTGAGCGTTGGAGCGACGGAGTAGAGCTTAACGCTGCTCGTGAGCCACATTAAACTTGGATAATTTTGGGCTCATCGAGGTAAATACTACTCGCCCTTCTATTGTAATCGGGAATTACATACGTAGTAGTATATAAATGAATATAAGATTCATGTAAGAGAATCGAACCGTAATGTAGGATATTACGTAATAGACTTGAACTAAAATCACGTAAGAATATTAAAGAAGTAGATTAAAACTGCATTTACATAGACAAAGATTTACGTAGATCGATAACCTTTATCGTCAATGTTCGCAAGTAGCACGTGCTACTTAGAAGGTGGACAAGGCTAGCGTTATAGCCGGCGAGCGCTTTGCTTATAATGATAATCGTCGCGAGGTATACGATTCTTCCTATACTCGAGCATGAAGTATTTTAAAAGAATACATATAGTACGCAGACGACGCATGGCAATGTCTTTTGACTTAAGCCCAATAATATGTATATATAATACGGTAGACGACGCTGCTAATCGAATATAGTTGTACAGAATGTCTTTTGACTTAAGCCCTAATAATAAGAACCTTGAAATATTTTAAAAGGAATATATATATAGTACTGCAGACGACGCTGCGTGAACCGAATATAGTGTTACGACAATGTCTTTTGACTTAAGCCCTAATAAGAAGAATCTTGAAGTATTTCAAAAGAAATAAGAAACCTTTTGAAAGAAGAGTAATACTTGGTTTTGAAAACATAAGAGTTATACTAGCTTTACGAGGTTAGGTATAACGCCTTAAGAGAGATAAAAAGAACGGTTTATCGATTTTTAGAAGTTAAGAGACTTAATCTTAAAAGATAAGAGACTTGACTTAATTGTATTGATACGAAGTTTGTTAAAAGTGTGAAACCTCATTCGTGAGTAATGAGTACTTGGTTTTTAAAAGGGATAATGTTTTATCGATTTCGAAATCGAATTAGTAACCGACAAACCATCGCAATGATAATAAAGGAAAATGTATCAATAATGAAGTATTATTAAAACCAAGAGAAACCTCCATCCGCATGAAGCTAAGACGAGACAAAATGATATTACATTTCCTAGATCACGGCCGCTAATAAGATTGATTATGAACAAGAATAACCTACACTCATAAGGCATATGTTTCTCGATTGTTTAAAAGAGAATTATATTCTTAAATGATTAAGACTATGAACTATGGAACTTTTCTAAAATAAAGAGACTCGAGTAATCAAATTAGGCAACCGAACTTTAGGGAAAAAATGTTGTTGAAAAGGAAAGTGTTTTGGTTTACCTAAAAACGCGAGTCACTCTATTTTTATATTACTGTATCGTGACCTTTATAAAAGGAATGGATCTCTTTAAAAGGAATTTAACGTGACGTAGTACTTTAGGTTAAAACCCTGACTTGATATAAAATGGAAGTACCTTAAGTCAGGTATAACTTGCCTATGCTTGTTGTTGTATAACTTGCCTATGCTTGTTGTTATATAACTCGCATATGCTTGTTGTGGTGTAACTCGCCATGCTTGTTATGATAGCCTTTGTTGTGCAAGAATTGTGTTTCTATACTACCGCTTCTCACTGAGGCCGCTGACTTGCTGAGAGCTTACTCGACGCATCGCGCTACTAAGATTCCACGTATGCTTCCATTATTATTGTTACATGGGCACGCCTACACCGGCGTAGAATTCCGGGCGCAGGCTACGCGCAGTAGGTTGATTACCCGATATATGGTTATTATTGATACATGGGTACGCCCGCACCGGCGAATTCCGGCACGCGCTACGGCAGGTTGATTACCCAATATATGGTTATTATTGTTACATGGACGGTTCGCACCGGCGTAGAATTCGGCACGAGCTACGCGCAGGTTGACCACCCAAAGATATCGTTGCTGATGTTACACGGACATGCCCGCACCGGCAGCACTCGGCACGCTACGCGCATTGTTATTATTGTTGCATCATGACATACGCGCACCGGCGCACCCGGCATGCGCCCATGATGCGAACATGATTGACGCTGCGCGCGAGACCCATAGTTATATATCGAGTGATGACTTTGAGGCGCGAGTCCCGACCGATCGCTTATGTCGCGCATCGTATTTTGGTTATCATACATGCTCTCTCGCTTTATATAGATCGTTATGATTTAATCGCAGATATCCGCTTACATACTGTACCGCTGCATCGACTTCTTCGGGGGCCGCGCTCATGCCGCAGTAGAGTACACCAGAGTCGATCCTCGCCATGATCACGCTCAACAGATTGGGAAGCTCCGCTTTCCCGAGGCTTATTCTTCTGCATGTGTTCCCGAGTTGTAGGTTCTGTACATTCGTATGGCGGGCCCCGTCCGCCATGGTTGTTGTAAATCTTGGAGGTCTGTAGTATCACTGTGGGCGTGTTTGTAAAGGATTAAACTGTTCGGTTTTTATGTATTTATACGCAGTAAGGCAAATGTTTTGGTGGCCTGCTTATATATAATATCTCTCGCTTCATGTCTTGTTTTTATGTTCTGATTTTCTCTCGATGTATGACTACTTGGGCGCCCGTAGCATCAAACCACGCCCCGAACGGGTCGCGATAGACATCGGGCCCTATCGATTGTCCGCAGGTAGGCAAGGTTGCCATGAGTTGATCTCGTCCGATCCGAGGCGCAGCATCCGTGTTTCATGTTTCTATGCCGAGGAGACGATCGGATCCATCTAGAGTGCATCCGATTGACGATGTCCAGTGACCGAGGTTACCATACGGAGGTTCCCATAGCGATAATCGATCGCCGTTAAGCGCCCGCGACCAAGGACGTGGCTTCCACAAAGTCTTGTGGCGAACGAGCTCAGTGAGAGATGACGCGGAAGCCGGCGAGGACATGAGGCAGAAGTATCCCCACCTATTCCCCACACCTCCAGGTAATTCACTTTCCTACTTGTAAATTTTCATTGTCATATATGCCTAAGTGTTGTTTTGTGGCCGTATGTGGCATTTGCAACCCGCTAAGTTTGATAACCTTATTGTTATCTGGCTTGGGAAGGAACATTCGACGCACGCTTCTGAGGAGAATGTTATACCCCGTATTTCCAGAGTATGTACGTAAGGACGTACGTACAAAAGTTTAGCCTTAGTTAGGCATTATGGACGAAAACGTTTGTGCACAACTCACTAAAAGAATCATTTTTCGACGAAACGTTTTACTAAACTCGCGTAGGGTAAATTCCGGCTATGTCATTAATAATTTTTGCGGATTTTTCCGAGAGCCGAAACATTTTGGATTAACGGAGGGTGACACTTGTCACCCTATCGACGGCAAGAATGGGCAATCGCTGCACGCTTTTGTGCCATTTCCTTAGTCAAGGAGTTGGTAGATATTTTGTGTAGTATACGGATAAGGACACTTGCCTAAATCCTCACCCTACACTTGCCTTGCACTTGGCATCATCTTCGCCATTGGTTGGCCTTTGCTTGACCTATAAATACCCCTTAAGACGAAGAGTTCTTCATCCACAAATCATTTCTCCAAGTCTTGAAAAATCCTCTCTCTTAGCTTTTCGCCCAAGCCTTCACTCCCTCGAGAAAGCCTCGCCGAATACCCCTCTAAAAGAAGCCCTAGCCAAACACTACTCCCTTGGTAGATAATTGTCTTCCAAATACCCTAGCCCAATTCGCTTATAGTATTTTAGTGGTTGTTGGGAACTTCTAAGGGTTCTTGAGCTATCTGAGCGCATAAATTAGAGCTAAACCTTGCTCGTGAGCGACTTTAACTTGGATAATTTTGGGCTTACCGAGGTAATACTTTGTCCTTCTATTGTAATTGATATTACATATAAGAATAGTTAAGACTCGAGTATAAGATATGAAAGAATATTAATGAATAGAATTGAATCATATCACAAAGTAGGCGGGTTTAAAGAAGAATAATTGAACTATACTTACTTAGACTGCTCACAAGACTCGAGTAGCTCACCTGCAGGGAAGTGCTGCCCGATTTTCCGTAATAAAGGAACCTCGCTTAGAATCGCTTATGAGTAGTCTAGACGCTGATAGACGTGTCGACTATTATAGTTGATTCTCTCACGACATATTCAACTTGGCGTGGTTTTCGCCAAGGTATGTGATTCTTCCTATACTCGAGCATGATATTTTAAATATATATATAGTACTAGAGACGCATTTATGTTAATCGAATAATAATTACTAATGTCTTTGACTTAAGCCCGAATAATAACTACGAAATGTCTTTTGACTTAAGCCCTAATAATAAAAGATCTTGAATCATTTCAAAAGGATATCAATCATTTTTAATAAGAGAAACAATTGGTTTTTAAACAAAAGCTTAAGAGTTATACTAGATTTACGGGAAGTTAGGTATAACAACTTAAGAAAGATAAAAGAATCACTGCATTTACTTGCTTATGAAAACCTTGTATTGATTGTAAGGTGTAGTAAGATTGATTGATAAATAGACATATTATGATGCTACGTGTGTTAGTGTCTTGTGAGGGTCATTCTTTTTGGCTTACGCTAAAAGGTAATCGTTATCGCTGTATATCACCTACCCCCTCGACTTATTATAATGGTGGTCGCCTACCCTGACGCGGTCTATACGGCGGATGCGCAGACTACGCCGAGGGCTTGCCACCCTGACGCGCTCTATACTACACGCGGCCGCGACGGCTATACGAGGAGCGGAGTTCCAGGATTGATCATTCCGGTGTTTTAGCCCGACGCGGATGCCCACGCGGTTCGCGCGACTACGCGGTCTATCGAGACTATGCGATCGCGGAGTCCGTGAGAGGTACCGGGTTAGCTACTCGACGCGAGGAATACCTCACGCGTTCATGCGTGACCTACGCGGATCGCTAAGTCGTGATTAGGCACGCATAATGATACTACGGGCAATTGGCCTTGCTTCGATCATTCGCGCCTAGAAAAGACCGTTACGCTTACCTATTATTGTTCTTGTTTGGATGCTGCACTACGCGCAATTGAACTGATTGTATTTGCAAATGGTTTTAAATGCTTTGGTTCCATTTAAGTACTTTTGCTTTCACATACTTGGTACCGTTGTCGACTCCTTCGGGGCCGCTCATGCCGCAGGTAAGGGCAAGCAGGTGCTAGATCCACATCCTTAGGATCTCTTTGCTTTGGTGTCAGGAGCTCCATCTTCTCCGGAGGCTCGACTTTTGGGTATGATCTCCCTGTTGTTGTATATAGTTTTGTACATTCAGGGTATGGCGGGGCCCTGTCCCGCCATAGTTGTTATCTTCTTAGAGGTCTGTAGTCCTATTGTACAGTTGGGATGTAACTGCAAAACTATGTTATATATATATGCCGAAAGGCGACATTTTCTCACATAAAACTGTGTCTCATTTTACAACTGTTTCATGTCTTGTTTTTATATTTCCCTGATTACTCTGATATATGACTACTTGGGTGCCCGGGTAAGGCACCAGTCACGGACCCCGGAACGGGTCGTGACACACAACCCTTACTTACTCTATACGAATCTCATCCGTACAATCCCCTTACGCACACCACGTAGCTTAATCTATCAACACGGCATTCCATTAAGTTTCTTAACATGACTTCTTAAGGGTCCACTGCCTTATCAGACAGTTCATCCTTTCCCAATTATCCCAAAATAAAACATAAGACCTTGGTAGAATTCATTAATCGCTCCATACCTTCCCGGTATCTAGTTAGTCTTTACCAACTCCGTAATCTAAAATCATTCTAGGTAACACGCTGCCCGAATTTCATACATAACTCCGTAGCTGTATGTCACAATGCCAACTATACTATAATCATTACCAACCCGATACGCAATCCACATAGTCCTTCCCGGTCATCACGCTTTATCGTAGCTTCAATCAACATAACTCGTTAGGGAGAGACGACCCTAACAACACAAATTTCTATCGCACGATCTCGTGAGTGAGAAGAATGGAAACCAATCCTAAATGCCCCGCACCTCTCGATTATAGTCAGGTGCACAACATACCAATAATCAAGACTCTACTAGACACGGTCTGTAGACACTTTCCGAGGACTAACTGATCTGATACCACTTTTGTCACGACCCGACCCCGGGCCGCGACTGGTTCCCTACCTGGGAACCCTTATACTCATACAACATAATAAACTGCGGAAGATAAATAACACTTTTTTTTTTAAACTAAGGCCAAGCCGATAAGGCTGCCATAACATAAAAATTACCCGAAAGGGTCTACACTGTTTAACAATGTAAAAACAACTCTAGTCAGTCCAGTCCACAGAAGAATACAGACCTCTAAGATTTGGACCAATGCTATGATGGGACAGGCCTAGCTGCACTCGAATATACATAACCATGACGACAAGCTCCTAATATTCGAGCCATCTCAAAATGCCGAACCGATCCTAAGCTACGGATCCATATCGTAGACCTAAACCTGCGGACATGAACGCAGCCCCCCGAAGGGGGTCAGTACAACAGGTACCGAATATGGAACGAAAAATAAGGTACAGTAACAAATCATAACTGTACAAAAGAATGACAGGGGCAAGTATAAAGAAAGGGTAAATACCAGATCCTACCGTGTCATTTCCATCTCGTGAACTTAATCGTACCTTATTATCTTTTCCCATTTTTCCATAAGAGTATAGTCAAATTCTTACGTACATACTTAAGAAAACTCATCAAGTTCATAAACATATAACTTACGTATCTTGCATAACCTAATCCGCCCCTTTATGGAGGAACGCCTATACTGTCGGCCCAATCTGGGACGCGATAGAGTCACATAAGTCTGCCCATAAAGGTATACTGCCCGGCCCAATCTGGGACGCGATAAAATCACATAAGTCTGCCCATAAAGGTATACTGCATAAAAATAGGAGGCTCATGATCAAAACAGGGTCCCTCGCCCGTAGTATCGATAAGCAATCCTACTCCTGAGACTATTTCACCCGCATAGGTCCTGTGGACCCGCATGAGGTATTCCTCGCATAGGATGTACCCGCCCGCATGGGACTATTTCACCCGCATAATCCCATAAGGACTCGCATGAGGTATTCCTCACATCATGGGTAGCAAATCCACGGAACAGGTGGTATAACGTCTTGGGGGTTTACCCCTCATTTATACTCTTACCCTGAAGAAGGTGGTATAATGTCTTGGGGGTTTACCCCTCATTTATACTCTTACCCTAGAGAAGGTGGTATAACGTCTTGGGGGTTTACCCCTCATTTATACTCTTACCCTAACTCAACCGGCCATCATACATAACATAAGCCCTACCGGCTTATCATACATAACATAAGCACTACCGACTTATTATACATAACATAAGCACTACCGACTTATCATACATAACATAAGCACCACCGGCTTACCATACATAACATAAGCACCACCGGCTTATCATACATTACATAAGCAAGTTAAGAAATCCCCTAACTTCTTATTAGCTTGTTCATATACACTCTCATTTTTGTTTACTTAAGGCACTAACATGTCATTATAAAATCCGGGAATTTAACCCAACGTACTACATGCCTCTACTCCTTTAAAACGATTCTCTTTCAAATAAAACTTCCAAGATACTAATAACCGTAGTATCAAGTCATATGTACTTTTCAAGACAAGTCACAATACCTTTTAGAAATACATTTATAGGCTTCTAAATCAAGTGACTTCTTTCTTTAAAACCTTAAGCAATTGGTACCTTTAAAACAATTTGCCCTTCTTTATTTCAAATCATTTCTTTGCTTACATTACTGAAGAAAACCATTCTTTTAATCTTCCATAAAGTTGTTATAACTCTTTATGTCTTAGACAAATTCATTCCTTTTATGACCAAGAAACTTATACTTTCAATTCAAATCACATAGTTTTCAAAATACTTCAAGTCTCTTAACTTTTAAGAAAACAAGTTTCTTAACTTTAGAATGGCAAGAAATCAATACTTTCCAAATCAAGTATTCTATACTTTTAAATCAATTCATTTCTTCCTTTAAGAATCAAGTCTCATAACTTGAAAAATAAAGTCCCTTAACCTTTTAAAAATTTGAGGTTCATAGTCTTAAAACTTCATACGTAAATTCTTATAAATTAAGTAACATATACTTTGGTGCTAGGAATAAGTTATACTTATTTATAACGATCTTAATCGAGTAGCCATGATCTAGAAAATGTAATACAATTTTGTCTTATCTTAGCTTCTATGCAGATGGAGAATTCTACTCATTTTAACTTAATTGATTGTCATTACATTTTCCTTTATTAACGCTGCAGTGGCTTGTTCGATTCTTATTCTCATTTGTGCCGTAACTTAGCCAAGTCAACTTGGCTCCAAATACCTCCTAAGGACTCTTACCAACATCCCCCATAAGACTTGGTAAGAACTTAGGATAACTTAGACATAACCTTTACGTAGAGTAAATCAACATACATACCTCTTAACTTCTAAGAGTAGAAGGAATCATGAAATAGTACTACATGTATATTCCATACATAGAATCATGTCAAAAGAAGGAAGAGGTTCACATACCTCGCGATGATTATCGACAAATAGCAAAATGCTCCAAAGTACTTCAACCTTGATAGCTATTCCATCCTTCAAGTAGAATACGCTATACTTAGTACTTCAACCTATAATGGCCATAATACGTCCATTAACCTTTAGTCAACGTAGAATATTCTAAGTGCAAAGTCACTAAATTCTACGGAAAATCTGACAAAGACTTCCTTTGTTTCTACATACGTTGCCACCTTTTTCAAGGCCGAATTCAATAACCAAACACGCCACATTTAAGGCCCAACAATTCAGCTAACCAAAGGGGATTACACGCCTTAACAGGACGTGTAAAATTCTTCCCCAAAACCATACCAAAACAGCCCCTAAAACAGTCCATAATTACTATAACGAGGTGGAATGCGAGGCCTTTCAACGCCTTTCCACACCCTTATTCTGCTGGGTTTTCATTAGCAATCTAATACATTAAACATGAAATATAGGGGCTGATTTTCCAGCATACAACACGTCTAAAGCAGTCCCTAAAAACTGCACGACAATATCCAACAGTTTTATAGATTCTACGGCAACAACTAAAATCCGATAACTCTTTCCTTAATCCTTTTTATTCCAATTCGAGTTCCAAAACATCTACATAAGTTATAACAACTTATTAACAACAATATTAATCCATTATAACATGCAATAGGTGAAGATAACAACGACAATAACCAACGAATTCCATTTACACCAAATCTGTCCCAAATCGGTTTTAGCCCCAAAAAATGGCTCAAACACTTTTTATTCTTCATTCTTTTTAACACAAGTTCATCCATACATTATAACAATAAGTAATATCCAATTAATTTAAAAGAAGAAGGACTTTTACCTCATTTTTTGCCCAAAAACGCCCCAAAACAGTCCGGTCTTTATTGGTCCGCAGCTTTCGCTTTCGCCCACTTCTTCAAGTTACAATCACATATATGTATCCCCTACAACCTTAGGATCAACTTCTCTTCACATTTCGCTTCCAAAAAGTCGACGGAAAACCCCTAGGGTTTCATTCTATTTTCGGCCCAACCTAGATTTAGGGGTTAAGGGTGCTTAATCTTGGAAAGAAAATACTTTGATCTTGATCTTGTCTTTGGATATGGGGATTTCGAATTGATCTAGGTTTTTGGAGAGATGAGGGTTTGTATGGATGAATATCTTTTGTTCTAAGTCTTCAAGACTTATCTATATAAAGGTGTGTGGAGTCTTCACAAGACAAGTGGGGAGGGCACTTGCTAACCTCCTATTGGCCAATTATTTCTTCACAAAATATTTCATCCACACTTAGTTATTTTTCATCCCATTTCGATGGACATGTAACATAGTATACCAAGACTTAATAAATCGACTAAGTCCATAATTCTAATGAAAAATAATTCCATTACTAGAATTAATTCTTGTCATCACATTAAACTCGAAAATTTTCCGTATAAGGAAAGGTAAAAAATCCTTTCCTTTCGACATTCCAATCTTAATTCTATAATCATGTTCTTGAATTACGGGGTGTAACACTCTGCTTCCCAAGTCACCTCTTCCCTATTATTGTTTCTCCATAATACTTTGACGGAAGACACATTCTTAGTACGTAACCTTTTAACCTGACGATCAAGTATAGCTATGGGGCTCTCCTCATAAGACAACTCCTATGTCACCTGAACATCATCTACAGGGAATACTCTAGCAGGATCACCAATACACTTACACAACATCGATACATGAAAGACTGGATGTACCGCTTCCAAATCAGATGGTAGATCCAACTCATAGGCAACCTTGCCTACCCTACGAATAATCTGATAAGGCCCAATGTATCTCGGGCTAAGCTTTACCTTCTTACCGAATCTCATCACACCCTTCATGGGTGACACGTTCAGGAATACCCAATCACCAATATGAAACTCTAAGTGTCGACGTCGATTATCTGTATATAACTTCTGTCGACTCTGGGCTGCCAGTAATATTTTCTGAATAAGCTTCACCTTATCAACAACTTGCTGAACCATATATGGGATGATTAACTTAGTCTCGCCTACATCGAACCAACCGATAAGTGACCTGCACTTCCTCCCATATAAGGCCTCGTACGGGGCCATCTGGATACTAGAATAGTAGCTATTATTATAAGCAAACTCAATAAGTGGTAAATGATCATCCCAGCTACCTCTGAAGTCAATAATACAGGCTCGCACCATATCCTATAGCGTCTGAATAGTACGCTCAGCCTGCCCATCAGTCTGAGGATGAAATGATGTACTAAGACTCACCTGTGTCCCCAATCCCTTCTGAAACGACCTCCAAAATTTAGCTGTAAATTGAGCTCCTATGTCCGATATAATAGATATGGGAACCCTATAAAGTCTCATTATCTCCCTGATGTATAATCTCACATACTCTTCAGCTAAAATAAGTAGTCCTGACTGGAAGAAAATGAGTTGATTTCGTCAGCCTATCCACAATTACCCATATGGAGTCATACTTCCGTAGAGTGCGAGGTAAGCCTGTAATGAAGTCCATATTAATCACTTCCCATTTCCAAGTTGGGATCTCTATCTCCTGCAATAATCCACCAGGCTTCTGATGCTCGACCTTAACCTATTGATAATTCGAGCACTGAGCAACAAACTTCGCTATGTCCCTTTTCATGCCATCCCACCAATATAAGCATCTGAGGTCATGATACATCTTCGTTGACCCTGGATGGATAAAATAACGGGCATTGTGTGCCTCTCCCATAACCTTGCATCGTAGCCCTGCAACATCAGGTAGACACAATCTTCCGCCATACTGTAGTACCCCGTCAGGTTCCACCTCGAATGGGGCATTCTCTTCTCAAGAGTCGATCTCTATACTTTACTGCACAGGTCCCCATACCGACGCCTCTTTACCTATTCTATGATAGAGGACTCAAGAACTCCTCGAACAAAAACTCCATTATCTTCGTAATCACCATACGGACTCCAAGACCAATAGCAGATATCTCACGAACCATATCCTTACTTTCCGGTTGCACATCTGTCAAGCTACCCATAGATTTATGGCTAAGAGCATCTACTACAACATTTGCTTTCCCTGGATGGTACAAAATATCAACATCATAATTCTTTAGTAACTCTAGCCACCGTCCTGTCGTAAATTCAACTCTTTCTACTTAAAGATATATTGGAGACTCCTGTGATTCGTATAAATATCAACATGAACACCATATAAATAATGTCTTCATATCTTCAAAGCGTGAATCACTGCCGCTAACTCCAGATCATGAGTAGGATAATTCTTCTTGTGCTTTCTGAGCTATCGGGAGGCATAAGCTATAACCCTTCCATGTTGCATCAACACACAACCTAGTCCAACACCTGAAGCATCACAATAAATAACATAACCATCTGGTCCCTCAGGAAGAGTTAGAACTGGAGCCGTAGTCAACTTGTCTTTCAACAATTGGATGCTTTGCTCACAAGCATCAGTCTACTGGAACTTAGCTGCCTTCTGAGTTAGCCTGGTTAAAGGCGCTGAAATTGAGGCAAACTTCTCCAAGAATCTCCTATAATATACTACTAGCATAAAAACCGCGCACTTCGCAGTGTCGTAGTCCGCCAAGTCTTTACTGCTTCAATCTTCTGCGTATCTACCTGAATACCATCAGCTCCGATAATATGTCCCAAGAATGCTACTGAAGTTTGACATACAACTTCTGGTTCTGGAGTACCCTAAGTACCGTCCTCAAATGGTCTGCATGCTCATCTTCTGAACGTGAATAAACCAGAATATCATCAATGAATACAATAACAAACATATCTAAAAATGGCTTGAACACTCGGTTAATCAAATCCATGAATACTGCTGGAGCATTGGTCAGCCCAAAAGACATCACTCTAAACTCATAATGTCCGTATCGGGTCCTGAATGCTGTCTTCAGAATATCTGCCTCCTTTATCCGCACCTGATGATAACCTGATGCAAGTCTATCTTTGAAAAACACTTAGCACCGTGCAACTGGTTAAATAAATCATCAATCCTGGTAAGGGGATGCCTGTTCTTTATTGTTACCTTATTCAGATGCCTATAATCACTACAGATCCGCAGCAATCCATCTTTCTTCCTCACAAATAATATCGGTGCTCCCCAAGGTGATGTACTAGGCCTGATGAAGCCTTTTTCCAACAAGTCCCTCAGCTGCTCCTTTAACTCCTTCAGCTCTGCAGGTGTCATTCTATAAGGAGGAATATATATGGGTTGGGTATCTGGTAGTACATCTATAGTGAATTCTATCTCCCATTCTGGAGGAAGACATAGAAGGTCATTTGGGAATACATCTAGGAACTCATTGTTATACCCCGTATTTCCAGAGTATGTACGTAAGGGAATACGTACAAAAGTTTAGGCCTTGGACATTTTTTTTGGGCACAACTCACAAAACGAATAGTTTTCCGACGAAACGTTTCCACAACTTTCGTAGGGTAAATTCCGGCTATGTCATTTCTAAATTTTGCGGATTTTTCCGAGAGACGAAACATTTTGGACCAACGGGAGGGCGACACTTGTCACCCTCCAATTGATGGACTTGAGGCGTCAATATGGCCGATTGGAGTGTCCAATTTTGTCTTGGAGTTGGTAGGATATTTTGTGTGCAAGTTGGCCAAGGACACTTGCCCTAATCTTGACCTTACACTTGCCTAGCACTTGGCTAAATCTTGGCCATTGGTTGGCCATGTCTTGACCTATAAATACCCCCTTAAGATGAAGAGTTCTTCATCCACAAATTCCTTTCCAAGTCTTGAAAATCCTTCCCTCTCCCTTGTAGCCTTTTTCGTCCAACACACCCCCCCTTTTGAGTGAGCTTGGCCGAGGCAACCCCTCCCCCTAGCCTAGCCGAAATCTACCCCCCCTCCCTTGGTAGAAAAGTTGCCTTCTAGTATTGTTATAATGCCCAAAATACCCTAGCCCAAATCCCTTAGTACTTAGTAGAAGTTGTGAAGAACTTCTAAGGTTTCCTTGGAGCTATCGGAGCATAACTTAGAGCTAAGCCTTGCTCCGGATCGACTTTTATCTAGGATATTATTGGGCTTACCGAGGTAAATAATCCTAACCCTCTTTTGAATTAGAGAATACATACTGTAGTAGTATAAGAATAAGTATTAAATACCTAGAAGAATAATTGAACTATACTTACTTAGGACTGTTTTCACAGTAGACTTGAGTAGCTCACCGCAGTGGGAAGTCGCCCGATTTTCCGTAGAATAAAGGACCCTCCGCTAGAACTATTTACAGAGTAGTCTAGATGTTGATAGACGTGTCTGACTATT
Source organism: Przewalskia tangutica (assembly GCA_029844215.1). Taxonomy (NCBI): domain Eukaryota; kingdom Viridiplantae; phylum Streptophyta; class Magnoliopsida; order Solanales; family Solanaceae; genus Przewalskia; species Przewalskia tangutica. The sequence continues at coordinate 65,977,642 of CM056720.1, forward strand.
ATAGGTTGATTCTCTGCGCGCGACATATTCAACTTGGCAGGTGGTTTTCGCCGAGAAGGTATGTGATTCTTCCTAAAGCATGATATTTTTAAAATATATAGTACTGACGCATACGTGTTAACCGAATAATAACTACGGCAATGTCTTTCGACTTAAGCCCTAATAATACTTACGACAATGTCTCGCGACTTAAGCCCTAATAATAAGGATCTCAAAGCATTTCAAAAGATTATCAATCATTTTTAATGTAAGAGAACTAATTGGTTTTTAAATGTAAGCTTAAGAGTTATACTAGCTTTATGGGAAGTTAGGTATAACCACTTAAGCATGATAAAATAAACAATTTGCCTATGTGTTTATAATGCATTTATATTGATTTGTGAAAAGAATAATAAGATGGTTTGATAAGTAGACATGATATGATGCTACGTGTGTTAGTGTCTTGTAACGCTTGTATAAGAGAGTATTCTTGTTGTGCTTATGTTGCTTAACGATAAGTCGTTATGTTAGTGTAATATCACTCACCTCTTGACATATTACCGGGTTAAGCCGCCTCCACGCGGGTAGACTCAGCGGTCTGGGACCATGATTCGAGAATACCTCAAGAGGGTCCAGGGTACCTATGCGGAGCTACGGAGTTCCAGTTAGTGATGCGGTTATACCTCACGCGGTCTACGTGGCCACGCGACTACGAGTCCAGACGACGCCGAGGAGTAGCTACCCTCGACGCGGGTTATATACCCTATGCGGGCCTATGTGAGTGGCCTATGCGACTACGGAGTCCGTGATTAGGCTTGCATGGTGATACTACGCAATTGGCCCCGCTCGATCATTCGCAGCCTAGAAAAGACTCATTGCTTTACCTATTGCTGCTTGTTTATGATGTGGCACTATGCGCGTTACCTTCGTTGTTTCATACATACTTGCAAAACCGATTTTAAAATGATATGTTTTCATTTAAGTACTTTACGCTTTCACATACTTAGTACTGCATCGACCTTCGGGCCGCGCTCACGCCGCGGTAAAGGCAAGCAGTGCTAGATCCACATCCTTAGGATCTTGCGTTGGTGTCGAGCTCCATCTTCTCCGAGGCTCTACTTTGGGTATGATCTCCCCAGATTGTAGATAGTTTTGTACATTCAGGGTATGGCGGGGCCCTGTCCCGCCATAGTTGTTTACTTCCTTAGAGGTCTGTAGTCCTATTGTACAGTTGGGATGTAACTGCAAAACTTGGGTTATATATATATGCCGAAAGGCAAGCTTTTTATCAGATAAACTGTGTCTCATTTTACAACTGTTTCATGTCTTGTTTTATATTTCCGCTGATTTTCTCTGATGTATGACTGCTTGGGTGCCCGGGTAAGGCACCAGTCACGGGCCCCGGAACGGGTCGTGACACTCATTAACTACCGGAACTGACCGAAGAGCCGGTACCTCTGCTTCCGTATCATGCACCCAAACCAAATAATAAATATAACATTTTCTAACCATCTTCCTTGCCTTGAGGTATGAAATAAACTTACCCCTCGGCGATGTTGTATTCCCTCTCCACTTTATAATTGGTTCACCTGGAAACTGAAATAGAACCATCTTTTCTCTACAATCGACAAGAAGCCAACCAATCTATACCCATAATAACATTAAATTCAGTCATGTCTAACTCTATCAAATCTGATATGGTACGACGACTATATATAATCACCGAACAATTTCTATATACTCGCTTAGCTATGACATAATCTCCTACCGGTGTAGCTACCTCAAATGGTTCTATTGACTCAGATTCTATTTCGATTCTACTAGCAACAAAGGAAGATATATATGATAAGGTGGAATCTGGATCTATCAATACATATACGTCTCAGGAAAAAAATTGATAATATACCTGTAACCACATTTGGTGACGCCTCCTGATCCTACCTACTAGCCAAAACATATATGCGGTTCGAGGGACCGCTAAAACTGGAAACTCCACCACGACCTCTACCACGGCCTGCTGGTATATGAACATACTGTCCTGTGGGGCGCATATCTATAGAAGAAGATGAACCAACAATCGATCCAGTAGGCTGAGCCATACCACCTGTACCACTTCTAAAAGGACATTTTTTCATCACATGGCCTTGACGGCCCCAAAAAAAACAAGAACCCATAGTAAAACGACATTCCCCAAAATGGGACCTACCACACCGAGGCAAAGGTGGCCTCGACTGACTAGAACCTCTGTTCATCTGTGAACTTGAAGCCCTAGAGCTCTGACCAGCTCCCGAATACCCCTGCGGTCAAATCTCCTACCTGTGGACTGTGGGGGTGCACTCTGTGCTGGCTAGGAAGAATATCTAATATACTGCTGAGGCTGCCCGCCTCGAGACTTACCCGAATACCCAGCTGACCTAGCCCTCTTATGCTGGCTTATGTCGTGATCCCTATCTGGCTGACGTCCTATGTGTCGGTCCTCTACCCCCTGTACTATGCCTGTATCCGATCAATATCCATACCTGGCTGAAGAGCCACTGCCATACAACCATCAGTCAAATAGCGATCCAGTCCCATCACATAACGATGCACTCTATCTGCCATCTCAGCTACAATAGTAGGCGCATATTTCGCCAATGAATCAAACTCAAGACTATACTCTCGAATGCTCCTGCCATTTTGCCTCAAATGTAAGAATCTATCAACTCTAGCTCTCCTCATCTTTGAGGCGTGAAGTGGCGAAGACCTCTGTAAACTCATCCCACACTGCTGGAGAAGCACCCTCGCTCCTAGATAACTCCAAAGACTCATAACAATTAACAACTATATCCCGTAATCGATACGAAGCCAACTCAACAGACTCAGTCTCAGAAGCCTTAATGATCCTCAATGTATGCTGCATCTGCCGAATAAACTCCTGCGGATCATCCTCGGGCTTTGACCCGAAAAACTCTAGAGGATTACAACTCAAGAAGTCAAAAATCCTCAAACTATTCGATCTATTGTCAACTCCTAGTCCATGCATGTGAGTCTGCCCTGCCACTAATCTGTCCAGCAGCTGAACTGCATCTCTTATGGCCCTATGCTCCGCCATGGCTGAGGAGCGGGAGGCTTAGGTGCTGGGGCCTCGGGAGCTGGTGGTGATGCCTCCCCCCGAACTGAAGTTGTTGCTGCTCTACGTTCCTCCGGAGGTGGCGGTGTAGCAGAGCTCGCCGACTGGAGTACAACCTCAAGCGTAGACTGGGCCCTAGTAACTCTCTGTATCTGACTAGTATCGCATGCTACTGATTTGACTTTCTGGGTCGCTGTCCATTTCTCCATTTTTGACCGCTGTGACACAAAAGAAAGGAAAACGACCCTAATACTATACTAAACATAAACAAAATGAGTAAAATACTAACTAAAAATGACTCAAAAAGTGTGTATAAAATACACCGATCAAACACCCCCAAACTTAAACTTTGCTCGTCCTCGAGTAAAGCAGAAAACAAAAACAAAAATAAAACAAAACAAACAAAGACTCTATGAAATGGATCAAGTAGTTATAACAATGCTTCTTCAAAGTCATGGATGAAAGATGGGATAATATGTTAGAACATATATAGCATGAATAATCAGCAATCTAGAATTTCAAGTTAGATATTTCGCAAATTCACTTAGATCATGATCAATGGAAATACAAACACCTACTTTCTATTCTCCACTAATCATAGACATACATATTAAAGATCATCAGGACTTTCAAGGGTTGTAATGTAGGCTTAGGCAGAGGTAGGTAAAAATAGGCATTTAAGCTCAATTTACGTACCATAAGCTCTTTTGCTTTAAATTCTTCCCTTTTCTTTTGATTCTCTTTTTCACTTCATACCTATCTTTTCCCTCTTTTGTTTTGAGAGAATGATGTGTATGATGAATAGCAGGCACCCCCAAACTTAGACTTTTGCCTATTTATTATTACTTTTTCATTGGGGTGCATCAAAATTGTTCACTCTTTTTTGTCTTTTTTCAACACTTTATATTCCAAACAACTCAATTTTTCCACTTATGACACAAATATGGAATTATAGGGTGTCAAAGAAAATATCTTATTTTAGGCTCAAAGGGGATGACTAGGGATACAATTTTAATGTCAGGGATAGACAAAGAATGGTAAGAAAAGGCTAACAATGAAATGTCTGAATCAGCTCCCTAAACATGTACATCTTAACTATTTCGCCTCAAATAACAAGCAAACAGATTTTCTAGACATTTTTCCACTTTCTTTCCATAACTGACACACATAGGCTAAGCACAAATATTCCAAATAATTAGATGTCATGAATTTTTGGCATATCTAACTTAAGCACACAGATTGTCGCTTTTAATTCTATTATATTATTCCACTTCATTCACTCAATGTCTTTAGCAACTACAACATGCTTGATCCAAAAAAAAATTATGACTCAAAAACACATAAAAAACAACACAAAGAAAAATAAAAAAGACTCAAAAACAAGATAATAAAACAATAAGACACCCCACCAAACTTAATCGACACATTGTCCCCAATGTGTGAAGACTAAAAATAGAGGGACAACTTACTGACACAACACATCGGTCATAACGGAGGTCTGGGAGGAAAAATTCTGGAATTTGCACTGCATCTGGCTCTCGGAACTTTCGACGCCACGACCCTGAGATTCGGAGCTGTGGTGCCCCAAGTAATGCGGCTCTCTGAAGTTCCGGCGCCACGACGCTGATTCTGGGCGCCGTGGCGCTGACGACGACTTTTCTTTTTTTCCAGCGTTTTTTCTTCTTTTTCCTCAGAGTTAGCTTTCAGTCCACCTGTCATCCAACAACACAAAACAAGAACCCAAGACCGTGAGACTGTTCAAGACAAAATAAAACAAACTAAAGACAAAAATCAAACTAACATAATTAAAAATATTGAGTTGCCTCCCAACAAGTGCTGTCTTTAACGTCTTTTAGTCAGACGCAGTTAACCTTTACGAGTGCCCATTGGATCCTTCTGCGAACTGCTTGCAATCTGCATAGTTATTGTTGCAGGTCTCACTTTTCCTACAACAATCTTTTCAACTAAGGGCTTCAGATATAAGATTATCCCCCAAGTACACAAGACATGCTTGTCTTTTAGGCTCTCTATAATGTAGGGATCAGTGAGATTCTCAACATCTCTCAACTCTAGGGGGTGCCCTTGATGGTATGGACTTCCTATTTGGGGATCAACAGTGACCGCTGGTGGTATTTCTTTTGCAATAGGTATAGGAAAAAAAAAATTCAAAGAATCAAAAAAGGTGAATAATTGGATCTCAGTAATCTTTTCCTTCTCTACACCAACTATCTCGCCAGATTCCTCAACAGCTGGGTGTGGTTCAGGTTTCTCAATTTGCTTATCACTTCCCACAAATCTGTCGCTAGTGCACTTTCTTGAAGTGTATTGCTCATCCTATCCATTAGTTGCCCTATTTGTGTCTCCAAATTTCTGAGGGACACTCTTGTCTCATCCATGAACTGAGACTGACACTTGGTGAGCCTGAGTATGCTTGCCTGCAACTCATCTAGATCTTCTTCCAGAACCTGTGGGTTAAGCTATTGTTGATGAATTTGCTGCCCCTGATAGAAGTAGTAGTCCATGGACCTGTATATTTTTTTCCGAATTTAACCTGCAAAATAAGAAAAACAACAAAAAGAGATAAAAAGATGATCGCAGAACAAGTTAGAAACTTGTTCTTAGAGCAACCAAATTAGAAATAAGAATAGATAAATCGATATTGAAAGTACGCCAGTCCCCGACAACGGCGCCAAAAACTTGATGTTCAATTTATACACACGCTTAACGCAAGTGCACGTATCGTTACAAGTAATATAGTCTAGGTAAGACCGAATATCGTCCTCAGGGACTAGTTTTCAAGTACCGATTATCTATGCTTTAGTTTCTATTTGGTTAACGTTAATTGAGTTGGAATTCTAAACTAATAATGCAGGAAATAAACTAATTATGAAAATACTTTGATTTAAATCAGTTATGATGAAGAATTGGGGCTTCAAAGATCATCAACTATCCACTCTATTCAATCCTTAATACAATTAGACTGACTTCTTCTTTTACGTTAAGATAGCAGGTTAACTAAGCCATTTTATACTCTTGTTAAGGTAATATAAACACTCAACCCCAATGGAGAAACCTTCTACCTTTCAGTGACAAGATTGACTACAAAGGAGGATTAAGAACAATAACCTATTAAGGTACACAAGTATCGGGGTACTTTCGTCCACGATTTAAATCTATGTTTATTCAACTATAGCATGTTCACAATCTCCCCTTTCAGATTTCTATTAGAACTCATATAAGTGATGATAACTAGTGATCAATTAATTATCAAGCAATCAAAGCAACTATTGAATAAATCTTAAACAAGTGAAGAAGAAATCAACTAATGTATTACTTCATGAATAAGAGTTTCAAGAGAATCACAAGGAAAATCCCTAATAAAGTAATTATCTCCTATCCATAGTCACGCTAAGAACTAATACAATCTACATACATGAACTGAAATAAACAAAGCAAAAGAAAGAAAAGAAAATACTTGAAAACCCTCCAATCTTAGCCTCATAAGTTGTGTTGTATGTACAATGGATGGAATGAATCCCTCCTCTAGAGAATGATGTAGAGAATATATATAGCCCAAGAATCCTTTATGTCAAGGGTTAGGGATTATGTAGGTAGGAAAAGTTATCCCTTTTGGACCCTGAAAACGTGTCAAATTCGGCCCAAAACGTCAAAAATACCGCGTTGGCGCCGTGGCCCTGCAGTCCGGTGCCATGGCGCTGAAGAATCTGCAACTTTCGGACTCCGCAGAACATTGGGCGCCGCGGCGCCGGAGGCGTGAATTTGGCATTTTTTCGTTTCTTCATCCTTTTTTCGTCCGGACTTCGTCTGATCTCCTCTATACTTCCCGGAACTTCTTAGACTTCATTTCTTGGCCCTTTTGTGTGCAATTCCATCTCTTTTATGCTCATTTCATCTTCTTTTTGCCATTTCTCCATTTTTGACCGCTGTGACACAAAAGAAAGGAAAACGACCCTAATACTATACTAAACATAAACAAAATGAGTAAAATACTAACTAAAAATGACTCAAAAAGTGTGTATAAAATACACCGATCAGATGTACACTCATTTAGGTAAATCATACCAAAAAAAGAAGGGATAGTTTCACATACCTTATCGTCTATACCAACTCAATAATTAGTGTTACACCCCGTAGTTCCAGAGTATGTATATGAGGACGTACGTACGAGAATACGACATTAAAATTGGAAAGGAAGAAAGATGTGATTTTTCGACGGAAAAGTTTCCGGTTTTTGTGAAGGAGAAAGGTTCGTTAATGGGAATTGGATTTCCAGATTCGGTATTCGGACTTCTAGATTATTTTAGAAGTATTGGAATTTTATTTCCGGAATTGGTCACGCGGGGCCCACGGAAGGATTTACGGTTTTGTGGGGCCCACTTTATTTTCGGATTTTTGGCATTACGGATTTTTCCGAGAGATGAAATATTTTGGACCATTAGGAGGGCGACATGTGGCACCCATAGGTGGCATGTTGGACGAAATAGTAGGCAAGTGGCCAAGTCAAATAGTCAAGTCTTGGAAGATATTTTCTTTGGGTTAGTGGGAGTAGGTTTGGGGCGTTTTTTTGGGCAAGTGGGGGAGGCCTCTTGGACGGTTTTCTTGAGAAAGTGGATGGCCACATGGCTCATTGTTGTGGTGGACATATGTCCCAATGTTGTGGTGGACATATGTCCCCATGTTGTGGTGGACACTTGGTGGAAGACTTCACTTGAACAAGCTACCTAATCTACACCTTCAACTTGCTTGAATCTTGACCCTTCATTGTTCTATAAATACCCCCCTCTAGTGCAAGACTTCTTCATCCATTAAACATTTTCCAAGTCTCAAAACTCCCTCCCCCTTTGAGTAGTTCTCGTCCAAAACACCTCCCCCCCCCTTCCCTAGCTCTCGTCCGATGCAAGTCCCCCCCCCCCTCTTGGTAGAAAAGTTTGCTTCTAGTATTGTTGCTATGCCAAAATACCTTAGCCTAAATCCCTTGTAATTTTCCTAAGTTACCTCCATACTAAAAGCCCGGAAATACTACTTTATTTCCTTTAGTCACAAAACGAAACCCTAGGAAAATCTTCATTGTTGGTTGGAGTATTAAATAGAAGTGTTTAGAAACTTCTAAGGGTTTCTTGGAGAAATTGGAGCGTACAGAATAGGAGCTAAACCTTGCTCAGGATCGACATATTATCTTGGATAATTTTGGGCTTATCGAGGTAATGATCTTTGTCCCCCTATTGTAATTGGATATTACATGTTGTAGTAATGTATAGTCGAGTATACTATATGTAGAATGAATATGGATATGAATTGAACTGTATTTACATAGAATCGTATTCTGACGAGACTTGTTGTATTATTGTGGAGTAGAATTGTACACGTCAGGTTAGGCGTAACCCCACCCCTGAGATTGTTGGTTTGGTAGCAGGCCTCGTTAGAGGAAGAGATTTATGTGGTGGCGGGGGGGGGGAGGTGCTGCCGAATTTTCCGTAGAATAAGGAACATGGTACTTAGAATGGTTCTACGAAGAGAGCTAGAAGTTAATAAACGTTTTATGGCCATTATAGGTTGAAGTACTATGAGTAGCATATTCTACTTGAAGGGTGGAAAAGGCTAGCAGGATTATAGTACTGTGGAGTGTTTTGCTAATTGTTGATAATCGTCGCGAGGTATGTGAACCTCTTCCTATCCTTTCTAGCATGATATTTGTGAAATATATTTAGTGCGGTAGACGCACGTGTGTTTAAAGGAATTTGATTTTCCTTTTGTGTCCTTGACTTGATTCCAAAGTTAAGTGACTTGTTATGAAATATTAAGGACTTGAATTATGTTAAAAGTTGTAAAACCTCACTCATGAGTAATGGGTGTGTGGTCTTTTAAAGAATAAAGTTATCTTGATTTCGAAAATAAGAATAGTTGTCCTTGGTTGGTTTAAAACATAAAGTGTTATACTAGCTTTATGGTAAGTTATTTATAACGACTTTATGAAAACAAAAGAATGGTTTTATCATTGGATTTAAAATGATAACTTGACATTTTAAGGGTTGGAAGTTGGTTTCCTTAAAAGATATGATTGAAAGATTAAGAGCCTGATTTTTGAAAGTAAAGAGACTTGACTTATAAACAACTTGATTTTGGGAAAGGAGAAGTAACTTGATTTAAAGGTATACGTTACTTGTTTTTAAAAGAGTAAGACACTTGGTTTAAAAAGTATATTGCTACTTGACTTTAAAAAGGAAAAAGTGTGTTTGTTTAAAAAGGAAGGCGTGCTTTTGTCTTAAGATTGATTTAAAAAGAAGATATGGAAATTGTTTTGGTTTACTTAAAAGATAGTTACTCTATTTTAATACTACGGGTATCGTGTGACTTTTGTGTGAGTAACTTGACTATGTTGGCTTGTGATAGCCTTGTAATACTTTCTTGTTGGTTTGATAAGTAAATTTGTTATGATGTTGTTATACCCCGTAGTTCTAGGGTATATATGTGAGGATGTACTTACGAGAATACGATAGAAATTATGGAAAGAATGAAAGATGTGATTTTTTCGACGGAAAAGTTTCCGGTTTTTGTGAAGAAAAAGGTTCGTTAATGGGAATTGGATTCCCAGATTTGGTATTTGGACTTCTTGGATTATATTAGAATTTTGAGATTTTATTTTCGGAAATGGTCACGTGGGGCCCACGGGAGAAATTTACGGTTTTGTGGGGCCCGCTTTGTTTTTGAGATTTTCGGTATTTTGGATATTTTCGGGAGACAAAATATTTTAGACGAATCGGGGGGAGACACGTGTCACCCCTATGTGTCACTTGGCCGAAATTCTAGCCACTTGTCCCCTTGGCCGAAATGGCCATGCCACTTGGAGATTGAAATCGTTGGCCATGTGGTGTGGTGGGACCCACACACACATGGCCCAATCTTGACCACCCACTTGCTATGATCCTAACCCTTGTTTCCCCTATAAATACCCCCTTAGTTGAAGAGTAAAATTCATTCCACACTTGAGCTTTTCCAAGCAAAATACTCCCTCCCTTTTAGCCTTGTTTTGTCCCACCTTCCCCCACTTGTGTAGAAATACTTCAAGTATTGTAGTATTGTCCCACCTACTTTGACCTAGTATCCCTAGTAGTATTCCAAAGTTGTTTTAATACTAGGAGCCTGGAAATACTACTTTTATTCCAAAAGTCGCAAAATGAAACCCTAGAAAAATCTTCATAAGCTTGGTTGAAGTGTTAAGAGAAGTTGTTTAGAAACTTCTAAGGGTTGCTTGGAGCGAGTTGGAGCGTAAGGATTTGGAGCTAAACGTTGCTCAGGATCGACATATAATCTTGGATAATTTTGGGCTTATCGAGGTAATGATCTATGTTCCCCTATTGTGGGAAGTTAGTTATAACGACTCTATGAAAACAAAGGAAGGGTTTTATCATTGGTTTTAAAATGGTAACTTGACTTTAAAAGGAGAAGTGTTTTGGTCTAAAAGAAGGCATGGTATTGTCTTAATTTGGTTTAAAAGGAAAGTATGGAAGTTGTTTTGGTTTACTTAAAATGTTAGTCACTTTATTTCGATACTACGTATCGGGTGACTTTTGTAAAGAAAAGGATCTTCTAAAGAATTTAACGTCGTAGTACTTTGAGGATTAAAACCGGACTTGTCATAAAATGAAAGTACCTTGAGTTGTGTGTAACGCGTGCCTATGTTTGCGTGTGATAGCCTTGTTGTGCAAGTGTTGTATTCTTATGTTACCGCGTCTCGATGGAGGGTCGGTCGTGTTATTCTTGATCATTTTGGACATCTGACACGACGATGGCGGCCCACGTATGCTTCCACTATGATAGTCCATGGGCATACTGACTCGATGGATGGTCCACGGGTATGCGGCCATGATGAGGGTTCGTTTCCCTATTGATAGTGTTATTCCATTGACTAGCTCTCTATGAGGTTTTACTGATTCGGCCTTGGTATCTGGTGGTTGGCTTTCGTACTTGCCCCGTCTCGTGGCTGATTCGGCCTTGGTACCTGGTAGTTAGCCTTCGCACTTGCCCCGTTCGGTTTAGTGGCGAAGTCTCGTGATACGACCTTGGTACACAGTAGTTAGCCTCAGACTTGCCCCGGCCACTCGTGATACGCCTTGGTACCGGTAGTCGGCCAGACTTGCCTGTCGCCTTGGTTTGGTTGTATAGTATTGTTAGTACGGTTGTTATGACACAGGTGGGACCTAGTGTTCATGTGTACTTCTTGGTGTGATTATATCATAGACTGCCGGCAGTGAGGAAGGTATTCCACGGGAAATGATTGATGTTGATGGCGTGAGACCCATTGTTATACTTGAGTAATGACTTTGAGGGCGTGAGTCCCTGACTTGACATGACTGTTTATATATTATGGACTGTAGTTTGGTTATCATACATGTCTCCTGCTTTATATAGACTATTATGATTTCATTTACTGATTTTACGTTTCACATACTTGGTACTGCATCGACCTCCTTCGGGCTGCGTTAATGCCGCAGTAGAGGTACATCGGTTGTGGATCCGCGCCATAGGATCACAGCTTTTGGGAAGCTCCGTTTCTCGAGGCTTATCTTTGGTATAGTCCCCGCCGTGTAGATACTTGTACATTCGGGGTATGGCGGGGCCACTGTCCGTCATAGTAATGGTTACATTCTGTGAGGTCTGTAGATCACAAGTGTGGTTTGTAAAAGGATTTAACTGCTCGAGTTGATATATATATGTATATATTCGAAGGTGGCCGTGTTAGTTAGCTTTGTTTCATACTTTATCTCTTGTTTCATGTTTAAGTTTTATTTCACGATTTTCTCGATGTTGTATCACTAGGGTGCCCGGTAAGGTACGATCCACGGGCCGGATCAGTCTTGACAAAGTGGTATCGAGCGATTAGTCCTCGGAAAGTGTCTACAGACCGTGTCTAGTAGAGTCTTGATTGTCGGTGTGTTGTGCACCACATCTATAATCAGGAGGCTTCAGGACATTTAGGATTGGTTTCCATTCTTCTCACTCTGAGATCGTGCCTTAGAGATGTGTTGTAAGTTGGACTCCCTCTGACGTATTCTTTTGTACCAGTTATGCCTCTACGCAAGGCAACCAGAGCCCAGAAGGGCAAGGCAGCAGAGGGAGCTGCGAGTAGAGCACGGAGGGTTACCAGGCAGGCCCGCTTTACCCTGGTGCTACAGATGGCGAATTCTACGACGCCACCAAAGAAGTTTAGAGTCGCGCAGTGGTCTGCGAGACCACAATACGAGCCTCGGCCACGGCCAGAACAGAGGATATGGGTCGCAAGGAGATGGCCCGCCACTAGTTAGGTTTATGGCGAGACTTGAGGAGGCGGAGCCGGGGTACCGAAGTGCACCCGTAGATAGTTGGAGACCGGGACTTCTAAGTCATCCACCGATGTTCTATGGATCGAGGCGAGGATGACCTCGGAGTTTATCAAGCGATACGGATCATGAGAGTTATCAAGGCCACATAGGCGAGTCGGTGGTATTGTTCAGATCGGCCGCGTGATACCGCCGATCGTTTGATTCATGGAAACTGTCCCGGGGGGAGCATGCGCTTCCAGCTGTATGGGACGAGTTCTCAGGGGCTTTTCTTGCACATTTCTTTCCCCCACAGATGAGGAGGGCTCGGGCCGACAGATTTTTGATGCTAAGACAGGGAGGACGCACAGTTCGGGAGTACAACGTAGAGTTCGACTCGTTGGCTCGATATGTCCCTGCGTTAGTAGCTAATATGGAGGATAGAGTGCACCGCTATGTCACGGGGCTCGATGACTACTTGGCAGAGGCTTGCTCGGGTGTAGCTCTTCAGCCGGGCATGGATATTGCCCGCATGCAGGCTTATGCACTTGGGTGTGAGGAGCGGAGAGGTCGACGGAATGACCGGGATCAGCAGAAGAGGGCTAGAACAGCAGGGTCTTTTGGCGACTTTCGAGGCGGACCGCCTCAGCAGCAGGCCAGTTATGCGCCTTCACCAGCTCAGAGTGGTCCTCCACAGTTGTCGGGACGTTCGGGATATTCAGGAGCAGGTCAGGGCTCCCAGGTTTCAGATTTTCAGGGGAGTAGGAGTGCTCGCCGGATGAGGTCACCCTTGTCTCAGTGTGGCCGTTGTGGAAAACTTCATAAGGGAGAGTGTCGTACTAAGTTGGGAGATTGTTATGCTTGCGGCCAACAGGGCCATTTGGCGAGATCGTCCACCGCAGGTAGCGCGGATGTTGAGACTCGGCGCCGGGATCTGTGCGGTTCTTCGCCCGATAGCTAGGCGGGATGTTCATGCACCGCAGCGCAGCAGGTCGCGGTGGAAGTTCCCGCTTAGTGGTCCTTTGAACCGCCTATTTACAGGTATATCCTTAACCCTCTAGAGACTAGTATGTATTGATGATGTGTTAAGTGTTATGATCGGATAACGTTGTGTTATTGATGTGTTAGAAAACATGGTTAGTTGAAAGGATAAGTATGGGGACATGGAAGGTGTGAACCTTAGAATAGTACACGTTGAGACCTTAGATGTAAGGCCGTCTTGAAAAAAAAAAGATTTTACGGTTAGTCTTTGTCGAAGCACTTGGTATGCGTGAAATGTATTGAGGGATACTTCCTTGGGTTGTGTAAGATGAAAGTGGTGGCCTTCATGACGTGAATTAGTAAGATTGTTCCGGATCGGGGAACAAGAGTCTGGTGCGATTATGGGTCGGGTTGAGGACCATTCGCGGGTCAACCCGCAACCCGGTTTGGGGTGGGGTCAGTTCGGGGTGGTCCCGCCAGGTGGTAGGGTCACGAGGGTGCTAAGCCCAAGTTTAGGTAACCATCGTATGAGTTCGTGGATGTGTTCGACCAGAATCGAATCGTGAAGGCCGGGAATGGCCTTGAGGGAATTTGAGGCTAGTAAGATGACCAAGTTTGGAGGTGGTAACTCCAGGGTTGTGGAAATTGAAGCGGTGACTGAAGTGTGGTATGTGTACTAGAAAGAGTTCGGGTGTACGAGAAAGGGACGACGAGTAAGAAGAGAAGCGAACAATGTGTTATGAGAACGGAAGTGATCATTTCTTTTGTGAAGTGAAGATGCGAAGGGAGTATCCTTTAGACCATGGGTGTGAGTTTTTTTTTATGTTAGAGGTGATTCCTCGTTGGCTTGGATTTGTATGATATACTATGGCCATTGATGGCATGATTGGTTTCGTAAGTATAGTAGTGAAGACTATACCGGAGCATGTGTGTTTGGAGACTTAGAAGGAACATTCGGGACGAATGTTTCTAAGGGGGGAAGAATGTTATACCCCGTAGTTCTAGGGTATATATGTGAGGATGTACGTACGAGAATACGATAGAAATTTTGGAAAGAATGAAAGATGTGATTTTTCGACGGAAAAGTTTCCGGTTTTTGTGAAGAAAAAGGTTCGTTAATGGGAATTGGATTCCCAGATTTGGTATTTGGACTTCTTGGATTATATTAGAATTTTGAGATTTTATTTTCGGAAATGGTCACGTGGGGCCCACGGGAGAAATTTACGGTTTTGTGGAGCCCGCTTTGTTTTTGAGATTTTCGATATTTTGGATATTTTCGGGAGACGAAATATTTTGGATGAATCGGGGGGCAACACGTGTCACCCCTATGTGTCACTTGGCCGAAATTGGAGGGACAAGTGGCTAGCCACTTGTCCCCTTGGCCGAAATGGCCATGCCACTTGGAGATTGAAATCGTTGGCCATGTGGTGTGGTGGGACCCACACACACATGGCCCAATCTTGACCACCCACTTGCTATGATCCTAACCCTTGTTTCCCCTATAAATACCCCCTTAGTTGAAGAGTAAAATTCATTCCACACTTGAGCTTTTCCAAGCAAAATACTCCCTCCCTTTTAGCCTTGTTTCGTCCCACCTTCCCCCACTTGTGTAGAAATACTTCAAGTATTGTAGTATTGTCCCAAATACCTTGGCATAGTATCCCTAGTAGTATTCCAAAGTTGTTTTAATACTAGGAGCCCGGAAATACTACTTTTATTCCAAAAGTCGCAAAATGAAACCCTAGAAAAATCTTCATAAGCTTGGTTGAAGTGTTAAGAGAAGTTGTTTAGAAACTTCTAAGGGTTGCTTGGAGCGGGTTGGAGCGTAAGGATTTGGAGCTAAACGTTGCTCAGGATCGACATATAATCTTGGATAATTTTGGGCTTATCGAGGTAATGATCTATGTTCCCCTATTGTAATTGGATATTACATGTTGTTATAATGTATAGTTGAGTATACTATATATAGAATGGAGATTGATAGAATTAAACTGTATTTACAGTAGGCTTGTTGTATATTTGTGGGGCAGTGTTGTACACGTCCGGTTAGACGTATAATCCCCAGGAGTTGTCGCACAGTGCGGGCCTTGTAGTGAGGAGATTTGTGTGATAGCGGGGGAGGTGCCGAATTTTCTGTAGAATAAGGAACCATGCATTTAGAATATTCTACAAAGAGATAGATAGGTTGATATACGTTTTGTGCCCTTTATAGTTGCGATTTCAAGTAGCGTATTCTACTTGAAGAGTGGAAAAGGCTAGCAGAGTTACAGTACAGTGGAGCGTTTTGCTAATTGTCGATAATCGTCGCGAGATATGTGAACCTCTTCCTATCTTTTCTAGCATGATTGTTGTGAACTATGTAGTACGGTAGACGTACATGTGCTAAGTGATTTGGTTGGTTTAAAACATAGGGTGTTATAATAGCTTTATGGGAAGGTAGTTATAACGACTTTATGTAGGTAAAAGAATGGTTTATTGATTGTAGAAGTTAAGAGACTTGACTTATAAACGACTTGATTTTGAAAGTTAAGAGACTTGATCTTGAAAGATAAGAGACTTGACTTATAAAGACTTGTTTTCGGAAAAAGAGAAGTAACTTGATTTTAAGTATAGGTTACTTGTTTTGAAAAGATTAAGTTATTTGGGTTTTAAAAGAATACTTGTTGTTGTTTTAAAAGAAAAGAGACTTGTGGAATTGAAGAGTTTTTGGTTTAGAACATAAAGTGTTATAACAGCTTTATGGGAAGTTAGTTATAACGACTCTATGAAAACAAAGGAAGGGTTTTATCATTGGTTTTAAAATGGTAACTTGACTTTAAAAGGAGAAGTGTTTTGGTCTAAAAAGAAGGCATGGTATTGTCTTAATTTGGTTTAAAAAGGGAAGTATGGAAGTTGTTTTGGTTTACTTAAAATGTTAGTCACTTTATTTCGATACTACGGGTATCGGGTGACTTTTGTAAAAGAAAAGGATCTTCTAAAAGAATTTAACATACGTAGTACTTTGGGGATTAAAACCTGGACTTGTCATAAAATGAAAGTACCTTGAGTTGTGTGTAACGTGCCTATGTTTGCGTGTGATAACCTTGTTGTGCAAGTGTTGTATTCTTATGTTACCGTCTCGATGGAGGGTTGGTCGTGTTATTCTTGATCATTTTGGACATACCGACACGATGGGCGCCCACGTATGCTTCCACTATGATAGTCCACGGGCATACCGACTCGATGGATGGTCCACCGGGTATGCGACCATGATGAGGTTCGTTTCCCTGTTGATAGTGTTATTCCATTGACTAGCTCTCCATGAGGTTTTACTGATTCGGCCTTGGTATCTGGTGGTTGGCTTTCGTACTTGCCCCGTCTCGTGGCTGATTCGGCCTTGGTACCTGGTAGTTAGCCTTCGCACTTGCCCCGGTCAGTTTAGTGGCGAAGTCTCGTGACACGGCCTTGGTACCTGGTAGTTAGCCTTCAGATTGTTCTGGCCGCCACGTGACACGCCTTGGTACCAGTAGTCGGCTTCGTCGCCTTGCCGTGTCGACCGTGGTTTGGTTGTATAGTATTGTTAGTACGGTTGTTATGACACGTGGGACCTAGTGTTCATGTGTACTTCTTGGTGTGATTATATCATAGATCGGCGGTGAGGAAGGTATTCCACCGCATGATTGATGTTGTGGGTGTGAGACCCATTGTTATACTTGAGTAATGACTTTGAGGCGTGAGTCCCCGATCTTATATATTATGGATCGTAGTTTGGTTATCATACATGTCTCCCGCTTTATATAGACTATTATGATTTCATTACGATTTTTTATTTCACATACTTGGTACTGTTATCGACCTCGGCCGCGCTCATGCCGCGCAGTAGGTACATCGGTTGTGGATCCGCCATAGGATCACAGTCAGCGTTGGGAAGCTCCGTTTCTCCGAGGCTTATCTTTGGTATAGTCCTGTCAATGTAGATACTTGTACATTCGTGGTATGGCGGGCCTCGTCCGTGATAGTTATGGTTACATTCTTAGAGGTCCAGTAATGTTGTGGCAAGGTGGTTTGTAAAAGGATTTAATCGCTGTGTTGATATATATATATATATATTCAGAAGGTTGGTGTCACGACTGCCCGGCTCGTGGATCAGTGCCTTACCCGCACCCAAGTAGTCATACATCGAGTAATCAGGAATATAAAAACAAGACATAAAGCGGTTGTAAAATGAGACACGATTTATCTCGATGAAAAGCTTGCCTTTTCGGCATATATATATAAATAACCCAAGTTTTTGCGATTACATCCCAACTGTACACTGGGACTACAGACCTCTGGAAGTAACAACTATGGCGGGACAGGGCCCCGCCATACCCTGAATGTACAAAACTATCTACAATACAGGGAGATCATACCAAAAAGTAGAGCCTCCGGAGAAGATGGAGCTCCTGACACCAATGCAAAGAGATCCTAAGGATGTGGATCTAGCACCTGTTTGCCCTTACCTGCGGCATAAACGCAGCCCCCCGAAGGAGGTCAATACAACAGGTACTAAGTATGCGAAACTGTAAAGTACTTAAAATGAAATCAAAGTATTTAAAACAATTTGCAAATACAGTCAGTTCAATTGCACATAGTGTCATATCACAAGCAAGAACACTAATAGATATAATGTAACTGGTCTTTCCTAGGCCGCGAATGATCGCAGCAAGGCCAATCGCCCATAGTATCATTATGCGTGCCTAGTCCTGGACTTTCCGCAGTCCGCATAGGTCACACACGGACCCGCATGAGGTATTCCTCGCATCGGGGGTAGCTAACCCCTGTATTCTCCCGACTCCCGCACCGCATAGTCTCAATAGACCGCATAGTCATACAGCACCGCATAGTGGCATCCCCGCATCGAGCTAAAACACCCGAATGATCAATCTCGAGCACCCGCAGCCCGCATAGTCTCACAGACCGCGACAGCCGTATAGACCCGCATCAAGGGTGGCAAGCCCTGTATAACCAAATCGAGGGTAGGTGATATAACAACAAGATAACTGACTTACCGCCTAGCAACGTAAGCACAACAAGAATGTCCCCCTTTCACAACATCACAAGACACTAACACACATAGAATCATAGTATGTCTATTTATCAAACAATCTTACTACACCTTACAGAATACAAGGTTTTTATAAGCATTTAAGTAAACAGTTCTTTTTATCATTCTTAAGGGGTTATACCTAACTTCCCATAAAGCTAGTATAACTCTTAAGCTTTTGTTTAAAAACCAACTGCTTTTTCTCATAAAAGCGATTCGATATTCTTTTGAAATGCTTCAAGATCTGTTATTATTCAGGCTTAAGTCAAGAGACATTGCCGTAGTTATTATTCAGGCTTAAGTCAAAAGACATTGCCGTAGTTATTATTCAGTTAACACATGTACGTCTACCGTACTATATATATATGTTAAAATATCATGCTTAGGAAGAATCACATACCTTCTCGTGAAAACCTCCCGCCAAGTTGAATATGTCGCGCAGAATCAGCCTATAATACCAAATCGCCTATCAACGTCAGATCTGCATCAGAAATGATTCTAAGCAGAGGTTCTCTATTCTATGGAAATTTGGGCAGCACTTCCTACCCTAAGTTATACAATCTACTCTAAAAAGCATTAGGTGAGTTCATTCTATCATTCTTCTTTAAACCCTTCTATTGTGATAATTCAATTCTATTCTTTAATACCCTTCTAAGTATTTATACTTGTTCCTATACTTCTACAGTATGTATTCTCTAATTACAAAAGAAGGATAAGTTTATTTACCTCGATAAGCCCAATAATATCCTAGATAATACGTCGATCCTGAGCAAGGTTTAGCTCCTAAGTTGTACGCTCCGATAGCTCCAAGGAAACCTTAGAAGTTCTTCACAACTTCTTCTAAGTACCAAGGGATTTGGGCTAGGGTATTTTGGGCATTATAACAATACTAGAAGGTAACTTTTCTACCAAGGGAGGGGTTGATTTCGCAGCTAGGGGTAGCCTCGGCTAAGCTTCACCAAAGGGGAGTAGGCTTTGGGCGAAACAAGCTCAAGGAGAGGAGGATTTTCAAGACTTGAAAGGAATTTGTGAATGAAGAACTCTTCATCTTGGGGGTATTTATAGGTCAAGACATGGCCAACCAATGGCCAAGATTTAGCCAAGTGCTAGGCAAGTGTAAGGTCAAGATTAGGGCAAGTGTACCTAGCCAACTTGCACACAAAATATCCTACCAACTACTTGACAAAATTGGCACTCCATTCGCCATATTGACGCCACGCCCACCAATGGAGGTGACAATTGTCGCCTCCCGTTGGCCCAAAGTGTTCGCCTCGGAAAAATCCGCAAAAATTAGAAATGGCATAGCCGGAATTTATCCTACGCGAGTTGTGTAAAACGTTTCGTCGGAAAACGATTCTTTTAGTGAGTTGTGCCCAAAAAAAACGTCTTGTGCCTAAACTTTAAGGCTAGACTTTCGTACGTCGCCCTCACGCACGCACTCGAAATACGGGTATAACGGTTGGTTGCTTTGTTTCATACTTTATCTCTTGTTTCATGTTTAAGTTTTATTTCGCTGATTTTCTCGATGTTGTATCACTAGGGTGCCGGGTAGGCACGATCCACGCCCGGATCGGGTCGTGACAGATGCCACGTGTTAGTGTCTTGTGGACGTTTGTGTAAGGGTTTTCTTGTTGTGCTTATGTTGTTTAACGATAGCGCTTATCACGATATTATACCACTTACCCCGACTTGTTATTATGCCGAGGACTTGCCACCCTCGATGCGAGGATACCTCATGCGCAGTGTGACCCGTGCGAGTCGCGGAGTTCGGGACATGATGATCACTCCGTGTGTTACGCCGACGCGAGGTATTATACCTTATGCGTCCATAGGACTATGCGGACTTCGGGGTCGGGAGGATGCCGCGGGTTAGCTACCCCCGATGCGAGGAATACCTCATGCGGGCTTATGTGTGGCCTATGCGGAGCTGCGGTAAGTTCCAGGATTAGACGCGCACATTGATACTGAGGGCGAGTGGCCGCCGATCATGTGGCGCGGTCTAGAAAGACCTCGTGATACAGTCTTATAGCATTGTTGGTACGGTGGGTTTTAGTAGTCGGCTATGCCTTCGTACTTACCCCGTATGGTTTTATTATGACACGTGGGACACCGTGTTCAGTGTATTCCTTGGTGCTTTTATATCATGGATCGCGGTGAGGAAGGAATTCCACGCATGATTGATATTGTGGGCATGAGACCCATGGTTATATTTGAGTGATGACTTTAAGGCGTGAGTCCTCGACTAACACATATTGTGTATCGTAAATTGGTTATCATATATGTCTTCGCTTATATAGACTATTATGATTTCATTTACGATATTTTCGCCACATACTTGGTAATTGTATCGACTCTCCCGGGGCCGTTCATGCCGCAGTAGAGGTACACGATCGTCGATCCTTGCTCATAGGATCACCAAGATGTTTTGGGAAGCTCCGTTTCTCCGAGGCTTATCTTTGGTATAGTCCGTCGTTGTAGGTACTTACATTCTGGGTATGGCGGGCCTGTCCGTCGTTGTTGTTATGACATTCGTAGAGGTGCAGAGTATCAGAGTTGTTATACCCGTAGTTCCGTGGTATATATGTGAGGATGTACGTGCGAGAATACGACAGAAATTTTGGAAAGAAAGAAAGATGTGATTTTTCGACGAAAAAGTTTCCGGTTTTTGTGAAGAAAAAGGTTCGTTAATGGGAATTGGATTCCCAGATTTGGTATTTGGACTTCTTGGATTATATTAGAATTTTGAGATTTTATTTTGAATGGTCACGGGCCCACGGGAGAAATTTACGGTGTTGTGGGGCCCACTTTGTTTTTGAGATTTTCGGTATTTTGGATATTTTCGGAACACGAAATATTTTGGATGAATCGGGGGGCGACACGTGTCACCCCCATGTGTCACTTGGCCGAATGGAGGACAGTCGCCAGCCATCATGTCCCTCGCCGAATGGCCTCGACACTGGAGAAGCAATTGGCCATGTGGTGTGGTGGGACCCACACACATTGCCTAATCTTGACCACACACCTTGCATTGATCTTGGCCCTTGAATCCTCTATATATACCCCTTAAGTTGAAGACTAAAATTCATTCCACACTTGAGCTTTTCCAAGCAAAATACTCCCTCCCATTTAGCTTGTTCTCGTCCCACCTTCCCCCACTTGAGTAGAAATACTTTGTGTATTGTAGTATAATCCCAAATAACTTGGCCTAGTATCCCTAGTAGTATTCCAAAGTTATTTCAATACTAGAGCTAAATACTACTTTATTCCAATAGTCGCTAAACGAAACCCTAGAAAAATCTTCATAGCTTGGTTGAAGTGTTAAGAGAAGTTGTTTAGAAACTTCGAAGGGTTGTTTGGAGCGGGTTGGAGCGTAAGGAGTTTGGAGCTAAACGTTGCTCAGGATCGACTTATAAACTTGGATAATTTTGGGCTTATCGAGGTAATGATCTATGTCCCCCTATTGTAATTGGATATTACATGTTGTAGTAGTTATACTTGACTATATTATATTGGAAGGATGTTTATAAAGGATTGAACTGTATTTACATTGGAATGTATTTATAGTAGAATTGTGTAGTATTGTGAAGTAGAATTGTACACGTCCGGTTAGACGTGTGACCCTCTCCCCTGGGAGTTGTTGGCCTGGTAGCGGGCCAGAGTAGAGGAGGAGATTTATGTGGTTGTGGGGAGGTGTTGCGAATTTTCTGTAGAATAAGGAATCTTGCAGTTAGAATATTCTACGAGGAGATCTAGGAGTTGATAGGCGTTTTGTGGCCTTTATAGTGCAAGACTACGAGTAGCGTATTCTACTTGAAGAGTGGAAACGGCTAGCAGGGTTACAGTACTGTGGAGCGTTTTGCTTATTGTCGATAATCGTCGCGAGGTATGTGAACCTCTTCCTATCTTTTCTAGCATGATTGTTGTGAACTATGTAGTACGGTAGACGTACATGTGCTAAGTGATTTGGTTGGTTTAAAACATAGGGTGTTATAATAGCTTTATGGGAAGTTAGTTATAACGACTTTATGTAGGTAAAAGAATGGTTTATTGATTGTAGAAGTTAAGAGACTTGATCTTAAAAGATAAGAGACTTGACTTATAAACGACTTGATTTTGGAAGTTAAGAGACTTGATCTTGAAAGATAAGAGACTTGACTTATAACGACTTGTTTTCGGAAAAAGAGAAGTAACTTGATTTTAAGTATATGTTACTTGTTTTGAAAAGAGTAAGTTATTTCGGTTTTAAAAGAATACTTGTTGTTGTTTTAAAAGAAAAGAGACTTGTGGAATTGAAGAGTTTTTGGTTTAGAACATAAAGTGTTATAACAGCTTTATGGGAAGTTAGTTATAACGACTTTATGAAAACAAAGGAATGGTTTTATCATTGGTTTTAAAATGGTAACTTGACTTTAAAAGGAGAAGTGTTTTGGTCTAAAAAGAAGGCATGGTATTGTCTTAATTTGGTTTAAAAAGGAAAGTCTGGAAGTTGTTTTGGTTTAATTAAAATGTTAGTCACTCTATTTTGATACTACGGGTATCGGGTGACTTTTGTAAAAGAAATGGATCTTCTAAAAGAATTTAACGTACGTAGTACTTTAGGGATTAAAACCTGGACTTGTCATAAAATGAAAGTACCTTGAGTTGTGTGTAACGTGCCTATGTTTGCGTGTAATAGCCTTGTTGTGCAAGTGTTGTATTCTTATGTTACCGCGTCCTCACGAGGGCCTGGTCGTGTTATTCTTGATCATTTTGGACATACCGACACGATGGGCGCCCACGGTATGCTTCCACTATGATAGTCCTCGCATACCGACTCGATGGATGGTCCACGCATCGGCCATGATGAGGGTTCGTTTCCCGTTGATAGTGTTATTCCATGGACTAGCTCCACGAGGTTTAACCGATTCGCCTGGTATCCGTGGTTGCTTTCGTGCCCCGCCTCGTGGCTGATTCGACCTTGTACTGTAGTTAGCCTTCGCACTTGCCCCGCTTTAGTGGCGAAGTCTCGTGACACGGCCTTGGTACCGTAGTTAGCCTTCAGATTGCTCCCGGCCACCACGTGACACGGACTTGGTACCGTAGTCGGCCAGACTTGCCCCGTGTCGCCTTCGTGGTTTGGTTGTATAGTATTATTAGTATCATTGTTATGACACGTGGGACCTAGTGTTCATGTGTACTTCTCGTGTGATTATTTCATAGATCGCAGCGGTGGCGAAGGTATTCCATGGACATGATTGATGTTGTGGGCGAGACCCATTGTTATACTTCGAGTAATGACTTTGAGGCGTGAGTCCCCGACTTGACATGATCGCTTATATATTATGGATCAGAGTTTGGTTATCATACATGTCTCCCGCTTTATATAGACTATTATGATTTCATTTACGATTTTACGATTTCACATACTTGGTACTGTTAGATCGACTCCTTCGGCCGCGTTCATGCCGCAGTAGAGGTACATCGGTTGTGGATCCGCGCCATAGATCACAGCGTTTTGGGAAGCTCCGTTTCTCGGAGGCTTATCTTTGGTATAGTCCTGTGCCAGAAGTTACTTGTACATTCGTGGTATGGCGGCCCCGTCCGTCATAGTTATGGTTACATTCTTAAGGTCCGTAGATCTTTGTGGCGTGGTTTGTAAAAGGATTTAACTGCTCGTTGATATATATATGTATATATTCGTGAAGGTGACCTTTTGGTTAGCCTGTTTCATACTTTATGTCTTGTCTCATGTTTTAGTTTTTATTTCCACGATTTTCTCTCGATGTTGTATCACTAGGTGCCCGGTAAGGCACCAACACGCCCGAGATTGGGTCGTGACAAAAGTGGTATCGAAACGCTTAGTCCTCGGAAAGTGTCTACGCATCGCGGTTCAGTAGTCTTGATTATCGGTTGCGCACCACATCTATAATCGTGAGGTCTGCAGGACATTTAGGATTAGTTTCCATTCTTCTCACTCGAGATCGTGCCTTAGAGGTGGTTGTAAGTTGGACTCCTCCGACGTATTCTTTTATATCGCTTATGCCTCCACGCAAGGCAACCAGAGCCGAGGCGGCAAGGCAGCAGAGGAGTCGCGAGTAGAGCACGGAGGGTTACCGGCGAGGCCCGATTTTACGAGGTGGTGCTGCAGACGGCAGATTCTACGATCGCCACCCAAAGAGTTTAGAGTCAGCAGTGGTCGCCGAGACCACAAAGACTGAGCCTCCATCCACACCGGAGCAGGAGATGGGTTACAAGGAGATTGCCCGATTACTAGCCGTGATCGTGGCGGACGGCGATAGGCCGGATACAGTTCAGCCTTCCAGAGCCGTAGTTCACCCCGGATCGGATAGTTTGAGGCTACGGATTTTCGAGTTAGCCCGCCAGTTCTACGTCGAGGCACGAGGATGATCCGCAGGAGTTCATCCGCCGATTCCAGAGGATCATGCGAGTGATCAAGGCTTCGAGACCGAATCGTGATCTTCCGTTCGCGGCCGCGTGATACCGCATGATCGGTAGTTTGATTCGCGAGCTGTCCCGGGGAGCATGCGCCTCCACCGCTTGGGACGAGTTCTCGAGGCATTTCTCGGCCATTTCTTGCCTCCGCGGATGAGGCACGCCGGCGTGTTTCGATCCGAGACAGTGAGGACGACAATTCGGGAGTACAACGTAGAGTTCGACTCGTTGGCTCGATATGTCCCTCGTTAGTAGCTAATATGGAGGATGAGTGCACCTCACGTCACGGCTTGATGACTACTTGGCGGAATCTTGTTCGGTGTATCGTCACCGCATGGACATTGCCCGCATGCAGGCTCATGCACTAGGGTGTGAGGCACGGAGAGGTCGACGGAACGACCGGGATCAGCAGAAGAGGGCCAGAACAGCAGGGTCTTTTGGCGACTTTCGAGGCGGACCGCCTCAAGAAGAAAGCCGCGATGCGCCTTCACCACCGCAGTGGTCCTCCACGCTTGTCGACGTTCGGGATATTCAGAGCGTGTCGTGGCTCCTGTGCTCAGATTTTCGCGAGTAGGAGTGCTCGCCGGATGAGGTCACCCTTGTCTCAGTGTGGCCGTTGTGGAAAACTTCATAAGGGAGAGTGTCGTACTAATTTGGGAGATTGTTATGCTTGCGGCCAACAGGGCCATTTGGCGAGA
This sequence comes from Przewalskia tangutica, assembly GCA_029844215.1. Taxonomy (NCBI): domain Eukaryota; kingdom Viridiplantae; phylum Streptophyta; class Magnoliopsida; order Solanales; family Solanaceae; genus Przewalskia; species Przewalskia tangutica. The sequence continues at coordinate 66,003,223 of CM056720.1, forward strand.
GACTGTCCGACCAGAGGTAGCGCGGATGTTGAGACTCGGCCTTCGGGATCTGTTGCGGGTTCTTCGCCTTCGATAGCTAGGCAGGATGTTCATGCACCGGCAGGCCACGGCAGAGGTCGCGGTGGAAGTTCCCGCTTAACGGTCCTTTGAACTGCCTATTTACAGGTATATCCTTAACCCTCTAGAGACTAGTATGTATTGATGATGTGTTAAGTGTTATGATCGGATAGCGTTGTGTTATTGATGTGTTAGAAAACATGGTTAGTTGAAAGGATAAGTATGGGGACATGGAAGGTGTGAACCTTAGAATAGTACACGTTGAGACCTTAGATGTAAGGCCGTCTTGAGAAAAAGATTTTACGGTTAGTCTTTGTCGAAACACTTGGTATACGTGAAATGTATTGAGGGATATTTCCTTGGGTTGTGTAAGATGAAAGTGGTAGCTTTCATGACTTGGATAGGTAAGATTGTTCCGGATCGGGGAACAAGAGTTTGGTGCGATTATGGGTCGGGTTGAGGACCGTTCGCGGGTCAACCCGCAGCCCGAAAGGAGATGTGGTCAATTTGTGGTGATCCCGCTTTGTGATAGGGTCACGAGGGTGCTAGGCCCAAGTTTAGGTAACCATCGTATGAGTTCGTGGATGCGTTCGACCAGAATCGGATCGTGAAGGCCGGGAATGGCCTTGATGGAATGAAAGGCTTGTAGATGACCAAGTTGGAGGTAGTGACTCCAAGATTTTGGAAACTGAAGCAATGACTGAAGTGTGGTACGTGTAATAGAAAGAGTTCAGGTATACAAGAAAGGTACGACGAGTAAGAAGAGAAGCGAATAATGTGTTATGAGAACGAAAGTGATCATTTCTTTTGTGAAGTGAAGATGCGAAGGGAGTATCCTTTAGACCATGGTTGTGAGCTTTTTGTGATGTTAGAGGTGATTCCTCGTTGGCTTGGATTTGTATGATATATTATGGCCATTGATGGCATAATTGGATTCGTAAGTATAGTAGTGAAGACTATACCGGAGCATGTGTGTTTGGAGACTTAGAAGGAACATTCGAGACGAATGTTTCTAAGGGGGGAAGAATGTTATACCCCGTAGTTCCAGGGTATATATGTGAGGATGTACGTACGAGAATATGACAGAAATTTTGGAAAGAAAGAAAGATGTGATTTTTCGACGGAAAAGTTTCCGGTTTTTGTGAAGAAAAAGGTTCGTTAATGGGAATTGGATTCCCAGATTTGGTATTTGGACTTCTTGGATTATATTAGAATTTTGAGATTTTGTTTTCGGAAATGGTCACGTGGGGCCCACGGGAGAAATTTACGGTTTTGTGGGGCCCGCTTTGTTTTTGAGATTTTCGGTATTTTGGATATTTTCGGAAGACGAAATATTTTGGACGAATCGGGGGGCGACACGTGTCACCCCCATGTGTCACTTGGCCGAAATTGGAGGGACAAGTGGCTAGCCACTTGTCCCCTTGGCCGAATGGCCTTGACACTGGAGAAGCAATTGGCCATGTGGTGTGGTGGACCCACACACATTGCCTAATCTTGACCACACACCTTGCATTGATCTTGGCCCTTGAATCCTCTATATATACCCCCTTAAGTTGAAGACTAAAATTCATTCCACACTTGAGCTTTTCCAAGCAAAATACTCCCTCCCTTTTAGCTTGTTCTCGTCCCACCTTCCCCCACTTGAGTAGAAATACTTTGTGTATTGTAGTATAATCCCAAATACCTTGGCCTAGTATCCCTAGTAGTATTCCAAAGTTATTTCAATACTAGGAGCCCGGAAATACTACTTTATTCCAATAGTCGCTAAACGAAACCCTAGAAAAATCTTCATAGCTTGGTTGAAGTGTTAAGAGAAGTTGTTTAGAAACTTCTAAGGGTTGTTTGGAGCGGGTTGGAGCGTAAGGAGTTTGGAGCTAAACGTTGCTCAGGATCGACTTATAAACTTGGATAATTTTGGGCTTATCGAGGTAATGATCTATGTCCCTATCAGAATTGGATATTACATGTTGTAGTAGTTATACTTGACTATATTATATTGGAAGGATGTTTATAAAGGGATTGAACTGTATTTACATTGGATTGTATTTACAGTAGAATTGTGTAGTATTATTGTGAAGTAGAATTGTACACGTCCGGTTAGACGTGTGACCCTCTCCCCTGGGAGTTGTTGGCCTGGTAGCGGGCCTGAGTAGAGGAGATTTATGTGGTCATGGGGAGGTCTTTGCCGAATTTTCTCAGAGAATAAGGAATATTGCGGTTAGAATATTCTACGAGGAGATCTAGGAGTTGATAGGCGTTTTGTGGCCTTTATAGTTGCGATTACGAGTGGCGTATTCTACTGAAGAGTGAAACGCTAGCGAGTTCTGATCGTGGAGCGTTTTCTTATTGTCGATAATCGTCGCGAGGTATGTGAACCTCTTCCTATCTTTTCTAGCATGATTGTTGTGAACTATGTAGTACGGTAGACGTACATATGCTAAGTGATTTGGTTGGTTTAAAACATGGGTGTTATAATAGCTTTATGGGAAGTTAGTTATAACGACTTTATGTAGGTAAAAGAATGGTTTATTGATTGTAGAAGTTAAGAGACCTGATCTTAAAAGATAAGAGATTTGACTTATAAACGACTTGATTTTGAAAGTTAAGAGACTTGATCTTGAAAGATAAGAGACTTGACTTATAACGACTTGTTTTCGGAAAAAGAAAAGTAACTTGATTTTAAGTATAGGTTACTTGTTTTGAAAAGAGTAAGTTATTTGGGTTTTAAAAGAATACTTGTTGTTGTTTTAAAAGAAAAGAGACTTGTGGAATTGAAGATTTTGGTTTAGAACATAAAGTGTTATAACAGCTTTATGGGAAGTTAGTTATAACGACTTTATGAAAACAAAGGAATGGTTTTATCATTGGTTTTAAAATGGTAACTTGACATTAAAAGGAGAAGTGTTTTGGTCTAAAAAGAAGGCATGGTATTGTCTTAATTTGGTTTAAAAAGGAAAGTCTGGAAGTTGATTTGGTTTAATTAAAATGTTAGTCACTCTATTTTGATACTACGTGTATCGGGTGACTTTTTGTAAAAGAAATGGATCTTCTAAAAAGAATTTAACGTACGTAGTACTTTGGGGATTAAAACCTGGACTTGTCATAAAATGAAAGTACCTTGAGTTGTGTGTAACGTGCCTATGTTTGCGTGTGATAGCCTTGTTGTGCAAGTGTTGTATTCTTATGTTACCGTCCTCGATGGAGTTTCTGGTCGTGTTATTCTTGATCATTTGGACATACCGACACGATGGGCGGCCCAGGGTATGCTTCCACTATGATAGTCCACGGGCATCTTGACTCGATGGATGGTCACGGGTATGCGGCCATGATGAGGTTCGTTTCGTTGATAGTGTTATTCCATGGACTAGCTTTCCGCGAGGTTTTCTTGATTCGCCTTGGTATCGGTGGTTGGCTTTCGTGCCCCGTCTAAGTGTGATTCGGCCTAGTACTGGTAGTTAGCCTTCGCACTTGCCCCGTTCGGTTTAGTGGCGAAATCTCGTGACACGGCCTCGTACCGTAGTTAGCCGTACTTGCCGACGTCATTCGTGACACGCCTTGGTACTGGTAGTCGGCCGTACTTGCCCCGTGTCGCCCGTGGTTTGGTTGTATAGTATTGTTAGTGCGGTTGTTATGACACGTGGGACCTAGTGTTCATGTGTACTTCTTGGTGTGATTATTTCATGCTCGCGGTGAGGAAGGTATTCCACGGACATGATTGATGTTGTGGCGTGAGACCCGTTGTTATACTTGAGTAATGACTTTGAGGCGTGAGTCCACGACTTGACATATTTGTTTATATATTATGGATCGTAGTTTGGTTATCATACATGTCTCACGCTTTATATAGACTATTATGATTTCATTTACTGATTTTCTGATTTCACATACTTGGTACTGTTATGTTGACCTCGCCGGGGCTGCGTTCATGCCGCAGTAGAGGTACATCGGTTGTGGATCCGCGCTCATAGGATCACGATTGGCGTTGGGAAGCTCCGTTTCTCGAGGCTTATCTTTGGTATAGTCCCCGCGCTGTAGTTACTTGTACATTCGAGGTATGGCGGCCCTGTCCGTCATAGTTATGGTTACATTCTTAGAGGTCTGTAATCTTGTTAAGTGTGGTTTGTAAAAGGATTTAACTGTTCAGGTTGATATATATATGTATATATTCAGGAAGGTGACCTTTTTGGTTAGCCTGTTTCATACTTTATGTCTTGTCTCATGTTTTAGTTTTTATTTCCGCTGATTTTCTCTGATGTTGTATCACTAGGATGCCCGGTAGGCACGATCACGGCAGGATCGGGTCGTGATTGTATGGGCGAGTTTGTAAAAGGGATGTAATCGTCGTTCAAGTTTTATTTATATATTCAGAAAGGTAACCGTTTTGGTTAGCCTGTTTTCTTATTTCATTATTGTATATCTTGTTTCATGTGTATGTTTTTATTTCCGCTGATTTTCTCTACAGACCGTGTCTAGTAGAGTCTTGATTATCGGTGTGTTGTGCACCACATCTATAATCAGGAGGCTACAGGATATTTAGGATTGATTTCCATTCTTCTCACTCTGAGATCGTGCCTTAGAGTTGTGTTATAAGTTGGACTCCCTCTGGCGTATTCTTATGTACCCGTTACGCCTCTACGCAAGGCAACCAGAGCCCGAGGTAAGGCGAGAGAGGAGCTACGAGTAGAACACGAGGTTCTGAGGCACAGGCCGGTCATTACCTGAGATAGTACTTCAGACGACGAGTTTTATGACGCCGCTAGCCCCAGCAGAGTTTAGAGCAGCAGCAGTTTCTACTGAGGCCACGATACCTGAGCCTCCAATTTCACGACCAGGAGCCGAGGATATGAGTTACAAGGAAATGGCCCAGTTACTAGCTAGGCTTGTGGCTAGGAATGAGGACAGACGAGAGTCGGAGGTTCGGCACCATGAGTTCACCCTAGATCCGATAGTTGAGATTTGGGACTTCTTGAGTCATCCACCCGAGTTCTATGGATCTAGAACCGGCGGAAGATCGTCGAGTTTATTCGACATTGCGTGGAGCGAGAAAGTGATCAAGACCTTAGAGGCATTTTCTACACGCTTGCCCTCGCGGATGAGAGAGCTCGCGGATGGATTTATGATGTTGAGGCAGAACGAGCGGACGGTTCGGGAATACAGTATAGAGTTTGACTCATTGGCTCGTTATGTCCCCGCTTTAGTGGCAGGCATGGAGGATAGAGTGCACCGTTATGTCACAGGAATTCACGATTTTCTGGTAAGAGGGATACATGTGGGATGACTTAGCCTACCAAGTCAGTTGTGGGTTCAGTTGTTCGGGAGAAGGGGGTGTTAGTCAGACGAGGTCACCCCTACCTCGTTGTGGTCGTTGTAACAGACTCCATTATGGGGAGTGTCGTACTACTTCTACAGCTTGTATGCTTGCGGCCAACAGGGCCATTTGGTGAGAGTTTGTCCAACCGGTAGCGGATGTAGACTCGACGCCGGGATCGGTGGTGGTTCATCACCATATATAGTTATGCGCCACAGAGCGGGATTTGATTAGGCGACAAAGGGAAAGTGAGCGAGTTACTGAGATATCTTGAGCCTTTAAGAGACTTGTTTAGGTCGTTAGGGTAGATGCATGTGGAGTGCTATGTGCGGATAGCATGGTGTTAGGTGTGGATTAGAAAACATGGGTAGTTGAAAAGGGTAAGTCTGGGGACGAGGAAATTTTGAGCCATTGAATACAGATAACCATGGAGACCTTAGATGCAAGGCCATCTTGAGTAAAGGATTGTACGTTTGATCGTTGTCAGGGTACATTGTATACGTGGAGTATTTTTAGGTGATAAGTCCATGAGTGGTGTGATAGGGAAGTGGGTAGATGGGCTTAGAAGACCACTAGGTTCTCATGACTTGAATAGTGAGATTGTTCCGGACCAGGAACGAAAGTTTAGTACGAAGTGGGTCGGGTTGAGGCCATATCACGAGTCAACCCACAGCCCGGAAGGTGGTGGGGTCAGTTTGGGGTGGTCCCGCTAGATGATAGGGTCACGAGGGTTTTAGGCCCAAGTTTAGATAACCATCGTACGAGTTTGTGGATGCGTTCGACCAGTAGTAGGGCCGATGGGGTCAGCCCATCTTGTCTTTTAGTCGGGATCGCTTTACTCGGCGGAGGGTTATGCGAGATGTTGTATATCAGGAAGGTTGTAAGGCTGCACGGGGTTCCTACTTTTATTTTATGGCAGGCAGTGGAGCCCAGTTTATGGCTATTTCTTTTTCGGGAGGTTTTACCAGGCGGGGTTAGGAACTCAGGTGAGTCTCAGTATTGCATTCACCCTCGGGCCGATGGACGAATATCGCATTTTATCCAGACATTTGAGGATAGGTTACGGGCCGGTGTTTTGATTTCAGGGGTAGCTGTGAGGATTATTTGCCTCTTGTTGAGTGAGTATTATATAGCTACCATTTTAGTATTTGGATGACGCCTTATGAAGCCTTGTATGGGCGGAAGTGTAGGTTGCCGGTCGATTGGTTCGATGTTGGCAAGGTTCAGATAGTTGGTCCATACTTGTTTCAGCAGGATGTGGATAAGGTGAAGCTTATCCAGAAGAAGTTATTAGCTGCTCAGAGTCAACAGAAGTCGTGTGGATAATCGGCGTCGACACTTGGAGTTCAGGTTGACGGTAGGTCTTCTTGAAGGTACCACCCTGGCGGTGTGAAATTTGGAAAGAAGGGAAACTTAGCCCGAGGTACTTTGGGCATTTTCGAATCAAAGTAGAATAGGCGGGTTGCATAAGTTAATCGCCGTCCGACATAGGAGGCGATGCGCCTGATCCCACGATGCTATGTTTGGAAGAGTATCGAGATCCATCAGTGTTCCCGTTAATGATGACCAAGTTAGAGATAGTAACCCAGTTTTGGAAAAGCCAATGATGTGGTAAAGCGATAAATGAAGAGTTCGAAAGGCATTTAGGAAGGGTTGGCGTCACGAGGAGATGCGGCGAGTAAGGGAAGAAGCGAGCATGTGTTATGAGAATAGAAGTGATCATTTCTTGTGTGAAGAAAGTATCCTTTGGACCATAGGTGGAGCTAATGGTATTGTTATACGATTAGAGGTGATTCTTCGTTGGCTTGGATGTGAGTTTTTGTGCGTATGTGGTATTATGGCCAGGTGTGGCATAATTGGTTTTGTAAGTATAGTAGTGAAAACTATAACGGTGCTTGTGTGATTAGAGACTTAGAAGGAACATTCGGGACGAATGTTTCTAAGGGGGGAAGAATGTTACACCCCGTAGTTTCAGAGTATGTATATGAGGACGTACGTACGAGAATACGACATTAAAATTGGAAAGGAAGAAAGATGTGATTTTTCGACGGAAAAGTTTCCGGTTTTTGTGAAGGAGAAAGGTTCGTTAATGGGAATTGGATTTCCAGATTCGGTATTCGGACTTCTGGGATTATTTTAGAAGTATTGGAATTTTATTTTTGGAATTGGTCACGCGGGGCCCACGGGAGGATTTACGGTTTTGTGGGGCCCACTTTATTTTCGGATTTTTGGCATTACGGATTTTTCCGAGAGATGAAATATTTTGGACCATTAGGAGGGCGACATGTGGCACCCTTAGGTGGCATGTTGGACGAAATAGTAGGCAAGTGGCCAAGTCAAATAGTCAAGTCTTGGAAGATATTTTCTTTGGGTTAGTGGGAGTAGGTTTGGGGCGTTTTTTTGGGCAAGTGGGGGAGGCCTCTTGGACGGTTTTCTTGAGCAAGTGGATGGCCACATGGCTCATTTTTGGGGTGGACATATGTCCCAATGTTGTGGTGGACATATGTCCCCATGTTGTGGTGGACACTTGGTGGAAGACTTCACTTGAACAAGCTACCTAATCTACACCCTCCACTTGCTTGAATCTTGGCCCTTCATTGTTCTATAAATACCCCCCTCTAGTGCAAGACTTCTTCATCCATTAAACATTTTCCAAGTCTCAAACTCCCTCCCCCTTTGAGTAGTTCTCGTCCAAAACACCTCCCCCCCTTCCCTAGCTCTCGTCCGATGCAAGTCCCCCCCCCCCCTTGGTAGAGAAGTTGTCTTCTAGTATTGTTATTATGCCAAAATACCTTAGCCTAAATCCCTTGTAATTTTCCTAAGTTACCTCCATACTAAAAGCCCGGAAATACTACTTTATTTCCTTTAGTCACAAAACGAAACCCTAGGAAAATCTTCATTGTTGGTTGGAGTATTAAGTAGAAGTGTTTAGAAACTTCTAAGGGTTTCTTGGAGCAAATTGGAGCGTACAGAATAGGAGCTAAACCTTGCTCAGGATCGACATATTATCTTGGATAATTTTGGGCTTATCGAGGTAATGATCTTTGTCCCCCTATTGTAATTGAATATTACATGTTGTAGTAATGTATAGTTGAGTATACTATATGTAGAATGAATATGGATATGAATTGAACTGTATTTACATAGGACTGTATTTACAGTAGACTTGTTGTATTATTGTGGAGTAGAATTGTACACGTCCGGTTAGACGTGTAACCCCCCCCCCTGATATTGTTGGTTTGGTAGCAGGCCTCGTTAGAGGAGGAGATTTATGTGGTGGCGGGGGGGGGGGGGGAGGTGCTGCCGAATTTTTCGTAGAATAAGGAACCTGGTACTTAGAATGGTTCTACGAAGAGAGCTAGAATTTAATAAACGTTTTATGGCCATTATAGGTTGAAGTACTACGAGTAGCATATTCTACTTGAAGGGTGGAAAAGGCTAGCATGATTATAGTACTGTGGAGCGTTTTGCTAATTGTCGAAAATCGTCGCGAGGTATGTGAACCTCTTCCTATCCTTTCTAGCATGATATTTGTGAAATATATTTAGTGCGGTAGACGCACGTGTGTTTAAAGGAATTTGATTTTCCTTTTGTGTCCTTGACTTGATTCCAAAGTTAAGTGACTTGTTATGAAATATTAAGGACTTGAATTATGTTAAAAGTTGTAAAACCTCACTCATGAGTAATGGGTGTGTGGTCTTTTAAAGAATAAAGTTATCTTGATTTCGAAAATAAGAATTGTTGTCCTTGGTTGGTTTAAAACATAAAGTGTTATACTAGCTTTATGGGAAGTTATTTATAACGACTTTATGAAAACAAAAGAATGGTTTTATCATTGGATTTAAAATGATAACTTGACATTTTAAGGGTTGGAAGTTGGTTTCCTTAAAAGATATGATTGAAAGATTAAGAGCCTGATATTTGAAAGTAAAGAGAATTGACTTATACACAACTTGATTTTGGGAAAGGAGAAGTAACTTGATTTAAAGGTATCGTTACTTGTTTTTAAAAGAGTAAGGCACTTGGTTTAAAAGTATATTGCTACTTGACTTTAAAAAGGAAAAAGTGTCTTTGTTTAAAAGGAAGGCGTGCTTTTGTCTTATGATTGATTTAAAAGAAGGTATGGAAATTGTTTTGGTTTACTTAAAGATAGTTACTCTATTTTAATACTACGTATCGTGTGACTTTTGTGTGAGTAACTTGACTATGTTGGCTTGTGATAGCCTTGTAATACTTTCTTGTTGGTTTGATAAGTAAACTTGTTATGATCTACGTGTGTTAGTGTGTTGTAGCGTTTGTGTAAGGGGTTTTCTTGTTGTGCTTATGTTGTTTAACGATAGCGGTTATCTTGATATTATACCACTTACCCCGACTTGTTATTATGCCGAGGACTTGCCACCGTCGCGAGGATACCTCGTGCAGTGCAGTGTAACCCGTGCGAGTCGCGGAGTTCCAGACGGGATGATCACTCGGTGTGTTACGCCGACGCGAGGTATTATACCTTATGCGGTCCATGGACTATGCGGACCGGGGTCGAGGAGGATGCCGCGGGTTAGCTACCCCGACACGAGAATACCTCATGCGGCCTATGTGGCCTATCGCGGAGTCGCGGTAAGTTCGAGGATTAGACGCCGCATTGATTACGAGGGCGTGGCGGCCGATCATGTGGCGCGGTCTAAAAAGACCTCGTGATACCGTCTTATAGCATTGTTGGTACGGTGGGTTTTAGTAGTCGGCTATGCCTTCGTACTTACCCCGTACGGTTTTATTATGACACAGGTGGGACACGGTGTTCGTGTATTCCTTGGTTTTTTTATACCGTATTTCCGTATATGCGTGAGGCGTCGATATAAGTTTAAGCCTTAAGTTAGGCAAGGACCGAAAATTTTGTGCACAACACACGAAAAGAATCGTTTTCCGACGAAACGTTTCCCAAACTTTGCGAAGGGAAAAATACGGCTATGTCATTTATTATTTTTGCGGATTTTTCTGAGAGATGAAATATTTTGGACCAACGAGAGGGTGACACTTGTCCCTCAAGTGGACGGCATTGGAATGGCTTTCCTTGCACATTTTTTGTGCTTTCTTTTGGTCAAGGGTTAGGTAGGATATTTTGTGTAGTAGATGGATAAGGACACATGGATAAATCCTCACCCTACACTTGCACCCCACTTGTCTTGATCTTGGCCATTGATTGGCCTATAAATACCCCTCCAATGCAAGACTAAATCTTCATCCAAAAATCACTTTCCAAGTCTCAAAAACCCCTCCCCCTAAAGTGTAGTATTCGTCCAAGTCCTCCCCCTCCCCCTTGAGAGCCTTGGCCGAAACCAACCCCCCCCCCCTTGCCTAGTTGTTTCGTATAATACTCCCCCCCTTGGTAGAAAAATACTCTCCAAGTATTGTTACTATTCCCAAATACCTTGGCCCAAATACCTTGTAGTATTCCAAGGTTATACCTATACTAAAAGCCCAGAAATACTATTATACTTCCTTTAGCCACTAAACGAAACCCTAAGGAAAATCTTCATAGTCGGTTGAAGTGTTAAGTAGAAGTTGTGTAGAACTTCTAAGGGTTTCTGAGCGAATTGGGCGTTCGAATAGGAGCTAAGCGTTGCTCGGGATCGACGTTAAACTTGGATAATTTTGGGCTTATCGAGGTAAATACTCTTGTCCTTCTATTGTAATTGGAAATTACATCGTAGTAGTATAGAAATGAATATAAGATACATAGAAGGATATTAAAGAAGAGAATTGAATTGATATCACATCGTAAGAATATTAAAGAAGAAAGTGTACTTACATAGGGTGTATTCTGATGAGACTTGTGTAGTTTGGCGGGTAGGAAGTCTTGCCCAATTTTCCGTAGAATAAAGGAATCGTATCTAGAATTATTTTACTGAGTAGTCTAGGCGTTGATAGACTTGTATGACCATTATAGGGTGAAATCTTTGCGAGTGGCGTATTACTCGAAGAAGTGAAAAAGGCTAAGCGGATTACGATTGCTTTGGAGCTATTTGCTAATAGTCGATAATCGTCGCGAGGTATGTGATTCTTCCTATCCTCTTGAGCATGATATTTTAAAAGAATATATATATATATATAGTGCGGTGACGTCGTGTGTTAAGCGAGCGTAGTTCTACGGCAATGTCTTTGACTTAAGCTTTGAATAATAAGAATCTTGAAGTATTTCAAAAGAATTAAGAATTGTTTTGAAAAGAGTAATACTTGGTTTTGAAAGCTTAAGAGTTATACTAGCTTTATGGGAAGTTAGGTATAACGACTTAATAGAGATAAAAAGAATGGTTTATTGATTGTAGAAGATAAGAGACTTGACTTAATTGAATTAATATGAATTTTGTTAAAAAGTGTAAAACCTCATTTCGTGAGAAATGAGTACTTGGTTTTTAAAAGGAATATGTTTACTGATTTCGGAAATCAGAATAAGTATCGACCAAACCACTGCAGCGCTAATAATGGAAATGTATTGAATAATTAAGTATTATTAAAACCGAGAGAAACCTCATCTGCATGAAGCTAAGATGAGACAAAATGATATTACATTTCCTAGATCATGGCTGCTTTAATAAGATTGTTATAAACAAGAATAACCTACTCACACATAAGGCATACATTACTCAATTGCTTAAAAGAGAGTACGTTATTTGATTAAGACTATGAACTATGAAATCTTTCGAAACTAAAAGACTTGAGTATCTGAAATTAGGTAAACTGGAACTTTCGGAAAAGAATGTTGTTACTTGATTTTAAAACAGGAACATATTTGGTACTACGGATAATAGTATCGAGTTGTTTTTACGTAAAAAGAGGTCTTTTTGAAAGGATAAATGTATGTAGTACTTTGGGGTTAAAACCCGAATTTGTTGTAATAAAATAAATGTCTGTGAGTATGATTAAACTTGCATATGCTTGTGGTGATTAGCCTTTGTTGTGCAAGTGTTGTATTTACGTGCTCTGGCGTCTCGTTGGAGTAGGCTATCGATTGATTGATGGACATCACGACACGATGGGTGGCCCACAGTATGCTTCCACTAAATCGATCTTTTGGACATCTTGACACGATGGGTGGCCAGCGGGTATGCTTCCATTAGAGAGTTATCTTGTTATCGGCTTGGACATCGACACGATGGGTGGCACGAGTATCTTCCATTCGATGGTTATCTTGTTATTTCCCTTTTGGACATCTTGTCGATGGGTGGCCAGCGGGTATGCTTCCGTAGGAGAGTTATCTTGTTATCTGCTTGGACATACTGCCACGAGGGGTGGCCCACGGGTATGCTTCCATACTGATGGTTATCTTAGTATTTCCTTTTGGACATACTGACACGATGGGTGGCCCACGGGTATGCTTCCATTAGGAGAGTTATCTTGTTATCGGCTTGGACATCTGGCCACGATGGGTGGCCGCGAGTATGCTTCAATTCGATGGTTATCTTGTTATTTCCCTTTTGGACATCTTGACCGATGGGTGGCCCGGGTATGCTTCCATTAGGAGAGTTATCTTGTTATCGGCTTGGACATGCGACACGATGGGTGGCCACGAGTATCTTCCATTATGATGGTTATCTTGTTATTTCCCTTTTGGACATCTTGACACGATGGGTGGCCACGGGTATGCTTCCATTAGGAGAGTTATCTTGTTATCGGCTTGGACATGCGACACGATGGGTGGCACACGAGTATCTTCCATTCGATGGTTATCTTGTTATTTCCTTTGGACATCTTGACACGATGGGTGGCCACGGGTATCTTCCGTTAGGATGGTTCCATGGCCATGCTTATTCCGAGGTAAGATCTTGGGCATGCGGCCGTTGTGCGGGTTATATTTGAGTGATGACTTTGAGGCGTGAGTCACGACTTGACATATTTGCTTTTATATTGTGAAGCTGTAGTTTTGTTATCATACATGTCTCTGTTTTGTTTTAGACTACTATGATTTCATTTCTGATATTTTGATTTCACATACTTGGTACTGTTGTCTTGACCTCCTTGAAGTGCGTTCATCTGCGGTAGAGAAATCATCGATCGTCGATCCCATTCTAGGATCACAAATCAGCGTATTGGGAAGCTCCGTTTCTCGGAGGCTTATCTTTTGGTATGTTACCACAGTGCAGTAGGTTCTTGTACATTCGGGGTATGGCGGGGCCGTCATCGCCATAGTTATCGTTACATTCTTAAGTGCAGTAGTCTGTGTGGCGGTGTTTGTAAAAAGATTAAAGCTGTTCAAACTTTGTATTTATATATATGCCGAAAAGCGACTTTCTCTCGAAAATGTGTTTCATTTCTGATTGTTTCATGTCTTGTTTTTATGTTCCGCTGATTTCTCTGATGTATGACTACTTGGGTGCCCGGGTAAGGCACCAGTCACGGGCCCCGGAACGGGTCGTGACACTTTTATATCATGGACTGCCGGTAGTGATGAAGGAATTCCACGGGCATGATTGATATTGTGGGCATGAGACCCATGGTTATATTTGAGTGATGACTTTAAGGGTGTGAGTCCCTGACTTGACATGACTGCTTACATATTGTGTATATAAATAAATTGGTTATCATATATGTCTTACATTTATATAGACTATTATGATTTCATTTCTGATATTTTGATTTCACATACTTGGTACTGTTATCTTGACCTCGCCCGAAGCTGCGTTCATGCCGCAGGTAGAGGTACACCAGTCGTCGATCCTCGCTCATAGGATCACAGTTCAGCGTTTTGGGAAGCTCCGTTTCTCCGGAGGCTTATCTTACATTCAGGGGTATGGCGGGGCCCTGTCCCGTCGTTGTTGTTATGACATTCGTAGAAGTGCATGTAATCTTGTTGTGGCGAGTTTGTAAAAGGATGTAAGCTGTTGGGTTCAAGTTTTATTTATATATTCAGAAAGGTAACCATTTTGGTTAGCCTGTTTTCTTATTTCATTATTGTATATCTTGTTTCATGTGTATGTTTTTATTTCCGCTGATTTTCTCTGATGTTGTATCGCTAGGGTTCCCGGGGTAAGGCACCAGTCACGGGCCCGGGGTCGGGTCGTGACAATTAGGATTCGTCTCAATTAGTACTTCAACCTATAACAATAATAACATATCCATCAACTCTATGATTACTAACATAGTTATATAGCGAATGATGACTCTCTTTTTATGTAAAAATTTGGGCAGCACCTCCTCTGTTTATACTCACATCCGCAACTCACAAACAAGGTCAACAACATCGATAACAAGTCATAACTTAAGGATATAACCAAAACAGTCCCAAATACTCCATATACGCCATCTTTATACACTTTTTTCTCTTTTCATTCATGTAATAAAACATCCACAACAACCAAGGTGATTAATACACCTATTTCTCTTGTTAATTCATCCCATTAATCCATATTAAAACAGTTCATAAAAACAATCCATACTTCTAGCAACAACGAGAGTTCAAGTCATATAGTTTGCAACATAACACCTTTCTACAATTTAATTCTTTTAAGACATATATTCGCAATTACCCACAATGTATATGCATGTTCATAGCTTATAATTCCAGCATTATAACTCAACAAAACAGCCCCTAAATACAACACAACATGTCCAGCGATTTCAGGGGTGTCACGGTCCAAAATTACAACACCATAGTTCTTCTCATAGTTCCTTAAAATCCAATTTCATGTTTCACACTTCCATTTAATCAACTATAACTTTAATTATCAAGATTTCCTTCAATTTTTAACGTGCAATTATTGTAATAATAACAACAACAACAATCATACCCAATGTATACAAAACAACCCCAAAATCGGCAACAACAATTCCAATCGTCTCAACAACATCAACAACAATCACATGCATTCTCTTATTTCCAGTTCCTCTTTAACATGAGTTTATCTCTTAACTACAACATCATTTAACTTCCAAATACTCTAGAAAAAGAAGAATTCTTACCTTAATTTAGCCAAAACAGTCCCTATAGCTCTCGACATTCACTACTTCCCTTTTGCACCATTTCTTCAAGTTTCAATGACATGCATGCATTCTTAACAAGCTTAAACTCATCTTTCTTACATGTTCTTCTTCCAAATGACTCATCTCTAAAACTTAGCATTTTCTGGGGTAGATTACCGAAACAGTGGTGGTGGAGAGTTTACCATGGCTTAGAACTTGTAGAGGAACTTTATCTTGGAAGGGGGAGTTAATTTGGTCTACACATAGCTATGGAGGATGGGGAAAATCTGTTTTGGAGAACAATAGAACGAGAGTGTGTGGAAGGGAGGTGATTTTCGAACAAGGGGGGAGGGAGAGAAATGAGTGATACATGGATATAAGTGAGCATGGGTAAATGTGGGCTGAATGTTAATTGTGCATGGTTGCCACATGGTTCGGCGTGGGGGGGGGGGAGGGGGAAGGGTGGCACGGTTCCCACGATTTTGTCCACTAAAATGTTACACCCCGTATTTCCATAACTACTAAGTGAGAATATGAGTATAGAAATAAGATTGGAATGTCGAAAGGAAAGGATTTTTACATTTCTTTATATGAAAAATTTTCGAGTTTAATGTGATGGCAAAAATTAATTCTAGTAATTGAATTCTTTCCAATAGAATTGTGGACTAAGTGATAAATAATTAAGTCTTGGTATATGGATGTTGAAGACATCGAAATTTGGATGAAAAAAATGGCTAAGTATAGAAATGATTTTTGTGAATAGAATTCTTGGCCAATAGGAGAGTAGCAAGTTCCCCTCCACCTGTCTTGTGAAGACTCCACACACCTATATATAGAAATAAGTCTTGCAAGACTTAGCACTTAATAATATCTCTTCTTCAAACCCTCATAGCTCCCTTAACCCTAGGTTTTCGAAAAACCTCTCATCTAAAGACAAGAGCAAGATCAAAATATTTTCTTTTCAAGATTTATCACTTAGGCAAAGTTCTAAGCCAAGCTAACCTTACAATATTGTAAGCCACGGTTTTGGAAAGAGAAAAGTGTTGGAACCTTAAGCTTGTGGATTGTCTTTTGGAAGTAAAACATAGAAGCAAGATGGTTACAAGCTTGTAGAGGTTACATGTGTGAGATTGTAACGTGAAGAAGTGGTGCTAAAGGGAAGTGTGTGTGTGCCGTGTAAGGTGGGCTGTTTTTAGCTAAAGATTTTGGTAAGTTTTCTTCTTCCTCTTGAAGTAATTATATATTACATGTTGTGGTAGTTAGGGGAAGAACTTATAACAATAAAATTGGATTATAAGAAACCTATGTGACATTTTTGGGTGATTGCCGATTTTGAGGCAGTTTTGGGAAGTGTCGGATTCGTTGGTTATTGTTGTTATTTAACGTCTCTAATCACATGCTAAAATGAAGGGAATCGTGTTGTTACAAGTTGATATAGTTTGTATATAAATGTTGGAATACTAATTGAATTATAAGGGATTATAAAGAGGACTTTGGTTGTAGAAGTTGGCCGAAAAACTGCATGAAACTGTGAGGCGTTATTGTGCAGTTTTAGGGACTGTTTTGGGACGTTAGAATGCTGGAAATTCAGCCACCAATATGCATGTTTAATGTAGTATATTGCTAATGAAAATCCCGAAGGAATAAGGGTGTGGAAAGGCGTCGAAAGGCCTCACATTCCACCCTCGTTATAGTTGGTTATGGGCTGTTTTAAGGGGCTGTTTTGTGGACGGTTTTGGTATGATTATGGGGCAGAATTTTACACGTCAAGTTGGCGTGTAATTCCCTTTGGTTTCTGTTTTGTTGTGCCTTAAATGTGGCTTGTTGGTTGATGAATACAGGACTTATAAAAGGTGGAAAAGTGCGTAGAAACAAAGGAAATGCTGCCCGATTTTACGTAAAATTAGAGGGCAATTATGTGGTATAAGTCTTACAAGAGTAAGTATGTTATTGATAGAAGTACTATGGCCATTTTAGGTTAAGGTACTACGTGTAGCAGAGTCTACTTGACTTAAGGAATAGCGGATGAAGTTGAAGTACTTTGGAGCATTTTGCTACTTGTCGTATTGGTTAGTCGTCATGAGGTATGTGTTATACCCCGTATTTCTAGAGTATGTACGTGAGGACGTACGTACAAAAGTTTAAGCCTTAAGTTAGGCAAGGGACGAAAATTTGTGCACAACCCCCGAAAAGAATTGTTTTTCGACGAAACGTTTTCCGGACTTTGCGAGGGGAAAAATTACGGTTGCGACATTAATAATATTTGCGGATTTTTCCGAGAGATGAAATATTTTGGACCAACGAGAGGGCGACACTTTTCACCCTCAAGTGGGCGGTTTTGTGGCCGAAAGTGAGCACGTTTCTTGGCATGTTTTGTGGCCTAAAACTTGGGTCAATGTTTGGAGTGATTTGTGGAGTATATGGCTAGGGTGCACTTGTGCAAATCTTCATCCTCCACTTGCCCACCACTTGTCTTGATCTTGGCCATTGAAGGCCCTATAAATACCCCCCCTTAGTTGAAGACTTCTTCATCCACAACACAACTTCCAAGTCTCAAAACTCCTTCCCCTCTCTATAGTTTCGTCCAAGCCTCATCCCCGCTGTGAGGCCCTTGGCCGAGAAATACCCCCCCCCCCTTCATAAGTGGTGCTAGCCGAAAGTACCCTCCCTCTCTTGAGTGTTGTTCTCGTGAAACACCCCCCCCCTTTGGTAGAAAAATACTCTCCAAGTATGGTTACAATTCCAAAATACCTTAGCCTTATACCTTGTAGTATTCCAAAGTTACCTCTATACGTAGAGCCCGGAAATACTACCTTATGTCCTTTTAGTCTCAAAACGAAACCCTAAGGAAAATCTTCATAGTTGGTTGAAGTGCTAAGTAGAAGTTGTTTGGGAACTTCTAAGGGTTGTTTGGAGCGGGTTGGAGCACCCAGAGTAGGAGCTAAACGTTGCTCAGGATCGACATTATATCTTGGATAATTTTGGGCTTATCGAGGTAAATATCTTGTCCCCCCTATTGTATTTAGAGTTTCCATACTGTTGAAGTATAAGAATTAAGTATAAGTTATATACAAGGAATGTATATAAGAAGGGAATTGAACTGTACTTACATAGGACTGTATTCTGATGAGACTTGTGTAGTTTGTGGTAGGAAGTCTTGCCCAATTTTCCGTAGAATCTTGTATCTTGATTTATTCTACAGAGTAGTCTAGACATTGATAGACTTATATAACCGTTATAGGTTGAAGTACAGCGAGTAGCGTATTCTACTCGAAGGGTGGAAAAAGGCTAGAAGGATTACAGTACTTTGGAGCGTTTTGCTAATTGTCGATAATCGTCGCGAGGTATGTGATTCTTCCTATCCTCTTGAGCATGATATTTTAAAAGAATATATATAGTACGGTGAGCGTCGTGTGTTAACTGAACGTGGTTTTACTGCGATGTCTTTTGACTTGAGTCTAATAATAAGAATCTTGAAGTATTTCAAAAGAATTACGAATCGTTTTTTAAAGAAGAGTAATACTTGGTTTTAAAAGCTTAAGAGTTATACTAGCTTTATGGGAAGTTAGGTATAACGACTTAAGAGTGATAAAAGGAACGGTTTACTTAATGGTTTTATGAAAGCCTTGTATGGATTTCGGAAATGAGAATAAGTATCGAACAAACCAACTGCGCTAATAAAGAAATGTATTGACTAATTAAGTATTATTAAAACCGGTGAAACCTCCATCCGCTGAAGCTAAGATGAGACAAAATGATATTACATTTCCTAGATCATGGTTGCTTTAATAAGATTGTTATTATCACGACCGAACCGGCGTGGATCGTGCCTTACCCGGCACCCTAGTGATACAACATCGAGAAAATCAGGAAATAAAAACATGAACATGAATTAAGAGACAAGATAAATAAGCAGGCCAACCAAAGCGATTGTTTCATCATATATATACATAAATACCGACGATTATCATTTTTACAAACCACGCCACACAAAAGCATGCACTCTAAGATTTTTACAATGCTATGACGGACAGGGCCCGCCATACCCACGAATGTATAAGAATCTACACTGTGGTAACATACCAAAAGATAAGCCTCCAAGAAATGGAGCTTCCGACACCCGAATTGTGATCCATGGCGAGATCCACAACCGATGTACTTCCACTGCGGCATGAACGCAGCCCCAAGGAGGTCGATAACAGTACCAAGTATGTGAAAGCGTAAAGATCAGAATGAAATCATAATAGTCTATATAAAGCGGGAGACATGTATGATAACGGATGAAATCTGCCCGTCCCGTGGGACTCGGTGAATAATCGGATGAAATCGTGTCCTGCCCATCTCGGGACTCGGTGTATAATCGGATGAAATCGTGTCCACGCCATCTCGTGGAACTTCGGTGTATAATCGGATGGAATACGTGTCCTGCCCGTCTCGGGACTCGGTGTATAATCAAATGGAATACGTGTCCTGCCCGTCTCGGGACTCAGTGTATAATCAAATGAAATACGTGTCCCTGCCCATCTCGTGGGACTCGGTGTAGAATCGTTCATAACAAATCAACCGGCCCTCCATCGAGAGACGCGGGGTACAGAAATACAACAAAGGCTATCACAACAAGCATAGGCAAATTTCACAACAACAAGCATAGCAAGCTTCACAACAACAAGCATAGTGTTATACACAACTCAAAGTACTTTCATTTTATGCCAAAGTCGGGTTTTAACCTAAAGTACTACGTACGTTAAATTCCTTTTAAAGATCCATTTCTTTTACAAAGGTCATCCGATACCTGTAGTATAAAAAAATAGAGTGACTAACATTGTTAAGTAAACCAAAATGCTTTCCTTTGTAAAATCAAGTAACAACCTTATTTTCCAAACGTTCAAGTTTGCCTAATTACAAATGCTCAAGTTTCTCATTTTAGAAAGGTTTAGTAGTTCATAGTTTTAATCCTTTAAAACATAATTCTCCTTTAAGCGTTTTGAGAAACATATGTCTTATATGTGAGTAGGTTGTTCTTGTTTATAATCAATCTTATAAAGCGACCATGATCTAGGAAAAGTAATATCATTTTGTCTCATCTTAGCTTCTACGGATGGAGTTTCTACTTGTTTTAATACCATACTTCATTATTCAATACATTTTCCTTTATTATTTGTAGTGGTTTGTCGATACTCATTCGATTTAGAAATCGATAAACCATTCTTTTATCACTCTTAAGGCGTTATACCTAACTTCCCGTAAAGCTAGTACAACTCTTATGTTTTCAAAGCCAAGTATTACTCTTCTTTCAAAAGGTCTTTTGAAACACTTCAAGTTCTTTGTTACTACACATCAATCCGTTATAAGTCAAATCGGTTACCCTTTGAAACCACAAAGCATTTTCTTACCTACATAAAGTTGTTATAACCAACTTCCCATAGCCGTTATAACACTTTATGTTTCAAACCAATCAAATACATTAAACGTTATGAAGAGGTTCACATACCTCGCGACGATTATCGACTAATAGCAAAACGCTCCAGTACCTCAAACCGTCGGCTACTCCTAAGCCAAGTAGATCACGCCATACGTAGTACTTCAACCTATAGAGGCCACAAGGCGCCTATTAACATCTAGATCTCAATGTAGAATATCCTACGTAAAATTGGCACGACTTTGCATGGCGGCGTAAATCTCCTCCTCTATCGAGGCCGCTACCAAGCCAACCGAGGGGGTTTGCACGTCTAACGGGCGTGTACAATTCTACTCACGATAATACTACAAGTCTCTGTCTGATACGGTCTATGTAATTCTGATTCGATTCTTCTTTAAATTGGGCTTAAGTCGCAAGACATTCGTAAGTATTATTCAGCTTAAGTCAAAATACATTGCCGCACAACTATGTTCAATTCTATATATAGTATACCTTAACTATATATTCCAACAACATGTAATTTCCAATTACAACAGAAGGTCAAGAGTGTTTACCTTGATAAGCCCAAAATTATCCGAGTTTATATGTCGATCCTGAGCAAGGTTTAGCTCCCACTCCGTGCGCTCCAACCCGCTCAAACAACCCTTGAAGTTCTAACCAACTTCTACTTATCACTTCAACCGACTATGAAGGTTTTCCTTAGGGTTTCGTTTTGTGGTGAGGAAGTATAATAGTATTTTCTGGCTTTTGTATAAGTGTAACCTTGGGAATACTACAAGGTATTTGGGCGAGGTATTTGGGCATTATAACAATACTTGAGAGTATTTCTATAGCACAAAAGGGGGGGATTTATATGAGGCAAGTAGGCTAGGGGGGTGCTGTACCGCACGGCTAGGGCACTACAAAGGAGGAGGAGGCCGTCGGCGAGACTCTCAAAAGAGGGGAGGAGTTGGGCGAACTCAACACTAAAGGGAGGATTTTTAACACTTAGCAAATGATTTTGGATGAAGAAAGTTCATCACTTAGAGGGTATTTATAGGTCAAGCAAAGGCCAACCAATGGCCAAGATCAAGCCAAGTGTTAGGCAAGTGTAGGGCTAGGATCAAGCCATGTGCACCTTATCCATCTACCACACAACTTGCACAAAATATCCTACCTAACCATGCCACCTTTCTCGTCCACTTTGCCGTCCACTTCCTTCCAATGTGAGGTGACACTTGTCACCTCCCGTTAATCCAAAATGTTTCGTCTCTCGGAAAAATCCATAAAAATTATAAATGACATAGCCGAATTTTCCCTACGTAAGTAATGAAAGCGTTTAAAAAGCGACTCTTTTCGCACTTGTGCCCAAATTTCAATTTGCCAAATCTTTAAGGCTCAAATTTTATCGTCACGCCTCACGCATACTGCGGAAATACGGTATAACATTCTCCTCCTTAGAAACATTCGTCCGAATGTTCCTTCTCAAGACGGATAACGATAAAGTTCTTCTAATAAGTTGCCAACGCCACAACCGCCACGAAACACCAGCGCAAATACTTACATCCAAGTCCACGAGAAACACTCTAACATCACAAACTTTTGTCACTTTGCCGCGAGGTTCTAGTGTCACTCGGCGACCCGACAAATGATGCCGATGCGTGCGATCCACGAGGTCTAAAATATACATCCTTCGCACCTTCTCCCTTCACAAGAAATGATCATATCTATGCTCGCAATACATGCTCGCCTCTACCGCTTACTCGTACTCTTCTCGAACACTTGAACTCTTCTAGTATCGTACCACACTTGATTTCCAAAACTTTGGAGTCACTACCTCCAAACTTGGTCATCTTACTAGCCTCGATCTTCCTTAAGGCCATTCCCGACCTTCACGATCCGCTTCTGGTCGAACATAACCACGAACTCATCCGATGGTCATCTAAACTTGGGCCTAGCACCCTCGTGACCCTACCACCTGGCGGGACCACCCAGAGCTGACCCCACCTCAAAACAGGCCGCGGGTTGGCCCGCAACATGGCCCCAACCCGACCCACAACGCGTGAAGCTCTTGTTCCGATCCGAACAATCTTACCTATACAGTCATGAAAGCTACCACTTCCATTTCACACTACCCATGGACTTATCCCACAACACATTTATCGCAAACCAAGTATTTCAACAAAGACTAGCAGTAAAATCTTTTATTCAAGATGACCTTACATCTAAGGTCTCAACATGAAATATTCTAAAGTTCACACTTTCCATGCCCCCATACATATCCTTTCAACTAGCCAAGCTTTCTAACTCATAACCAACATAACGCTATCCGAACGTAGCACACAATAATAAGGTCATCATATCATGCATACAAATCTCTAAAGGGTTAAGGATATACAGATCTACCGCTCACTCTAATCAAAGGCACGCGCAGGCGTAGTATGCGCGATGAACTGCCATCGATCCGTAGGTGAGTCATGTTGCTGCATCCTTCCTACTAGACGTTCCTCACATGGCCCGACGGCCGAGCAAAACAAGCACCGATAAAGACGACATTCCGGGATGGCGCCGCCGTCGCGTGCACCGAGGAAAACACGAACTCGGCGGCTAGAACCCGTGTATATCTGTGAACGGAAGCCACGGAGCTCGACCAGCTCCCGAATACCTGAGCGCGTCGGCGATCGCGGGGACCACTATGTCGGTGGAGGTACATAACTAGACTATTTTGAGGCGGTCGCCTCGAAAGTTACCAAAGGACCTCGTGTTACGGCCTCTTCTGCGATCTCGGTCATTCCGTCGACCTCTCCGTGCCTCACGTCCTGGTGCATGAGCTTGCGTGCGGGCAATGTCCATGCCGTGAAGAGCTACACCCGTACAAGCCTCTGTCAAGTAATCATCCAGCCCGGGCGTAGCGGTGTACTCATCCTCATGTCGGCTACCACAGTGGAACATCCGAGCTAATGAGTCGAACTCACATTGTACTCTCTAACCGCCCGCCTGCCCCGCTCAGCGTCAAAAATCTGCCGGCGAGCCTCTCATAAATGAGGGCAAGAAATGTGCAAGAAAAGCCCTGAGAACTCGTCCCATACGGTGGAAGTGCATGCTCTTCCCGACAACTCTCACGAATCAAACGATCAATGCGGATTACGCGGTGATGCGAACCAATACCACCGACTACGCCTCGAGACTCGATCACTCTCGATCGGCATTGTAGTCGGATAAACTCAGGGTCATCCTCGGCTCTCGATCCATAGAACAACCGGGCTACAACTCGAGAAAGTCACGTAGCCTCAAACCGCTCGCCGGGGTGAACTACGGTGCTTCTTTGAGCTGGAATGCATCCAATTATCCTCATATCGGCCACGACCGCCATGAATCGCCATCTCCTTGTACCCCATCTCATCCGCTAGCCGTGGGACCGAGGCTCGTATCAGAGTCTCAGCAGCCACTGCTGCGACTCTAAACTCTGCTGGTGCTGGCGGCGTCGCGAAACTCGCCGTCGGAAGCACTGTCTCGGTGCACCGACCGCTGCGCCAATTCTCTTCAGTATCTCACCAGCCTCCTCACCGCCTTGCCCATCTGGGCACAGGTTGCCTTACGCGAGGCATAACGGTAAAGGAAAGAATACGTCGGAGGGCCCAACTTATCACACGACTACAGGGCACGATCTCGGAATGAGAAGAATGGAAACCAATCCTAAATGTCCTATAGCCTCACGATTATAGATGTGGTGCACAACACACCGATAATCAAGACTCTACTAGACACGATGCAGACACTTTCAGAGGACTAATCGCTCGATACCACTTTTGTCACGACCAACGGGCCGTGGTAGTGCCTACCGGGCACCCTAGTGATACAACATCGAGAAAATCAATGAAATAAAAACATGAACATGAATTAAGAGACAAGATAAATAAACAGCAACCAAAACAGCTTGCCTTCATCATATATATACATAAATACCCGAACAATTATCATTTTACAAACCTTGCCACAACAAGGCATGCACTTAAGATTTTTACAACATTTATGACGGACAGGGCCGCCATACCCACGAATGTATAAGAATCTGGACTGGGGTAACATACCAAAAGATAAGCCTCCAAGAAATGGAGCTTTCGACACGCTGAATCGTGATCCTATGGCGAGGATCCACAACCGATGTACTTCCACTGCGTGAACGCAGCGGCCGAGGTCGATAACAGTACCAAGTATGTGAAAGCAGTAAAGATCAGAATGAAATCATAATAGTCTATATAAAGCGGAGACATGTATGATAACCGGATGAAATCGTGTCCGCCCGTCCCGGGACTCGGTGAATAATCGGATGGAATCGTGTCCACGCCATCTCGTGGGACTCGGTGTATAATCGGATGAAATCGTGTCCACGCCCATCTCGTGGGACTCGGTGTATAATCGGATGGAATACGTGTCCTGCCATCTCGGGACTCGGTGTATAATCAAATGGAATACGTGTCCCTGCCCATCTCGTGGGACTCGGTGTATAATCAAATGAAATACGTGTCCCTGCCCATCTCGTGGGACTCGGTGTAGAATCGTTCATAACAAATCAACCGGCCCTCCATCGAGAGACGCGGGGGTACAGAAATACAACAAAGGCTAACACAACAAGCATAGGCAAGTTTCACAACAACAAGCATAGGCAAGCTTCACAACAACAAGCATAGGCAAGTTATACACAACTCAAAGTACTTTCATTTTATGCCAAAGTCCTGGTTTTAACCCTAAAGTACTACGTACGTTAAATTCCTTTTAAAGATCCATTTCTTTTACAAAGGTCATCCGATACCCGTAGTATAAAAAAAATAGAGTGACTAACATTGTTAAGTAAACCAAAATGCTTTCCTTTGTAAAATCAAGTAACAACCTTATTTTCCAAACGTTCAAGTTTGCCTAATTACAAATGCTCAAGTTTCTCATTTTAGAAAAGGTTTCGTAGTTCATAGTTTTAATCCTTTAAAACATAATTCTCCTTTAAACGTTTTGAGAAACATATGTCTTATATGTGAGTAGGTTGTTCTTGTTTATAATCAATCTTATTAAGCAGCCATGATCTAGGAAAAGTAATATCATTTTGTCTCATCTTAGCTTCTATGCAGATGGAGGTTTCTACTGGTTTTAATACCATACTTCATTATTCAATACATTTTCCTTTATTAACGCTGCAGTGGTTTGTCGATACTCATTCTGATTTCCGAAATCAGTAAACCATTCTTTTTATCACTCTTAAGACGTTATACCTAACTTCCCATAAAGCTAGTACAACTCTTATGTTTTCAAAGCCAAGTATTACTCTTCTTTCAAAAAGGTCTTTTTGAAACACTTCAAGTTCTTTGTTACTACACATCAAACCCGTTATAAGTCAAATCAGTTACCCTTTGAAACCATAAAGCATTTTCTTACCTACATAAAGCTGTTATAACCAACTTCCCATAAAGCCGTTATAACACTTTATGTTTCAAACCAATCAAATACATTAAACACATGTACGTCTACCGTACTACATAGTTATACACATATCATGCTAGAACAGATAGGAAGAGTTTCACATACCTCGCGACGATTATCGACTAATAGCAAAACGCTCCAAGTACCTCAAACCGTCGGCTACTCCTTAAGCCAAGTAGATCACGCCATACGTAGTACATCAACCTATAGAGGCCACAAGGCGCCTATTAACATCTAGATCTCAATGTAGAATATCCTACGTAAAATTCGACGACTCTCTCCCCCGCACATGCAGAAATCTCATCATCTATCGAGGCCGCCACCAAGCCAACCAGAGGTTTGCACGCCTAACCGGGCGTGTACAATTCTACTCACGAATACTACACAAGTCACCTGATCCTATGTAATTGCGGTTGATTCTCTTCTTTAAATTCAGGCTTAAGTCGCAAGACATTGCCGTAAGTATTATTCAGGCTTAAGTCAAAAGACATTGCCGCACAACTATGTTCAATTCTATATATAGTATACCTTAACTATATATTCCAACAACATGTAATTTCCAATTACAACAGAAGGTCAAGAGTGTTTACCTTGATAAGCCCAAAATTATCCGAGTTTATATGTCGATCCTGAGCAAGGTTTAGCTCCTACTCCGTGCGCTCCAACCCGCTCCAAACAACCCTTAGAAGTTCTAACCAAATTCTACTTATCACTTCAACCGACTATGAAGGTTTTCCTTAGGGTTTCGTTTTTGTGACTGAGGGAAGTATAATAGTATTTTCTGGGCTTTTGTATAAGTGTAACCTTGGGAATACTACAAGGTATTTGGGCCAAGGTATTTGGGCATTATAACAATACTTGGAGAGTATTTCTATACCACAAAAGGGGGTATTTATACGAGGCAACAAGGCTAGGGGGGGGATGTACCCCACGGCTAAGGCACTACAAAGGGGAGGGAGGAGGCCATCGGCCAAGACTCTCAAAAGAGGGGAGGAGTTGACCAGACTCAACACTAAAGGGGGAGGGATTTTTAACACTTAGCAAATGATTTTTGGATGAAGAAAGTTCATCACTTAGAGGGGTATTTATAGGTCAAGCAAAGGCCAACCAATGGCCAAGATCAAGCCAAGTGTTAGGAAAGTGTAGGGCTAGGATCAAGCCATGTGCACCTTATCCATCTACCACACAACTTGCACAAAATATCCTACCTAACCATGCCACCTTTCTCGTCCACTTTGCCGTCCACTTCCTTCCAATGTGAGGGTGACACTTGTCACCCTCCCGTTGGTCTAAAATGTTTCGTCTCTCGGAAAAATCCGCAAAAATTATAAATGACATAGCCGGAATTTTCCCTACGTAAGCTGTGGAAACGTTTCGTCGGAAAACGACTCTTTTCGGCACTTGTGCCCAAATTTCGAATTTGCCAAATCTTTAAGGCTCAAATTTTATACGTACGCCCTCACGTACATACTCTGGAAATACGGGGTATAACAGTTATGAACAAGAATAACCTACTCACACATAAGGCATATGTTTCTCAAATTGTTTTAAAAGAGAATTATATTATTAAGTGATTAAGACTATGAACTACGAAACCTTTCGAAAATGAGAAACTTGAGCATTTGAAATTAGGCAAACTTGAACGTTTGGAAAAGAATGTTGTTACTTGATTTTACAAAAAGAAGTGTTTTGGTTTACTTAAAAAGATAGTCACTCTATTTTTATACTACAGGTATTGTGTGACTTTTGTGAAAGAAACGGATCTTTTAAAGAGTTAATTGTTATACCCCGTATTTCCGGAGTATGTACGTGAGGACGTACGTACAAAAGTGTAGCCTTAAAAGTTTAGGCCTAGGACATTTTTTGGGCACAACTCACACAAAGAATCGTTTTCCGACGAAACGTTTTACACGACTCGCGTAGGGTAAATTCCGGCTATGTCATTTCTAATTTTTGCAAATTTTTCCGAGCGACGGAACCTTTTTGGACCAACGAGAGGGTGGCACTTGTCACCCTCAAGTGGACGGCCAAGTGGCCTTTTGCCTTGGACGATAGGGAGGCTTTTGGGGCTTAGAACATGGACCTTTGTTTGTGGAGTGATTTGAGGAGTAGGTTAGGGGGCACTTGGGCAAATCTTGGCCCTCCACTTGCCCCCCACTTGGCTTGATCTTGGCCCTTGGTTTCCCTATAAATACCCCTCTCTTTGAAGACTTATTCATCACAAATTTCCAAGCCTAAATCGTCCTTCCCCCTTGTGAGCCATCGTCCTAAGCCTCACTTCTTCCCCTTGTGAAGTCTTGGCCGACACCCCTCTCTAAAAGAAGCTGGCCAAACACTACCCCCTCCCTTGGTAGAAAAGTTGCCTTCTAGTATTGTTATAATGCCCAAAATACCCTAGCCCAAATCCCTTAGTACTTAGTAGAAGTTGTGAAGAACTTCTAAGGTTTCCTGGAGCTATCTGAGCGTATAACTTAGAGCTAAGCCTTGCTCCGGATCGACTTTTATCTAGGATATTATTTGGCTTAATGAGGTAAATAATCCTAACCTCTTTTGAATTAGAAATACATCGTAGTAGTATAAGAATAAGTATTAAATACTTAGAAGAATATCACGAATAAATTGAACTGCTATCACGATGAAGGGTTTAAAGAAGAATAATCAAATTGTACTTACATAGACTGTTTTCACGAGACTTGAGTAGCTCACCGGTAGGAAGTGCTGCCCAATTTTCCGTAGGATATAGAACCCTCTTCTTAGAATCATACGAGTAGTACAGGCGTTGATAGGCGTGTCGACTATTATAGGTTGATTCTCTGCGCGACATATTCAACTTGGCGGTGGTTTTCGCGAGAAGGTATGTGATTCTTCCTAAAGCATGATATTTTTAAAATATATAGTACGGTAGACGCATACGTGTTAATCGAATAATAACTACGGCAATGTCTTTCGACTTAAGCCTGAATAATACTTACGGCAATGTCTCGCGACTTAAGCCTGAATAATAAGGATCTGAAAGCATTTCAAAAGATTACTGAATCATTTTTTAACAGAAGAGAACTAATTGGTTTTTAAACAGAAGCTTAAGAGTTATACTAGCTTTATGGGAAGTTAGGTATAACCACTTAAGCATGATAAAAGAAACAGTTTGCCTATGCGTTTATAACATACTTATATTGATTTGTGAAAAGAATAATAAGATGGTTTGATAAGTAGACATGATATGATGCTATGTGTGTTAATGTCTTGTAACGTTTGTATAAGAGAGTATTATTGTTGTGCTTATGTTGTTTAACGATAAACTGTTATGTTAGTATAGTATCACTCACCTCTTGACATATTACCGGGGGTTAAGCTGCCCTCCGATGCGGGGTAGACTCGGTGATGCAGGACCATGATTCGAGAATACCTCATGCGGGTCCAGGACCTATGCGGAGCTACGGAGTTCCGTGTTAGTGATGCGGGGTTATACCTCATGCGGTCTATGTGGGCCATGCGGACTACGAGTCGGGGCGACGCCAGGAGTAGCTACCCTCGACGCGGGGTTATATACCCTACGCGCCTATGTGAGTGGCCTATGCGGACTACTGAGTCCGAGATTAGGCTTGCATGGTGATACTACGCAATTGGCCCTGCTTTACGATCATTCGCAGCCTAGAAAAGACCTCGCTTTACCTATTGTTGCTCTTGTTTATGATGTGCACTATGTGCGATACTAGTTGTTTCATAGATACTTGCAAAACTGATTTTAAAATGATATGTGTTCGTTTAAGTACTTTACGCTTCACATACTTAGTACTGTTGTCTTGACCTCTTCGGGCCGCGTCATGCCGCGGTAAAGGCAAGCGCGCTAGATCCACATCCTAGGATCTCTTTGCATTGGTGTCGGAGCTCCATCTTCTCCGAGGCTCTACTTTTTGTACGATCTCCTCAGATTGTAGATAGTTTTGTACATTCAGGTATGGGCCCCGTCCCGCCATAGTTGTTTACTTCCCAGAGGTCAGTAGTCCTATTGTGCAGGGATGTAATCGCAAAACTTGGGTTATATATATATGCGAAAGGCGAGATTTTCATCGATAAAGCGTGTCTCATTTTACAATCAAGCTTTCATGTCTTGTTTTATATTTCCGCTGATTTTCTCTGATGTATGACTGCTTGGGTGCCCGGGTAAGGCACCAGTCACAGGCCCCGGAACGGGCCGTGACATTAATGTAGGAAGTACTTTGGGGATAAAAACCCGAATTTGTTGACATAAAGTAGAAAGTACCTTGTGTGAATAACTTGATTATGTTGGTTGGTGATAGCCTTGTAATACTTTCTTGTTGGTTTGATAAAGTAAACCTGTTAGGATGCTACGTGTGTTAGTGTCTTGTGATGTTTGTGTAAGGGGGTTTCCCTTGTTGTGCTTATGTTGTTTAACGATAAGCCGTTGTGCTAGTATTATATCACTCACCTCTTGACATGATATACCGGGGTTAACACGCCCACGCGAGGTACACTTGCGATCAGGTGACTATGATTCGAGAATACCTCACGCGGGTCCGGTGGGCCTATCGCGAGCTACGAGTTCCGTGTTAGTGTCGCGGTCTATGTGGCCGTGCGGATCGCGAGTCGGGGCGATGGGAGTAGCTACCCTCGATGCGGAATACCTACGCGCCTATGTGTGTGGCCTTGCGAGTCGCGGAAGTTCGAGGATTAGACGCGCACATTTGATCTGCGGGCGAGTGGCGGCCGATCATGGCGATCAGAAAGACCTTGTGATGATTTATGGCATTGTTGGTACTGTGGGTTTTAGTAGTCGCTATGCCTTCGTACTTACCCCGTACGGTTTATGATGACACAGGTGGGACCTGGTGTTCATGTGTATTCCTTGGTGCTTTTATATCATAGACTGCCGGCAGTGAGGAAGGTATTCCACGGGCATGATTGATGTTGTGGGCATGAGACCCATAGTTATATTTGAGTGATGACTTTGAGGGCGTGAGTCCCTGACTTTACATGACTGCTTATTTATTGTGAACTGTAGTTTGGTTATCATACATGTCTCCTGCTTTATATAGACTACTATGATTTCATTTACGTATTTTCATTTCACATACTTGGTACCAATTGACTTCCTTCGGGGCCGTTCATGCCGCAGGTAGAGGTACACCAGTCGTTGATCCTCGCTCTTAGGATCACAGTTCAGCGTTTTGGGAAGCTCCGTTTCTCCGGAGGCTTATCTTTGGTATAGTCCCCTGTCATTGTAGGTACTTACATTCAGGGGTATGGCGGGGCCCTGTCCCGTCGTTGTTATTATAAAACTCTTAGAGGTCTGTAGTACTGTTGTGGGCAGAGTTTGTAAAAGGGGATGTATCTGTTCAAGTGTATGTTTATATATGCCGAAAGGCAACTTTTTGCAGATAAACTGTTTCACACTTCATTTTGTTTCATGTTTTGTTTTATACTCTGCTGATTACTCTGATGTATGTCTACTTGGGTGCCCGGGTAAGGCACCAGTCACGGGCCCCGGAACGGGTCGTGACAAAAGTTGTATCAAAGCAGTTAATCCTCGGAAAGTGTCTACAGACCGTATCTAGTAGAGTCTTGATTATCGGTGTGTTGTGCACCACACCAATAATCAGGAGGCTATAAGATATTTAGGATTGGTTTCCATTTTTCTCACTCTGAGATCGTGCCTTAGAGTTGTGTTATAAGTTGGACCCCTCTAACGTATTTCTTTCCCCTACCAGTTATGCCTCGCGTAGTGCAACCCGCCCGAAGGCAAGGCAAATGCCGAGTCGCGAGCAGAGCACGTAGGTTACGAGGCACGCCAACCATCACCCGAGGTGGTGCTTCATTCGGAGTTCACACGCCGCTACCCCAATGAGTCTAGCACAATGCAGCTTGCCATCGCGGCCATGATATTTGAACCTTCTGAACTCTCTGTCGAATGGATACCTAGTACATGGGTACCAAAGACACCCTTGAGAGAACTGCTCTCCTCTTGAATGTGTAAACACAAGCAAGAATTTATCACGGGTCTTGATGAGTATCTAAGAGAGGGTTGTGCAAGAGTAGCTCTTGATCGATGAGCATGGCTGCGCTGAGCTTATGCAGTGTGAGAAACGTAGGATCGGCGGTTAACTAAGATCCCAGTAAGAGGCGCAATGAAGCAGGTCCTTTGGTAACTTTCGAGGCGGACCTTCTCAAAGAACAGATCGTTATGCGCCCGCTTAGTGCGAGTGGTCCTCCGCGACTTCGTGACGTTCGGGGTATGCCTGAGTTGGTC
This sequence comes from Przewalskia tangutica, assembly GCA_029844215.1. Classification (NCBI taxonomy): domain Eukaryota; kingdom Viridiplantae; phylum Streptophyta; class Magnoliopsida; order Solanales; family Solanaceae; genus Przewalskia; species Przewalskia tangutica. Next base: position 66,035,677 of record CM056720.1, read on the forward strand.
AGAACTCCGTGGCTTCGGTTCACTGCCATCGTGAGTTCCACCACGATTCAGTTTTCCCTCGCATTCACAACAGGGAAGGCCATCCCGGGAATGTCGTCTAGTTGTTGGTGCTTGTTTTACCTGCGGCCGTCAGGGCCATATGCCGAAAGGGTGTCCTAGTAGGAGGGATGCAAGTAGAAGGACTCAACAACTGATCGGGCGATTGATGGCTCGGAGAGGAAGGGGTGTTAGCTGCAGAGGCCACCCCACCCTACGCCGTTGTGGAAGATGTCATTGTGGGGAGTGTCGACTTCTTCGACAACTTGTTTTGCTTGGCACGGCGGCCATTTTATGAAATTGTCCACTGCAGGTGGCGGATGTATAGACTCACTTCGAGGATCGGCTGGTTCATCACCTTTCTAGCTGCACACAGGGTGATTGATTGGGACGGCAGAGGGTAGTGAAGCGGTTGTTATACCCGTATTTCCAGTATGTATGCGAGGACGACGCACGAGAATACTACAGAAGATGGAAAGGAAGAAAGAGGTGATTTTTCCACTAAAAGTTTCCGTTTGTGGAAAAAGGTTCGTTAACGGGAATTGATTCCCGATTTGGTATTCGGACTTCTGGAATATTAGAGAATTATGGAATTTTATTTTCTGGAAATGGTCACGTGGGCCCACGGAGAAATTTACTGGTTTGAGGCCCGCTTTGTTTTTGAGATTTCAGAAATTGGATATTTTCGAAGACGAAATATTTTGGGCGAATCGACACGCGGTCACCCCCATGTGGCACCCGCCGATTTTACATTTGGGCACAACACCCGTTAGAGTCGCTGACTAAACGTTTTTGCAATCCTGCGGCGGAAAATTCTGCCATGTCGTTGTTTTTTTGCGGATTTTTCCGAGAGACGAAACATTCGGACCAACGGGAGGTGATACGTGTCACCTCACAACGAGACAGTGGGGCGCACTTGGTCGAAACAAGGGCAAGTTGGGCTTGATATTTGTGTAGATATTTGAGGGTTTTAACGAGTAGGTCTAGGTGCACTTGGCTTGATCTTGGCCTTACACTTGCCTTGCACTTGGCTAGATCTTGGCCATTGGTTGGCCTGGGTTTGCTATAAATACCCTCCCTTGTGAAGACTTATTCATTCACCTCACTTTGTCTAAGTCTTGAAATCCCTCCCTCCTCTAGTAGCTCTCGCCCTAAGCCTCTCCCCTCCTCCTCTGTGGCCTTTGGCCTAGGAAGGTCCCCTTGTGGTGCTAGCCTGGGTACCCCAGCCTAGTTGTTTTCAGATAATACCCTTTGTGGTATAGAAATACTCCCTAGTATTGTTATAATGCCCAAAATACCTTAGCCTTGTACCTTGTAGTATTCCAAAGATACCTCTTTACGTAGAGTCCGGAATACTACCTTTTGTCCTTTTAGTCTCAAACCGAAACCCAAGGAAATCTTCATAGTTGGTTCAAGATTTGAGAAGTTGGTTAGAACTTCTAAGGTTGTTTGGAGTGGTTTGAGCGCACTTCAGAGGCTAAACCTTGCTCGGGAGCGACATTAAACTCGGATAATTTTGGGCTTATCGAGGTAATTATCTTGTCCTCTATTGTAATTGGAAATTACATGCTTGTTAGGATATATAGTTGAAGATACTATATATGGAACTATACTTAGTATTCGCAATGTCTTTTGACTTAAGCCCAAGAATTAAGAATCGAACTAAATCAGATTTACATAGATCAGATTACGGTAGGCTTGTAGAATTGTACACGTCCTGTTAGACGTGTAAACCCCCGTTGGCTTTCGTAGCCTCGATAGAGGAGGAGATTTACTGCATGGGGAGGTGCCGAATTTTCTATATAAAGATAGAAACTTATGTTTTGGGGTTAATAGACGTTTGTTACCTTTATAGGTGACAGTACTAAGAGTAGCGTATTCTACTCGAGGAGTGGAAAGGGCCAGTGGTTGTAGTACTTGGAGCATTTTGCTTATTGTCGATAAATCGTCGCGAGGTATGTGAACCTCTTCCTATCTTTTCTAGCATGATTGTTGTGAACTATGTACTGCAGAGACGCATACGTGCTAAGTGATTTGGTTGGTTTAAAACATAGGTGTTATAATAGCTTTATGGGAAGTTAGTTATAACGACCTTATGTAGTGAAAATGGTTTATCGATGTTAGAAGTTAAGAGACTTGATCTTATAAGATAAGAGACTTAACTTATTTGTTTTAATGTGGATGTTTGTGAAACCTCATTCGTGAGTAATGAGTACTTGGTTTTTAAAGCGGATAATGTTTCTTGATTTGAGAATCGAACGTATCGGCAGCATCATTGCAGCGTTAATAAAGGAAAATGTATTGAATAATGATGTGTTGTATTAAAACCGGTAGAAACCTCCATCCGCATGTAAGCTAAGATGAGACAAAATGATATTACATTTTCTAGATCATGGTCACTGTAATAAGATCATTATAAACAAGAATAAACTACTCGCGTATATGACATATGTTACTTAATTGTTCTAAAAGGAATCAAGTGATTAAGTTTGGGAACTATGAAACCATTTGAAAATGAGAAGCTTGAGTAATTGAAACTAGGCAACCGAACTTAGGAAAGAATGTTGTTACTTGGTTTTGAAAAGAAGGTGGGTTGGTCATTCTAATACTACTGGTATCGGGTGACTTTTATAAAAGAAATGGATCTCTTTAAAAGAACTTACGATGTAGTACTTTGGGGTTAAAACCCGACTTTGGTATAAAATGAAAGTACTTTGTGTTGTTGTGAAACTTGCCTATGCTTGTTGTTGTGAAGCTTGGCTATGCTTATCGGGATAACCTTTGTTGTGCAAAGCGTTGTATTTACGTATTCTGCCTCTCGATGGAGGTCGGTTGACTTGTTGAGAACTTACTTGACGCGTCAGCGTTGACGAGAAATTCCACACGCACGTTCGCGATAGTATTATTGTTGTTAATCACTTTGGACATACCGACACGATCGTAGCGCGGGTATGCTTCCATTTTGGTTAAGGTCTTGTAGTTAATCGCTTTGGATATATCGGCACGATGCGTAGCGCACGTATGTTTCCATTTTGATTATCGCCGTGATTTCCTTTTTGGTCATACTGACACGATGCGTAGCGCACGGGTATGGTTCATTTTTGAATGCCGTCCTATTGTTTCACTCTGAACATACTGACACGATGCGTAGCGCACGGGTATGCGTCCATTTGGAAAGTTGTCTTATTGTTTCTTGACATACCGACACGATCGTGGCGCGGGTATGCTTCCATCTGGATTGTCGTCTTGTTGTTGAGGCTCACATGGACATGTCTACACCGATCACGATTCTCGGCATGCGCCGATGCGACTCGATTGATGTTGTGGCGTGAGACCCATAGTTATATGGAGCGATGACTGTTTTATGTTGGGAACTGTAGTTTGGTTATCATACATGTCTCCTGCTTTATATAGACTAGTATGATTTCATTTACTGAGATTGTACGCCACATACTTGGTACTGTTATGCTGACTCTCTTCGAAGGCCGTTCAAGCCGCAGGTAGATGTACATCTGTCGTGGATCCTCTCTCTTAGGATCACAGCCACAGATTGAAGCCCGCTTTCTCCGAGGCTTATCTTTTGGTAGGTGTTCCACGAGTTGTAAGTTCTTGTACATTGTGGTATGGCGGCCCTGTCCGTCATAGTCATTAGATATCTTAAGTCTGTAGTAATCACAAGCGTGGTTGTAAAAGGATTAAACTGCTCGTGTTTTATGTATATACCAAGGCAACCGTTTTGGTTGGCCTGTTTATTTATTATATCTCTTGTATAATGACTCATGTTTTATGTTCCGCTGATTTTTCTCGGATGTATGTATCGCTAGGGTGCCCGGTAAGGCACGACCACGCCCGATTTTCGGTGTGACATAGTGGTATCGAAGCGATTAATCCTCTGAAAGTGCTCTGAACCGTGTCTAGTAGAGTCTTGATTATCGTGTGTTGTGCACCACATCTATAATCAGAGGCTATAGGACATTTAGGATTGGTTTCATTCTTCTCATTCCAAGATCGTGCCTTAGAGTCAGTGTTGTAAGTTGTACCCTCCGACGTATCTCGTTTTTACCGATTATGCCTCCGCTAGTGCAACCAGAGCCCGGAAGGCAAGGCACCGAGGGTGCGCTAGTGAGATACAGAGAGTAGAGGGCGCAGCCCGCACAAGACTGAGGTTGTGCCAGACGGCGGGTTTCGCGATGCCGCCCGACCAAAGAGAGTTTAGAGCCGCACGTGGTGATGAGACTATAGACTGAGCCTCCATCCCACACCGGCGCGAGGAGATGGGTTACAAAGGAGATGGCCCGATTGTTGGCTGTTGTGGCTGATATGAGGACAGTGGATCGTAGCCCGGTTCAAAGAGGCACCGATGGTTCACCCCTAACGAATAGTTTGAGGCTACGGGACTTTCCGAGTTGTAACGCTTGAGTTTTACTGGTCGAGGCCGAGGATGATCCGCAGGAGTTCATCCGCGATTCTGGATCATGCGGGTGATCAAGGCTTCAGAGACCGAGTCTGCGACCTTTGTTCGCATCGTCGCTGCGTGATACCGCAGCCGATTGGTTTGATTCATGAGCTTTCCGAGAGCATGCACCTCCAGCAGATGGGATGAGTTTTGGGGCTTTCTCACGCACTTCTTGCCTCCGCAGATGGCGAGGGCACGCCGGCAGATTTTTATTATCGAGGCAGAGGGCGGTCGTCGTGAGTACAATGTCGAAGTTCGATTCTTTGGCTCGATATGTCCCTGCGCTAGTTGCGATATGGAGGATAGGTGCATCGCCACGTCACCGCTTGATGATTATATGGCCGAGTCTTGTGCGGGTGTTTCTCTTCAGGCATGGACATTGCCGCATGCGAGCTCATGCACCAGATGTGAGGCACGGAGGGTCGACTAATGACACAGATCAGCGAAGAGGGCCGGGACGCGAGGTCCTTTGGCTTTCGAGGCGGACCGCCTCAAAGAAAGTTAGTTATATACCCCCACCGATGCAGTGGTCCTCCACCGTCTTCTGAGCGGTCGTGGCTCCGGGTTCGATTTTCGGCAGAGCGGTGTTAACTGAAGCCACCCCTACCTCGTTGTGACCATTGTGGTAGACTCCATTTTGGAGAGTGTCGTGCTAGATTGGGAGTTTGTTTTGCATGCCAGCGGGCCATTTTTCGAGGAACCGTCCGACCAAGGGAAGCGCGGATGTTACGACTCACCTTCGGATCTCGTGGTGGTTTATCACCTTCTACGCCTAATGCGCCTGCGGCGTGCCTATGATTAGAGAGCGGTAGCTTCAGGTATATCCTTAACCCTCTAGAGTTTTGGTATGCTTGTTATGATGATCTCATTATTGTGTGCTATGTACGGATAGCATTGTGATATTGTGAGTTTGAAAACATGTTTAGTTGGGAGGTTACGATGGGGGCATGGTAAGTATGAACCTTAGACTATGTCACAGTGAGACCTTGTGGTAAGGTCGTCTTGAGATTAAAGATTCGTTTTATGTTTGACTTTTATCAGAGTAGTAGTATACGTGGGATTTATTTGTGTGATAAGTCCGTGGGTAGTGTGAGATGGAAGTGGTAGCTTTCATGATGTGAATTAGTAAGATTGTTCCGGATCGGGGAACAAGAGTTTGGCACGGTTATGGGTCGGGTTGAGGACGTGATACGGGTCAACCCGTAGCCCGGATTAAGGTGGGGTCAGTTCTGGGTGGTCCCGCCAGGTGGTAGGGTCACGAGGATGCTAGGCCCAAGTTTGTATGATCATCGTATGAGTTCGTGGACGCGTTCGACCAGAAGCGGTTCGTAAAAGGCCGGGAATGGCCTTAAGGAAGTTTGAGGTTAGTAAGATGACCAAGTTTGGAGGTGGTGACTCCAAGGTTTTGGGAACTGAAGCGATGACTGAAGTGTGGTACGTATACTAGAAGAGTTCAAGTGTTCGAGAAGGGCACGACGAGTAAGGAAGGAGGAGAACGTGTGTTATTTCGTGACCAAGCTGTGGCGTTGGCAATTTGTTAGAAGAGCTTCATCGATATCCGTCTTGTGAAGGAACATTCGGGACGAATGTTTCTAGGAGGAGAATGTTATACCGTATTTCCAGAGTATGTATGCGGGGCGTGCGACGAGAATCTGGCGGAAAGATTGGAAAGGAAGAAAGGGTGATTTTTCCACTAAAAGTTTCCGTTTTGTGAAGGAAAAGGTTCGTTAATGGGAATTGGATTCCCAGTTGGTATTCGGACTTCTGGAATATTAGAGAATTATGGAATTTTATTTTGGAAATGGTCACGTGGGCCCATCGAGAAATTTACTTTTGTGGGCGCTTTGTTTTTGAGATTTCGAAATTGGATATTTTCGAAGGCGAAATATTTTTAGGAATCGGGGCGACACGTGTCACCCCCATGTGGCACCCTTGGCCGATTTTACATTTAGGCACAACACCCGGTTAGAGTCGTTTTTCGACCAAACGTTTTTCGTAACTTCGAGGCGGAAAATTCGCTATGTCGTTTTGTTTTTTGGATTTTTCCGAGAGACGAAACATACTCGACCAACGGGAGGGTGGCGTGTGTCACCCTCCAATGGAGACAAGTGGGCGCACTTGCCAAACAAGGGCAAGTTGGGCGATATTTGTGTAGATATTTGTGAGGGTTTTAAGGAGTAGGGTCTAGGGTGCACTTGGCTTGATCTTGGCCTTACACTTGCCTTGCACTTGGCTAGATCTTGGCCATTGGTTGGCCTTTGGGTTTGCTATAAATACCACTCCCTCGTGAAGACTTATTCATTCACCTCACTTTGTCTAAGTCTTGAAATCCCTCCTCCTCTAGTAGCTCTCGTCCTAAGCCTCCCACCTCCTCCTCCTTCAGGCCTTTGGTAGAAGCGGTCCCCCTTTGTGGTGCTAGCCGTGGGTACCCCTAGCCTAGTTGTTTTAGTATAATACCCTTGTTGTGGTATAGAAATACTCCCTAGTATTGTTATAATGCCCAAAATACCTTAGCCTTGTACCTTGTAGTATTCCAAAGATACCTCTTTACGTAGAGTCAGGAATACTACCTTTTGTCCTTTTAGTCTCAAACCGAAACCCTAAGGAAATCTTCATAGTTGGTTGAAGTATTTGAGTAAGTTAGTTAGAACTTCTAAGGGTTGTTTGGAGTGGTTTGGGCGCATGAGCGAGCTAAACCTTGCTCGAGCCGACATTAAACTCGGATAATTTGGGCTTATCGAGGTAATTATCTTGTCCTCTATTGTAATTGGAAATTACATGTTTGTTAGGATATATAGTTGAAGTATACTATATATGGAACTATACTTAGTATTCGTGATGTCTTTTGACTTAAGCTGAAGAATTAAGAATGAACTAAACTGTATTTACATGGAATTTGTATTGCAGTAGGCTTGTGTAGAATTGTACACGTCAGGTTAGGCGTGTAAACCCCTGGTTGGCTTGGTAGCAGCCTCGATAGAGAGGAGATTTCTGTTGGGGAGGAGTCTTTGCCAATTTTCTATAGAAAGATAAAACTTATGTTTGGGGTTAATAGGCGTTTGTGACCTTTATAGGTGAAAGTACTAAGAGTAGCGTGTTACTCGAGAGTGGAAAGGCTAGTGCGTTGTAGTACTTGGAGCATTTTGCTTATTGTCGATAAATCGTCGAGGTATGTGAACCTCTTCCTATCTTTTCTAGCATGATTGTTGTGAACTATGAGTAGTGAGGCGATACGTGTGCTAAGTGATTTGGTTGGTTTAAAACATAGGTGTTATAATAGCTTTATGGGAAGTTAGTTATAACGACCTTATGTAGTGAAAATAGTTTCTTGATGTTAGAAGTTAAGAGATTTGATCTTATAAGATAAGAGACTTAACTTATTTGTTTAATGTGGATGTTTGTATGAAACCTCATTCGTGAGTAATGAGTACTTAGTTTTAAAGGGATAATGTTTCTGATTTGGGAATCGAATGTATCGGCAGGACCATTGCGGCGTTAATAAAGGAAAATGTATTGAATAATGATGTATGTATTAAAACCAGTAGAAACCTCCATCTGCATAGAAGCTAAGATGAGACAAAATGATATTACATTTTCTAGATCATGGTCTTTGTAATAAGATCATTATAAACAAGAATAAACTACTCAGCGTATATGACATATGTTACTTAATTGTTCTAAAAGGAATCAAGTGATTAAGTTTGGGAACTATGAAACCATTGGAAAATGAGAAGCTTGAGTAATTGAAACTAGGCCAACTGGAACTTAGGAAAAGAATCTTTTTACTTGGTTTTGAAAAGTAAGTTGGTTTGGTCATTCTAATACTACTGAATTATCGGGTGACTTTTATAAAAGAAATGGATCTCTTTTAAAAGAACTTACGTATGTAGTACTTTGGGGTTAAAACCGACTTTGGTATAAAATGAAAGTACTTTGTGTTGTTGTGAAACTTGCCTATGCTTGTTGTTGTGAAGCTTGGCTATGCTTATGGGATAACCTTTGTTGTGCAAGCGTTGTATTTCGTATTCCGCGTCTCTCGATGGAGGTGGTTGACTTGTTGAGAACTTACTTGGGCGTCTTGCGTGGCGGAGAAATTCCACCGCACGTTCTCGCTGATAGTATTATTGTTGTTAATCACTTTGGACATACCGACACGATGCGTAGCGCATCGGGTATGCTTCCATTTTGGTTAAGGTCTTGTAGTTAATCGCTTTGGATATCTTGACACGATCGTAGCGCGCGGGTATGTTTCCATTTTGATTATCGCCTTGTGATTTCCTTTTGGACATCTTGACCACGATCGTAGCGCGGGTATCGTCCATTTGGAATCTGTTCTATTGTTTCCCTCTGGACATATCGACACGATCGTAAGCGCGCGGGTATCGTCCATTTGGAAAGTTGTCTTATTGTTTCCTTTGGACATACTCGACCACGATCGCGTAGCGCGGGTATGCTTCCATCCGATTCTTTGTCTTGTTGTTGAGGTCACATGGACATGTCTACACCGATGCACGAGATTCGGTACGCGCCATCGACGCGATTGATTGATGTCGGCGTGAGACCCGTAGTTATATTAGGTGATGATTTTATGTTGTGAAGCAGTAGTTTGGTTATCATACATGTCTCTGCTTTTATATAGACTAGTATGATTTCATTTACGCATTATCTGATTTCACATACTTGGTACTGTTGTGACCTCCTTCGGGCCGTTAAATCCGCAGTGTAAGTCGTCGGCCGTGGATCCTCGCCCAGATCACGATCAGCGTTGAAGCTCCATTTTCTCGGAGGCTTATCTTTTGGTAGAGTGTTCCACAGGTTGTAAGTTCTTGTACATTCGTGGTATGGCGGGGCCCTGTCCGTCATAGTCATCAGATATCTTAAGTGCAGTAATCTGTTGTGGCGAGGTTGTAAAAGGATTAAACTGCTCGAGTTTTATGTATATACGAAGGCAACCGTTTTGGTTGCTTTGTTTATTTATTATATCTCTTGTATAATGACTCATGTTTTATGTTCATTGATTTTTCTCGATGTATGTATCGCTAGGGTGCGGGGTAAGGCACGATCACGCCCGATTTTAGGTGTGGCAGATGAATACATGTATATCCTTAACCTCTGAGATTTGTATGTGTGATAAGATGAGTATATCATAAGTGTTATGTTCGAGATAGCATTATGTTAATTGTGATTAGAAATCATGGTCGATTAAAAGGGTAATATTGGAGATAGGAAAGTGTGAGCCTTAGAATGTTATACGTGAGACCTTAGATACGAGGCCGTCTTGAGTAAAAGATTTATTTTTATGTTTGACCTTTATCGAGTGCATTGTATCGTGAGATATTTTTGTGTGATAAGTCCTCAGGTGGTATGAAATGAAAGGGTAGTTGAGCTAAGAATGACCACTAGGTTTTCGTAATGGCAATTGGTGAGATTGTTCGGATCGGAGACAAAAGTTTGGCGCCGATAATGGTCGGGTTGAGGCCGTCGCGGGTCAACCCGTGGCTTTGTAATGTGGTGGGGTCAGGGTGGTCACGCCGGTGGTAAGTCACGAGGTGTTAGGCCCAAGTTTGAGTTAACCGTAAATCGCACGAGTTCGTGGATGCGTTCGACCGATGTCGGGCCGATGAGGTCATCCCATCTTGTCTTTCACCAAGACCGTTTACTCAGCGAGGTTATGCGAGATGTTATATATCGAAGGTTGTAAAGGCTGCAGGGTGCCTCTTTCACCTTATGACATGAAGCCCGTGTTATGGCTATTTCTTTTCCGAAGTTTTACCGAGCGGGGTTAGTAACTCGGTGAGTCTCAAGATTGCATTCACCGGGCGGTGTTTTGATTTGAGATAGCGGCGAGGATTATGTACCTCTTGTTGAGTGAGTATCATTATAGCTACCATTTCAGATTCGGATGTCGCCGTATGAAGCCTTGCATGGCGGAAGTGTAAGTTCTTGCGCCGATTGGTTCGATGTTGGCAAGGTTCGATAGTTGGTTCATACTTGTTTCTGGCGGGATGTGGATGGGATGAAGCTTATCCGTAAGAGGTTATTGGCGTGAGTCGACAAAAGTCATGCGGATAATGTGTCCAGCCGACACTTGGAGTTCGGTTGACGTGGGTTTTCTTGAAGGTACCACCCTGAAAGGGTGTGACGAGTTTTGGAAAACTTGAGGAAACTTAGCGAGAGTACTGGGCCCTTTTCAGATCATGTGAAGAATAGGCGAGGTTGCGCATATGTTAGCATTTGTCGTCCGGACTTAGGAGATATGTCCGATCTTTCATGTTGTTATGTTCGAGAAAAGTATCGGAGATCCATCAGTGTTCCCGATTAATGATGACCAAGTTGGAGGTAGTAACCTGTGATTTTGGAACCAAGCGAATGTAAATGTGGTAAGTTATGAGAAAGAGTTCGAGTGTGCGAGAAGGAATACGACAGTAGAGAATAGAAGTGATCATTTCGTTTGTAAAGAAAAGGTCTGAAGGAGTATCTTTTAGCGTGGGTGGGAACTTTTGTAATAATGGAGGTGAGTCCTCGTGGACTTGGATTAAGTAATTGCGCGTATGTTAATTTGTGGCCAGGTGTGGCATTGGCAACTTGTTTAAGTTAAGAGGAACTTATCATTATCTGTATCGAGAAGGAACATTCGGGACGAATGTTTCTAAGGAGGAGAATGTTATGCCGTATTTCAGAGTATGCGTGAGGACGTCGCAAAGTTTAAGCCTTAAGTTAGGCAAGGGGCGAAAATTTGTGCACAACCCCAAAGAATTGTTTTTCGGCGAAGCGTTTCGGACTTTGCGAGGAAAAATTACGCTGCGACATTAATAATTTTGCGGATTTTTTCAAGAGATAAAATATTTTGGACCAACGAGAGAGCGACACTTGTCACTCCCTGGCCTGGTCTTGTGGCCGAAAGTGAGCACGTTTCTTGGCATGTTTGTGGCCTAAAACTTGGGTCGATGTTTGGAGTGATTTGTGGAGTAGATGGCTGGGTGCACTTGTGCAAATCTTCACCCTCCACTTGCCCACCACTTGTCTTGATCTTGGCCATTGAGGCCCTATAAATACCCCTTAGTTGAGACTTCTTCATCCACAACACAACTTCCAAGTCTCAAAACTCCTTCCTCTCTATAGTTTTCGTCGAGCCTCCCTCCCCTTTGGCAGGCCCTTCGGCGAGAAATACCCCTTCCTAAGTGGTGCTAGCCAGAAAGTACCCACTCTCTTGAGTGTTGTTCTCGTGAAACACCCCCTTTGGTAGAAAAATACTCTCCAAGTATTATTACAATTCAAAATACCTTAGACTTATACCTTGTAGTATTCCAAAGTTACCTCTATACGTAGAGCAGAAAATACTACCTTATGTCCTTTTAGTCTCAAACGAAACCCTAAGGAAAATCTTCATAATTGGTTGAAGTGCTAAGTAGAAGTTGTTTGGGAACTTAAGGGTTGTTGGAGCGGGTTGGAGCACCCGGAGTGAGCTAAGCGTTGCTCGGGATCGACATTATATCTTGGATAATTTTGGGCTTATCGAGGTAAATATCTTGTCCCCTATTGTATTTAGAGTTTGCATCTGTTGAAGTATAAGAATTAAGTATAAGTTATATCTGAGGAAGGTATATAAGAAGGAATTGAGCTTGTACTTACATGGGGTGTATCTGATGAGACTTGTGTAGTTGTGGTGGGAAGTCCCAATTTTCCGTAATAGAATCTTGTATCTAGATTTATTCTACGAGTAGTCTAGACATTAATAGACTTATATAACCGTTATAGGTTGAATCATCGCGAGTAGCGTATTCTACTCGGGTGGAAAAAGGCTAGCGGGATTACAGATTACTTTGGGCGTTTTGCTAATTGTCGATAATCATCGCGAGGTATGTGATTCTTCCTATCCTCTTGAGCATGATATTTTAAAAGAATATATAGTCTAGTACCAGCGTGCGTGTGTTAAGTGAGCGTGGTTTTCTCTGCGATGTCTTTTGACTTGAGTCTAATAATAAGAATCTTGAAGTATTTCAAAAGAATTAAGAATCGTTTTGAAAGAAGAGTAATACTTGGTTTTAAAAGCTTAAGAGTTATACTATTTATGGGAAGTTAGGTATAACGACTTAAGAGTGATAAAAGGCAGTTTACTTAATGGTTTTATGAAAGCCTTGTATGGATTTCGGAAATGAGAATAAGTATCGAACAAAACACTGTAGCGCTAATAAAGGGAAATGTATTGACTAATTAAGTATTATTAAAACCAGTAGAAACCTCCATCTGTGAAGCTAAGATGAGACAAAATGATATTACATTTCCTAGATCATGTTTGCTTTAATAAGATTATTTATGAACAAGAATAACCTACTCACATATAAGGCATATGTTTCTCAAATTGTTTTAAAAGAGAATTATATTATTAAGTGATTAAGACTATGAACTACGAAACCTTTCGAAAATGAGAAACTTGAGCATTTGAAATTAGGCAAACTTGAACATTTGGAAAAGAATGTTGTTACTTGATTTAACAAAAAGAAGTGTTTTGGTTTACTTAAAAAGATAGTCACTCTATTTTTATACTACGAATTGTGTGACTTTTGTGAAAGAAGCGAATCTTTAAAGAGTTAATGTAGGAAGTACTTTGGGGATAAAAACCGAACTTGTTGACATAAAGTAGAAAGTACCTTGTGTGAATAACTTGATTATGTTGGTTGGTGATAGCCTTGTAATACTTCTTGTTGGTTTGATAAAGTAAACATGTTAGGATCTTCACGTGTGTTAGTGTCTTGTGATGTTTGTGTAAGGGGTTTCCTTGTTGTGCTTATGTTGTTTAACGATAAGCCGTTGTGCTAGTATTATATCACTCACCTCTTGACATGATATAACGGGGTTAAGGCCCCACGAGGTACACCTCAGGCGATGCGTGTGACTATGATTCGAGAATACCTGCGTGCGGGTCGGTGGGCCTATGCGGACTACGAGTTCCGTTAGTGTCGCGGTCTATGTGGCTGCGGCTCGCGAGTCCGGGGCGATGCCGGGAGTAGCTACCCTCGATGCGGGAATACCTCATGCGGGCCTATGTGGTGGCCTATCGCGGTGCGGGAAGTTCAGTTAGGCAGCGCGCATTTGATCACTGCGGGCGAGTGGCGCCGATCATGTGGCGGTCTAGAAAGACCGCGGATCTGATTTTATGGCATTGTTGATGCTGTGGGTTTTAGTAGTCGGCTATGCCTTACATTTACCGTCACGGTTTTATTATGACACAGGTGGGACCGGTGTTCATGTATTCCTTGGTGCTTTTATATCATGCCGCGGTGGAAGGTATTCACGAGCGTGATTGATGTTGTGGCGTGAGACCCATAGTTATATTTGAGTGATGACTTTGAGGCGTGAGTCCACGACTTGACATGGCCTTATTTATCAGGAATTGTAGTTTGGTTATCATACATGTCTCCTGCTTATATAGACTACTGATTTCATTCTGATATTTTGATTTCACATACTTGGTACATGTTGTCTTGACCTCCCGAGGGCCGCGTTCATCTGTGAGTAGAAGTACGCCGATCGTCGATCCTCGCTCTTAGGATCACGATTCGTTTTGGGAAGCTCACTTCTCGGAGGCTTATCTTTGGTATAGTCCCTTGTCATTGTAGGTACTACGTTCGGGGTATGGCGAGCCTGTCCGTTGTTATTATAAAACTCTTAGAGTGCATGTAATCTTGTTGTGGCGAGTTTGTAAAAGGGGATGTATCTGCTCAAGTGTATGTTTATATATGCCGAAAGGCACCATGAATAAACTTTCACATCATTTTGTTTCATGTTTTGTTTTATACTCGTGATTACTCACGATGCATGTCTACTTGGGTGCGGTAAGGCACCGATCACGAACCCGGGCGAATCGTGACGATATGTGAACTTCTTCTTTCTATAGGCATAGTATTTTTATGGTATACTTGCCTTGTTATTATGAGTATACATGACTTGATATTGAAGTATACTTGCCATGTTGTTAGGAGTATACTTGACTTGATAATGAAGTATACTTGCCTTGTTATTAGGAGTATACTTGACTTATTCTTGAGTATACTTTCCTTGTCATGAAGTATTCATGTTATTGATGTTATGCTAAAGGCATATCTAGAATATTTCTAAGTTCTTACCAAGTCTTATGGGGATGTTGGTAGGCTAGTTAGGAAGTATTGGAGTCTAGTTGACCTTGCAAAATTACTTTACTAATGAAAAAAAAGGACCGAACAAGCCATTGCAGCGTTAATGAAAATGTATCGGAAATCAATTACATTGAAATGAGTAGAATCTTCCATATGCATAGAAACTAAGATGAGACAAAATTGTATTACATTTTTTAGATCATAGATCAATGGACAAGATCGTTATAAATGGGTATAACCTATTCACGACTACGTAAAAGTATTAATTTGGAAAGTGCGTGAGACTTGAATTTCAAAAATATGCAGTGACTTGATTTATTTCAAGTAAGTAAATTGATTTGAATATATATAAGTCTTGATTATGAAAGTATATGTCACGATCGATCAGATCTCGCATGGTGCCTTACCCCGGCACCTAGTGATAACAATATCGTGGATAAAATCGTGAGGAAATAAAATTTAAGCGAAACAGAGACAACGTAAGAAACAAAGCTAACCAAACGGTTACGCAACCAAAGTATATACATATAATCAACGGTTAAAATCCTTTACAACCCGCCCACCACTTGTGAGACTCTCTGGACACCAAGAATGTAATAACAACTATGTGCGGGACAGACTTCGCCTTACCCCTGAATGTACAAAGTTATTTACTGACAACAAGCGGGGATTATACCTAAAAGATAAGCCTCAGGAGAAACGGAGCTTCCTAACGCTGACTGCGATCCATGAGCAGGATCAACAAGTGTACACTACCTGCTGCATGAACGCAGCTCGGCCGAGGTCGGCGATGCAACGGTACAGTATGTGAAGCGAAAATATCGTAATGAAATCACATTTCATTATTTTATAAAACCGTTTTCGCAATAAGTAAACATTAGGTCAGTAAAGAGCGGACGTATCCCCAAAAATGATCACTCACACATAACTATGGGTCTACGGCGCCCGTAATATCAATCATGCCCGTGAAATTCGTTCCTCAACGCGTACATGATGTAAAACCACACCCGTATATGAACACGAACACTAGATCACGCTGCGTCATCGCAAACTGATCGGGCGGTAGAATAGCCAACTACGGTCAGAAGGCTAGTCATATCCTTCACGGCAAGGTGCGGCTTAACTACGTACCAGTCAAAGCTAGCTACGCCGAATCGGGTAAAGCAAGTATCTTAAGCTAACGCATACAATAGCCTACCGTCTCACGAGATATGGCCGGTGGCAAGTATCTTAAGCTATCTACCATAGCCTTTCAGTACCGCAGAAATGACGAACAAGTATCTAAAGTGTGCTGTAACCGCGTGTACAAATCGAGCCAGTGATCGCTCAAATCACCGCGCAAGCTTCTACCGTGGATTAGCGGTCCCCATGGATAAATAACATAAACCTCACAATGACCGCGTGCCTGCAAGATCTTACCTCGGTATAAGCATGGCCATGAAACCATCCTCTTTCGGACGCATACGCAGTGGACCGTCCATCGTGTCGGTATCTCGAAAGGAAATAACAAGATAATACTGAAGTGGAAGCATACCCGTGGACCATCCATCGTGTCAATATGTCCAAAGAAATAACCGGATAATACTCAAGTGGGCGCGTACTGCGTGGACCATCCAATGTGTCGATGTCCGAACAATCAATCAGATAGTTGGCCCTCCAGACACGCAGAGCACAAAATCAAAACACTTCACAACAAGGCTAACACAACAAGCATAGGCAATTTCAATGTACTTTCATTTTATATCAACGATCAGGTTTCAACCCCAAAATACTACATACTTTCATTCTTTCAAAAAGACCTCTTTTTATGTAAAAGCCACACGATACTAATACTCGTAGTATCAAAAAACACGTTTCCTTTTTAAACCAAATTATTTCACCTTCGTAAAAATCTTTACAAGACTTTTAAAATCAAGTACTCTATACTTTTTAAACCAAGTGCTTTTCTTTTAAAACAACATCAAGTATACTCTTTAAAACTCAAATAACCTCTTTTCAAAACAAGTAACCTATACTTAAATCAAGTTACTTCTCCTTTCCGAAATCAAGTCGTTTAGCTTCAAAATTAAATCTTTCTTTTATCTTCTATAAAGTCGTTATAACTAACTTCCCGTAAAACCGTTATAACACTTTATATTTTAAGCAAACAAAATTCATTTCATACACGCACGCCACTGCATCAGATCAGAGAAGTTCACAAACCATCATGCTCGCAGAGTATGTAAGTTAATCACATACCTCTTTCTAGCTTAATC
>CM056720.1:66052659-66235403 GCA_029844215.1 Przewalskia tangutica
ATAAAGCGATCGTGCTCCGATATAACTATGGGTCGCGCCCGCGCATCAATCGAGTTCGCATTATGGCGCGTGCCGGAATCTGCATCGGTGTAGACATGTCCATGATGCGACAATAATACCGATATCCCGTAGCCACGTACCGGAGTGCACGCCGATGTAGCGTGTCCATGTGACCTCAGCAACAAACGACAATCGAATGGAAGCATGCGTGCGCTACGCGTCGTGTCGGTATGTCGAAGGAAAAATAAGACAACATTCCAAATGGGCGCATACGTGCGCTCTGGCGTGATGTCGGTATGTCGAAATCCTGGCGATAATCAAAATGGAAACATACGTGCGCTACGCGTCGTGTGCGATATATCAGCGATTAACACGAGATCTTAACCAAAATGGAAGCATGCGTGCGCTCGCGTAGTGTCGGTATGTCAGCGATTAACAACAATAATACTATCAGCAGAGGCGTACGTGGAATTTCTCGTCCTTCTGACACGTCCAAGTAAGTTCTCAACGATCAACGAGCCTCATATCGAAACGGTAACACGAAACACAGCGATTGTACAATAAAGGCTATCATCACAAGCATAGGCAAGTTTCACAACAACGTATAGGCAAGTTTCACCTGACTCAAGTACTTTTCATTTTATGCCAAAGTCGGGTTTTAACCCCAAGTACTACATCGTTAAGTTCTTTTAAAGAGATCCATTACTTTATAAAGTCACCCGATGCAGTAGTATTAGAATGACCAACCACCTTCTTTTCAAAATCAAGTAACAGCATTCTTTTCCTAAGTTCCGGTTTGCTAGTTTGATTACTCGAAACTTACCGTTTTCAAATGGTTTCATAGTTCCCAGACTTAATCACTTGATTCCTTTTTAGAACAATTGAGTAACATATGTCATATCGTGAGTAGTTTATTCTTGTTTATAACGATCTTATTACGTGACCATGATCTAGAAAATGTAATATCATTTTGTCTCGTCTTAACTTATGCGGATGGAGGTTTCTCTTGGTTTTAATACAATGGCATCATTATTCAATCATTTCCTTTAATGCTTGTTGCGGTGGTGCAATGATACACGTTACGATTCCGAAATCGATAAAACATTATCACTAAAACCAGTACTCATTACTCGAATGAGGTTTCACAAACATCCGCATTAAAACAAATAAGTTAAGTCTCTTATCTTATAAGATCAAGTCTCTTAACCACAACGTGATAAACCATTTTCACTTACATAAGGTGGTTATAACTAACTTCCCGTAAAGCTATTATAACGCCCATGTTTTAAACCAACAAATCACTTAGCACGTATGCGTCTACGTGCTCATAGTTCCATGACAATCATGCTAGAAAAGATAGGAAGAGGTTCACGTACCTCGCGGCGATTTATCGACGATAAGCAAAATGCTCCAAGTACTACAACGCACTAGCCCTTTCCGACTCCTCGGTAGAATACGCTCTCTTGTACTTTCACCTTTATAAAGGTCAAAGCGTCTATTAACCCCAAAACACAAGTTTATCTTTCTATAGAAAATTCGGCCCCTCCCCATGGCAGCGTAAATCTCTCTCACTCTGAAAGTGGCTGCAGCAATAGAAGTTTACGTCTACGGGCGTGTACAATTACAAGTCTCTTTGTCTGATCCCATGTAAATACGATTGATTCGATTCTTTATTCTTGAGGCTTAAGTCAAAGACATTTGCGAATACTAAGTAGTTCCGTATATAGTATGCTTGACTATATATTGACCAAACATGTAATTTCCAATTCTGATAGAGGACAAGATAATTACCTCGATAAGCCCCGAAATTATCAAGTTATAATGTCGATCTGAGCAAGGTTTGGCGCTCATTTCAGTGCGCTCAGACCACTCGAAACAACCCTTAGAAGTTCTAACCAACTTCACTCAAATATTTCAACCAAGTATGAAGATTTCCTTGGGGTTTCGGTTTGAGACTAAAAAGGACAAAAGGTAGTATTCCGGACTCGTAAAGAGGTATCTTTGGAATACTACAAGGTACAAGGCTAAGGTATTTTTGGGCATTATATGATACTGGGAGTATTTCTATACCTGACAAAGGGTATTATCCCAAAACAACTAGGGATTTAGGGGTACCCGCGTGTCTCGCTCGAAGAGGGCCTCTCGGCCCAGCTCATGAGGGGAAGGGCTTTGGGCGATTTCACTCATAAAGGAGAGATTTCAAGACTTGGAAAATGATTGTTTGGATGAAGAAAGTTAATCAACTAAGGGGTATTTATAGCAAACCCAGGCGACGATGGCGAGATCTAGCCAAGTGCAAGGCAAGTGTAAGGCCAAGATCAAGCCAAGTGCACCTAGCCCTACTCGTAAACCCTGAAATATCTACACAGATATCTGGCACCTGAGCCCGCCAGTTCGGCCAAGTGCGCGGCTGTCTCCGTTGTGAGGTGACACGTATCGCCCTCGGTTGGTCCCGAGAATGTTTCGTCTCTCGGAAAAATCCGCCAAAAATACAAAGCGACATGGCCAGATTTTCCGCCCGCAGAGATTCAGCAAGCGTTTAGTCGGCGACTCTGGCAAGGTGTTGTGCACAAAGGTCGTTTCGGCCCAGCCACCTGGCGGGGTGACACGTGTCACCCTGTGGCCTCAGCGTCTTTCGAAAAAATCCACAATGGCCAAAATCTAGAAAACAAAGTGGGCCCCTGGCAGTAAATTTCTCCGTGGGCCCAGTGACCATTCAGAAAATAAAATTCCATAATTCTCTAATATTCGGAAGTCAGGAATACCAAATCGGGAATCAATTCCCATTAAGAATATTCCTTCACCTGGCGGAAACTTTTAGTGGAAAAATCGCCTCTTTCTTCTTTCCAATCTTTACTTGGTATTCTGCGTGCGTGCGTCCTCGCATATACTGCGGAAATCAGGTATAACAAATGGCCCCGTTTGAAGCATTATATGGGCGAAAATGTAGGTCTCCACTTGGATGGTTGAGGTGGGTGAGGCCTTATTTGTTAGGACTGAAGTCGTTCGGAAACAAATGGTAAGGTACAAATGATTCGGGAGAGGATCAAAAGCGGCTCATAGTCGTCATAAGTCCTATGCGGATCATCGGAAAAGAGACCTTGAATTTCAAGAGAGGAAAAAGTATTTTTAAAAGTGTCCCCTGATGAAGAGAGTTATGCGTTTTGGTAAGAAAGGAAAATTGAGCCCGAGGTTTATTGGGCCATATGAGATCTTGCGAAGAGTGGGAATGTGGCTTCTGAATTAGCACTTCCACAAGAAAGTGGGCGATTGCATCGGTATTTCGTGTGTCGATATTGAAAATGCTTGCACGATTAGTCACGTCATCCTTCCCGGGAGATAATGCAATGAGAAGCTTGATATGAAGAAGTTAGGTGGAAATACTTGATAGGAAGGTTAAGCGCCTTAGGAATAAAGATATTGCTTCGTGAAGGTCTATGGAGGAACCACTCCAGCAGGAAGCCACACAGGAAGCGGAGGAGCGATGAAAGTCAAATATCCGTTCCTATTTGACTAAGGTAATAAAAAAATGCATTACATAGTACTTCATATGTGTGTCATTTGCGTGTCTTTATGCATGTGTTACAACCTTACTCTCATTCGAGGACGAATGCTTCTTAAGGAAGGGAGAATGTGAAGCCCCAAATTTGTTACAATAACAATAAACATTATTGTGTCTATGTGATTATGTTATTATTGTGTCCATGTGATTATGTTACGACCTTATTCACATTCGAGGACGAATGTTGCTTAAGGAGGAGAGAATGTGAAATCCGGAAAAAAATAAAAATAATATATAGTTGTGGTTGGGTTAATAAAAATATATATATATATAAGAAAACAAAGAATAAATTGCATGGGATAGAGTTAGTGTTAAAGTTGGATAAATAGATAGATAAAATGAAAATAAGAAAACAAAAAAAACAACAAAAGAAAAGAAAAGAAAAGAAAAAAAAAAAAATGCATCAAAGTGCAGCAAAGTGCACGTCCCACACTCCCTTCCCTTCCCCTTTTCATTTCCACTTGATCTTTTGGTTTTTCACCTCCCATAAGTTATAGAAAACTCCTTCATTTATACATTGTATTTACACACAAACAAAGGACATAACATAAGGGTTAGAAAATCAGAAAAAAACAAGTGAACAAGAAGGAAAAAAAATCAAGAAAATATCAAGGGAGGAAGGAGAACAAGAAAATTAGGGAATACTAGGGAGCAAGGATCACTTGTAGCAACAGAACAACAATCCTTTTCACGCTTACAAGGTGAGTTTTCTCACTCAGAAATTCTTGGTAACATCCTTTATTTTTAGTTCAATACATGTTAGAATAAGAATTGAGTGTTGAAAAGAAATATTGAACTTTTGATTGTTTAGACAACTAGTTGCGTCATGAACTTTACGAACTGTTCTCACTGAGTTATAATTGTTAGAATTTGATGAAATTCGGAGGAATTGTAAACCTCTCTAATATGATCATATAGAACCAAAATGAAGTAAAATGGACATGCGGTTTGAAAGTTATCATAGTTCAAAGTTCCTGCCTTAGATTTGGTCGAAATTCGGAAGGCATAATTACGGACTGTTTTTATTGAGTTTTATTTATTAGAATTATATGAAAATTTACATGGTTGTAAATCTCTCTATTCTGGACAGATATATATAAAGATTTATTAAAGCGGACTTACGAGTTGAGAGTTATTGTAGTTTGAAGTTGCTGCCTCGGATTAGTCGGAATCCAGAAGGGCAGGACGTTGAAACAATAAAACTGTACTAATCTGTGGGAATATGAAAATTGTTGCTAAATGAAAGTTCTATATCTCTTTGTTTTGGACATTCTGAGACCTTACGAGTCTATCGACTTCTGGATTGAGAGTTATCGCTGTTTAAAGTTTCTGCCTCGGATCTATCGAGATCCAGGAAGGGCAGCAAATAAAAGTGTAAAACTGTACCAAATGGTACAGAATATGAAAGGATGGTTCACATGGAGACGTGTAGATCTCTGTTCTGCGTCGTTTTGAGATTTTATGGGGCTTGAGCGGGTTTCTGATTAGGAGTTATGACTATTCTAAGATTGAGTGTTGTTTACTAAATATTCTGCGAAATAAATTTCATGTGGCTGTTTTGAGGATAAATTTGTGTTAGTTACCCAAAGTAGTTTTAAATGAAATTTGAGTACAGTGAAAGATCCCGTCTTACCTTAGTTTCGGCGAAACACCTTAGGTGGAGTTATGGTTAAAAGTTATAATCGTTACAAGTATGAATGACAGAATGTTAGAAAAGAGAATAGTATTTATTTGATCTTACGAAAAATATGAAAAGTGAATACGTGTTCACATAAATATATAAATATATAATGGATCGGGTTGCGCGCAACAAAGCGTAAAGTGAATACGCGTTCACAAATACGTAAACATAATGGATCGGGTTGCGCGCAACAAAGCGTAAAGTGAATATATGTTCACAAATACGTAAATATAATGGATCGGGTTGCGCGCGACAAAGCGTAAAGTGAATCGCGTTCACAAATCGTAAACATAATGGATCGGGTTGCGCGCAACAAAGCGTAAAGTGAATATATGTTCACAAATACGTAAATATAATGGATCGGGTTGCGCCGCAACAAAGCGTAAAGTGAATACACATTCACAAATCGTAAACATAATGGATCGGGTTGCGGCGCGCAACAAAGCGTAAAGTGAATACGTGTTCACAAATACGTAAATATAATGGATCGGGTTGCGCGCAACAAATATGAAAGATGAATCGTGTTCACCTATATATAAATATGAAGAGTGAATACGCGTTCACAAATATATAAATGTAATAAACATGTGGAAATGCGGGGAATGTCTTAACGTATATCTGAGATAAAATGAAGTGTTAGTTAAGCGAAATTTCCTATGAGGTTGTTGCATATTTAAAGATGTTGTAACACGATATGTTTTTGCAATATGCTTATTACGTTATAATGTGATTGCACTTGGAATATTGTGGTGTTACTTTGAATTGCGAGTAAGGTTCTCACTCGGCCCAGATGGTAGGGTGACTCTTTATTAACATGTTTGAAGGGTGATAGAGGAAAGGCTCACGTCGAGGCTAGCGATCGTCCGCGGCCTCTTTTCATACCAAGTCCATTGTTTGGGCTTGGTACTCGTCGAGTTGAATGTCGGTTCGATGTCTCGGGATATGCGTGTGGAATGATCTCCCTTCAACTTAGAATAATCTTTGTCGGTATGTCTATGTAAAACAATATTTGCACGAGCATGGGCTCGCGTTATATTTTTCATATAAAGTCATAAACATATTTCTTTATTGTTATTTTTATTAATCGCTCAGTATTTGAATATAAGTTCAAATTTCTAACTAAAGAGAATTAAATGGTGATCCTGGTGTGAAATTATTGTCCAGGTGCCATCACGCCCTAAGTAAAGACTTAGGAAAATTTGGGCGTGTGAGACGAATATCTCACTCATTCTTGAGGCGACTCGTCCAAACTCAGGAATAACCAGCCGGTCTAGCCCTCTTCTGGCTGATCTCGCGTTGGCCCTCTACCTCTCTGTACACACATGCTGTCTTGGCGAATAACCTCTGTGATGAAGCGTATGCCTTGCTATCTTGGTCAATAACATAATGGCTTCCCGTGACCACTAAGTCCTCACTAGCGAGAAGCGGAGGCTTTGGTGCTTTGAGACCTCAAAACACTGTGAAAGAACTTCGCCTAGCGGCCTGATATCCGGTATACCACAGGCATAAGCCCTATCAACTCTCTGAGTCGACTAGTAGCTCTGCTACTCCTTTGCCCTGCAGGGTTTGTTGCCTCGCGGAGCATAAGCGTAACATATGATAATCGTCGAGAGGAATTATCTTACTAACATGGCTACATAGTACGATCTTAGAGTGAGAAGAATAGAAACCAACTCCTAAATGTCCTGTAGCCTCTGTTTATGGGTGTGGCGCCCAACACGAGATAATCGAACTCTACTAGACCGCGGTGCATGACATTTCGGTAGCGCTCTGATACCACTCTGTCGTGCCCGAACCGGGCGTGTTGGTGCCTACTACAGGCACCGCCACACTAACAACGCAAGTAAGCTGCGAATTTAAATAACACCTCTTTTTTTAAACAGCGTGCGTGCGAGCAAAGCTCACGGTGCCATATAATATACATAATAAAAGACCTTTACCGCTGAACATGAGTCAATCCACGTATGAATACAAACCTCTAGAGTTATATCTTGAACTATGGCGGGATGAGGCCAGCCGTACCCATGCGTACAAAAGCACATCTTGGAATAACTTATACCAAAAGATAAACTCCGGCCCGGAAGGAGCTATCCAAAACTACGGCGGTCCTACACACCCGATCCTGCTAACGTACCTAAACTGCGGCATGAGCGCGGCCGAAAGGAAGTCGATCTGAAGAATGTACCAAGTATGTGAAACGATGAAATGCGTAATGAAATCATATGATCCTAAGCAAAGCAGGAGACATGTATGATAGCGAAGTACTTTCTAAAATATAACCGTGGGTCTCACGCCCGTAATATCAATTATGCAGTGGAATCGCCCCTCATTCTGGCGATCCGTGATATAATATAACGCCCGATAGACATACATGAACACAGAGTCCCACTGTGTCCTAAAAGCATGCGGGCGAGTAGGAAGGCGGCGGTGGTAAGCGAGGTATAATGTCTTGAGGGTTTACCATCCGTTATACTCTTACCTGGAGAAGGTGGTATAGCGTCTTGGGGTTTACCACCAGCAAACTCTTACTATGTCGTGAGCCATCAGACAAAATAGCGGGGTATAATGTCTTGGGGTTTACCCTATTTATACTCTTACCACGGAGAAGGTGGTATAGCGTCTTGGGGTTTACCCCTCACTTATACTCTTACCTATCTCGATGAGCCATCGAACAAAACAAGCGGGGTATAATGTCTTGGGGTTTACCCTCGTTTATACTCTTACCTGGAGAAGGTGGTATAGCGTCTAGAGGGTTTACCACCGCTTATACTCTTACCACTATCTCGGCCGTCGAACAACACGTAAGCACTACGGTCTTTTATAAAAATCAAAATTTAACCCAGTACTACAAATAGCGGAAGCATGCGTGGAATCCCATCACATCGATGCGTCGAGTAACTTACAACAAGACGATCGGCCTCCCAGAGAGTCGCGGCGCGATAAAACATAATACTTGCACTCGGAGGCTATCACCCGGCACATGGCAATTCTCGATTAACAAGCCAAAGTACTTATCAAGGCACAAATAGAATACTTCTCGTTTAACAAGCCAAAGTACTTATCAAGGCCTGAATAGAATAATTCTCATTTAACAAGCCAAAGTACTTATCAAGGCACAAATGGAATAATTCTCAATTAACAAGCCAAAGTACTTATCAAGGCACAATTAGAATAATTCTCATTTAACAAGCCAAAGTACTTATCAAGGCACAAATAGAATAATTTTCATTTAACAAGCCAAAGTACTTATCAAGGCCTGATTAGAATAATTCTCATTTAACAAGTCAAAGTACTACGTCGTACATTCTTTTCAAAGACTCATTTTATGTAAAATCCCAAGATACTAACACCGTAGTATCAAGGTGTGTCTATTTTTCAAAGTAAGTTACAACACTTTTAGAAAACTCATTTCAAAGCTTGAAATCAAGTAACTTCAAATTTTCACAATCTAGGCAACTTATGCCCAATAATCAAAATAGACAACTTTCTTAACTTTCCATAAAGCCGTTCTAACCAACTTCCCATAAAACCGTTATAACGCTTTATGGTTTTAGACATATTCATTCCTTTTTATAACTAAGAGACTTATACTTAAAACCAAGTATCACATACTTATAAATCAAGTTCTTAACTTTCCAAAATACTTGAGTCTCTTAATATTTAGAAAACAAGTTTCTTCTACTTTTAAACCTCAAGTAACTCACACCTTTTAAACAAGTTACTTCTCTTAAATCATGTCATTTCTCCTCTTTTAAAACAATTAAGTAAATCACTCCTTTGACTCCCCTAAAGTCATTATAATGACCTTTAGGTTTTGGAGTTAAGGCCTTGCCAAAGGTTTGAAAACCACTTCTTTTCAAGACTACATGTACATTAAGTAAAATACTTTCACTTTTAAGAATTCAAACTTCACTAAGGAAATGGATTATACAACTTACAATTTAAACATCAAAGTACACTCGAGGAAGTACATAGAACAAATTCTATTTTAGGCAATCCAAATACAACGAGGAATGGATCGTTTAAGGAGTAGGGCGTGCTTTCTTGATCTTAAGGAATCATGCTAGAAGAGGAGATAGTTCACATACCTTTTTAAATCCACAGCTAAGGCGAATCGCCGTGCGTAGAAGTGTCAACCTATAATCGTCCATGACAAGACTATCGACTTCTAGTCTCTAGCATTAGAATAATACTAAGTATCGATCTACAATTCTCACGGAAAATCGGGCGACACTTCCTTTGTTTCTACTCACTTTGCCACCTTTTTCAAGGTAGAAAACAATAACCAACCGCCACGTTTAAGGCTCGAAACAACAACGATCAAAGGGGATTACCGCGCTACAATGCGTGTAAAATTAGCGCGATTGACATTAAACTAATACAAACTATTAGGCCGTCAGGCAATCTAGGATACAACAATACCAATTCTTATCAATTTCCTTTTCAATCAAGTTGTTAGCATATCATGATATCAAGTCGCGATTGATTATAACTACTATAATCTTGGTAAGTAACGTCGACTATTACAACTCGACCAACTTGTAATCGACTTCAAATGGCTAATATGTCATTTGATTTTGAAACTACAACAATCCATAACAACTTATAAAACTTCAACACATATACTTCATGCTTGCTAAAATCCAAAGCTACAATGATAAGAAATCTTTAATTGCTAAAGCAATAAGATTTATACCTTTCCAAACCCTTAAAATTTCCAAGATTCAAAGTCACGCCTTAGCAATTCTTAGATCCTTTCCTTAAGTTCCAATCCGCTCAAGCACTCCTTGAAGCCTATGAAGAACCCGTGCTTGAGTTCGACTTCAAAGTTGAAGAACCCGTAAGTTTCACTTGCGACTAATCTGAAAACTACCTTTTAAGGATTTTCTATTGAGATATCCTTACAATACACTCATGAACCTTGGGTTAAAGTCTTGTGGCTAATGAACCACGAAAAATTTCTTCTCTCAAAGCCCGCTGGTAGAGCTCACAAACAAGAACAAATGTTCTTCAATTTTTTCTAAGTGTGGAAGTCTTCCTACTAGTAGTAGTATATACAAATAAATCAAAGGCTAGGATAAAACCAAATGGAATGCTAGGATGAAGATCACATGGATCAAGCCCAAGTGGACAAGTTGACCTTGGTCAACAATCTCAAGCTCTAACTTAGCAAGACTTTCTCATCTTACACAATTGTCAAATAACCCTTTTGCCCTTTGCATAAATCGACCAAGCCATGTGGGAGGGCTGCCACGTGTCGCCCTCCCATTAGTCCATAAAATTCCGTAACCCTCGTGGGCCCCACAAAACGTAAAATTCCTCGGGTGGGCCCCACGTGACCAAATCCGTAAAAATAAATTTCCATAATGTTAATAGGTTCCATACTCTTCAAATAATGCATTTTGAGAATCCAATTCTCAACAACGAACATTTTCCTTTCAAGCGTCGAAGATTTTCTGTCGGAAAAATAATTCTTCCTTTCGTACCAATTTTCAAGTCTTGATTCCTTACGTGCATTCTCTTATACATGTCCTGGACTTACGGGGTGTAACATTCTTCCCCCCTTAGAAACATTCGTCCCCGAATGTTCTTAGTCAGTTTTCAATCTATACAAACTCCGGCATAAACTCTGTTATGCTATCGATCAAAGCGCACGGACAGCGATGCCACATGGCCATCACAAAACATCGTAAACATATCAATGGACCTTCCGTCGCGACCCCTTCTCACAAAACTCGAAGGTTCTGACCTTAACACAAACAAGATCTTTAGAGGTTACTTTCTTTCCTTACTTGTCATACTTTCGTCTTTCAAACTTATCTAGTCTGCGTACAAAATCTCAAATATTATTTACATTCTCGATCCTTGGGTTACTATCAAACTTGGCCATATTGTTACTTACATTCCCGTTAAGGCTCTTACCGGTCCTTACGACCTAGTTCGTGGAGCAGCGTCCACGAACTCGTCTGACGATTAACTAAACTTGGGCTGGCATCCTCGGGATCTATCGCATGCGGGATCGCTACCAGACATCACCCGTTCCATACTACCGGTTGACCGAGATGAGTCCATAACCCGACTCGTCGTCACATAACTTCTCATTCTTAGTCAGAAATCAATCTCTCTCTTATCTCGAGTTACTTCTCACTTTATCCTCCCGTTCAAGAGGTTTGTCACATAAGCCAAAGTATTCCTCTGCGCGTTCTTCCCTATCGGTCTTACCTTGTTATGGGGCAATTACTACTTGTGAGCTCTACCTGACTATAGTCTCGATTCACTTACCATTCTTGTCAACATTCTTAACTTCTCACTTTACTAATCAAGGTATCCCTGCCTGCAGGGTACTATCACTTTACAACTCTGCAATAAAGGGAAAACATATACGCTAGGTAAAATCTGAATCTATCAGCGGCGTATGATTCAAAGGAATTGAAATATACCTGTAACCCCGTGCGATGTCGCCTCCTGATCCTGCCCCGTAGTCACGTCATCTCTGCGGTTCGAAGGACCGCTAGAACTATAAACTCCACCCTGACCTCTACCACGGCTGACTAACATCTGAACACCTTGCAGGGAACACCATTGTGGAGAAAGGAACGACTCTGGCCTCATAAGGTGAGCCACTTACAGTGCTCTTTCTAAAGGACATACCCTCGAATATGGCCCAGGCAGCCTGATAAAAACAAACACAGTGCCATATGGCATTTCCCGAATAGCGCTTACCGCATCGATACAACGAGAATAGGTGGCCTCGGCCAGAAAATCCTCTGCTCCTCTGAGAACCTCGACCCCTAGAGCTTGGACCGGCTCATAAATACCTTGTTGGGTCCAATATCCCACCTGTGAGCTGCGGGGGTATGTACTGGGTAGGCTGGGACGAATATCTCACTCATTCTTGTGCGACTCGTCCAAAACTCAGGAATAACCAGCCGGTCTAGCCTCTTCTGATCTCGCGTTGGCCCTCTACCTCTGTCTGGCTATGCATCTTGGCCGAATAACCTCCTGCGATGGCGTATGCTGCTATCTTAGTCGATAACATAATGGCTTCGCGACCCTAAAGTCTTCCTAAGCGAGGCGGAGGCTGCAGTGCTGGGGCCTCAAAACTGGCGTGAGAAGAACTTCGCCCATTGTGACCTGATATCCGGTATACCACAGGCATAAGCCACTATCAACTCTCTGAGTCGACTAGTAGCTCTCTTTACTCTTTTGCCTACAGGCGTGTTGCCCTCATTGGAGGCATAACTATAACACAACAATCGTCGAGAGGAATTATCTTACTAACACACATGTACGATCTTAGAGTGAGAAGAATAGAAACCAACTCTAAATGTCCTGTAGCCTCACTGTTTATGGGTGTGGCGCGCAACACACCGATAATTAAGACTCTGCTAGACGCGATGCGTAGACATTCAGAGGGCCCATGCTCGATACCACTCTGTCACGCCCGAACCGGGCGTGGTAGTGCCTACAGGCACCGCCACACTAACAACACAAGTAAAGCTGCGGAATGTAAATAACACCTCTTTTTTTAAACCAGCGTGCGTGCGAGGCAAAGCCAGGCCATTGCCGTATAATATACATAATAAAAGACCTTTGCTGAGCATGAGTCGATCCACGTATGAATACGGACCTCACAGAGTTATCTTGAACTATGGCGGACAAGGCCCAGACGTACCCAGCGTACAAAGCACATCTTGGAAGAACTTATACCAAAAGATAAACTCGGCGAAGGGCTATCCAAAAACTACGGCGGTCACACTGCCGATCCCAAAGCTGCGTACCTAAACTGCGGCGTGAGCGCGGACCGAAGAAGTCGATCTGAAGAATGTACCAAGTATGTAAGCGATGAAATGCGTAATGAAATCATAACGATCCTAAGCAAAGCAGAGACATGTATGATAGCCAACCTACGATTACCACGACACATGCGATCATAACAAGTTGGGGCGCGTACCCACCAGTCATTTCTAAAATATAACCATGGGTCTCGCCCGTAATATCAATCATGCGTGGAATCCTTCCTCGCTGCCGGCGATCCGTGATATAATGTAAGGCGATAGACATACATGAACACGAGTCCCACTGTGTCCTAAAAGCATGCGGGCGAGTAGGAAGGCGGCGGTGGTAAGCGAGGGTATAATGTCTTGAGGTTTACCCTCGTTTATACTCTTACCACGGAGAAGGTGGTATAGCGTCTTGGGGTTTACCGCACTTATACTCTTACCTATCTCGTGAGCCGTGAGACAAAACAAGCGGGGTATAATGTCTTGGGGTTTACCACCGTTTATACTCTTACCACGGAGAAAGTGGTATAGCGTCTTGGGGTTTACCGCCATACTCTTACCTATCTCGTGAGCCATCAAACAAAACAAGCGGGGTATAATGTCTTGGGGTTTACCTCGTTTATACTCTTACCTGGAGAAGGTGGTATAGCGTCTTGGGGTTTACCGCCGCTTATACTCTTACCCTATCTCGTAGGCGTCGAACAACACGTAAGCACTACGGTCTTTTATAAAAATCCGGGAATTTAACCCAGTACTACAAATAAGCGAAGCATGCGTGGAATCCCGTCACTTTGTCGATGCGTCGAGTAACTTCTGACAAGGCGGTAGGCCTCCGTAGAGTCGCGTAGCGCGATAAAACATAATACTTGCACTCGGAGGCTATCACCCGGAACATAGGCAATTCTCGATTAACAAGCCAAAGTACTTATCGAGGCACAAATAGAATACTTCTCGTTTAACAAGCCGAAGTACTTATCAAGGCACAAATAGAATAATTCTCATTTAACAAGCCAAAGTACTTATCAAGGCACAAATGGAATAATTCTCAATTAACAAGCCAAAGTACTTATCAAGGCCTGATTAGAATAATTCTCATTTAACAAGCCAAAGTACTTATCAAGGCACAAATAGAATAATTCTCATTTAACAAGCCAAAGTACTTATCAAGGCCTGATTAGAATAATTCTCATTTAACAAGCCAAAGTACTACGTGCGTACATTCTTTTCAAAGACTCTTTTATGTAAAATCCCGAGATACTAACACGTAGTATCAAGGTGTCTATTTTTCAAAGTAAGTTACTACACTTTTAGAAAACTCATTTCAAAGCTTGAAATCAAGTAACTTCAAATTTTCACAATCTAGGCGACTTATGCCCAATAATCAAAATAGACAACTTTCTTAACTTTCCGTAAAGCGGTTATAACCAACTTCTCATAAAGCCGTTATAACCGCTTTGTAGTTTTAGACATATTCATTCCTTTTTATAACTAAGAGACTTATACTTAAAACCAAGTATCACGTACTTATAAATCAAGTTCTTAACTTTCCAAAATACTTGAGTCTCTTAATATTTAGAAAACAAGTTTCTTCTACTTTTAAACCTCAAGTAACTCACACCTTTTAAACAAGTTACTTCTCTTAAATCATGTCATTTCTCCTCTTTTAAAACAATTAAGTAAATCACTCCTTTGACTCACAAGTCATTATAATGACCTTTAGGTTTTGGAACAATGCACTAGCCAAAAGGTTTGAAAACCACTTCCTTTTCAAGACTCTATGTACATTAAGTAAAATACTTTCACTTTTAAGAATCCAAACTTCACTAAGAAATGGATTATACAACACAATTTAAACATCAAAGTACACTCGAGGAAGTACATAGAACAAATTCTATTTTAGGCAATCCAAATACAACCGAGGAATGGATCGTTTAAGGAGTAGGGCGTGCTTTCTTGATCTTAAGGAATCATGCTAGAAGAGGAGATAGTTCACATACCTTTTGACTAAATCCACAAGCTAAGCGAATCGTTAAATGCGTAGAAGTGTCAACCTATAATGGTCACGACAAGACTATCGACTTCTAGTCTCTAGCGTAGAATAATACTAAGTATCGGTCTAATTCTCACGGAAAATCGGGCGACTTCCTTTGTTTCTACTCACTTTGCCACCTTTTTCAAGGCGAAAACAATAACCAACACGCCCACGTTTAAGGCTCAAAACAACAACGATCAAAGGGATTACCGCGGCGCTTTGTCGTGTAAAATTAGCCCCAATTGACATTAAACTAATACAAACTATTAGGCCGTCAGGCAATCTAGGATACAACAATACCAATTCTTATCAATTTCCTTTTCAATCCAAGTTGTTGGCATATCGCGATATCAAGTCGCGATTGATTATAACTACTATAATCTTGAAGTAAGTAACATCGACAATTCTAACTCGACCGACTTGTAATCGACTTGAATGGCTAATATGTCATTTGGATTTTGAAACTACAACAATCCATAACACTTATAAAACTTCAACACATATACTTCGTACTTGCTAAAATCCAAAGCTACAATGATAAGAAATCTTTAATTGCTAAAGCGACAAGATTTATACCTTTCCAAGCCTTAAAATTTCCAAGATTCAAAGTCGCGCCTTAGCAATTCTTAGCTCCTTTACTTAAGTTCAATCCGCTCGAAGCACTCCTTAGAAGCCTATGAAGAACCCGTGCTTGATTCCGACTTCAAAGTTGAAGAACCCCTTAAGTTTCCGCCTTGCGACTAATACGAAAACTACCTTTTTCCGGGATTTTTCTATTGAGATATCCTTACAATACACTCATGAACCTTGGGTTAAAGTCTTGTTGCTAATGAACTACAAATGAAAAATTTCTTCTCTCAAAAGCCGGCTGTGAGAGCTCACAGAACAAGAACAAATGTTCTTCAATTTTTTCTAAGTGTGGAAGTCTTCCTACTAGTAGTAGTATATACAAATAAATCAAAGGCTAGGATAAAACCAAATGGAAGGCTAGGATGAAGATCACGTGGATCGAGCCAGTGAATGAGTTGACCTTGGTCAACAATCTCAAGCTCTAACTTAGCAAGACTTTCTCATCTTACACAATTGTCAAATGACCCTTTTGCCCTTTGCATAAATCGACCAAGCCATGTGGGAGGGGTGCCACGTGTCGCTCTCCCATTCGTCCATAAAATTCCGTAACTCTCGTGGGCCCCACAAAACGTAAAATTCCTCGGGTGGGCCCCACGTGACCAAATCCGTAAAAATAAATTTACATAATGTTAATAGGTTCCATACTCTTCAAATAATGCATTTTGAGAATCCAATTCTCAACAACGAACATTTTTCCTTTCCGACGTCCCGAAGATTTTCTGTCGGAAAAACAATTCTTCCTTTCGTACCAATTTTCAAGT
This sequence comes from Przewalskia tangutica, assembly GCA_029844215.1. Taxonomy (NCBI): domain Eukaryota; kingdom Viridiplantae; phylum Streptophyta; class Magnoliopsida; order Solanales; family Solanaceae; genus Przewalskia; species Przewalskia tangutica. Next base: position 66,069,110 of record CM056720.1, read on the forward strand.
CTTGATTCCTTACGTACATTCTCTTATACATGTCCTGGACTTACGGGGTATAACAAAACATCTTGAATATCAAAGTTCCACATATCATGTATTATATTAAGGACTTAATCATGGACATTACCATGCGATTTCCTTAAAACATTTTAAACCGTCCATGACTTTCCACTAACATTATAACAAAATTTCCATAAAATTTATATCCACTTCATTTTAGACAACTAACGCACCATTACCTCTTTCCTTTTATAAAAACCAAGGCATTATCATTCCACGTAAGGAAATTGAACGAAGTTCTTTGTACATCTATTCTTTATAAAATAATCGTTTCATGAAATATTAGGGCGTTGGACCCAAAAGTACTTTCACCATTAAAACCAAGTTACTTACTTTTTTAAACTCAAGTAACTTATACTTTTAAGACCAAGTAACTTATGCCTTCAAATCAAGTCACTTACTTTCTTTAAATCAAGTAACATATACTTTTCAAATTGAGTTACTACACATTTTCGAAATTCAAGTCCCAAGTACTTTCGAAAATCAAGCCTCATGTACTTATAAAATTAATACTTTAATGAGTCGTGAATAGGTTATTCTCGTTTATAACGATCTTGTTAAATCAGCCATGATCTAGAAAATGTAATACAACTTTGTCTTATCTTAGTTTCTATGCAGATGGAGAATTACTCATTCGTTTGATATAATTGATTGTCGATACATTTTCATTAACGCTGCAATGACTTGTTTGATACCTATTCTCATTAGTGTAGTAATTTACCAAGGTCAACTCGACTTTAATACTTCCTAACGACTCATACCAACATCCCCCATAAGACTTGATAAGAACTTAGGAATATTCTAGACATGCCTTTAGCATAAAATTAATAACATGAGTACTTCCTATACAAGGAAACTATTGTTATACCCGTATTTACGGGTAATATGCGAAGTGCGTACAAAGTTTGGCCTTAAAGTTTAGGCATGGCACGTTTTTGGGCACAACCTCACAAAGAATCGTTTCAGCGAAGCGTTTTACACAACTCGCGTAGGATAAATTCGGCTATGCCATTTCTAATTTTTGCGGATTTTTAGAAGCGGCGGAACCTTTTGGACCACGAGAGGTGACACTTGTCACCCTCAAGTGGGCAACAAGTGGCCTTTTGCCTTGGGCGATTGGGAGGCTTTGGGGCATAGAACATGGACCTTTGTTTGTGGAGTGATTTGAGGAGTAGGTTAGGGGGCACTTGGGCAATTCATGGCCCTCCACTTGCCCCCCACTTGGCTTGATCTTGGCCCTTGGTTTCCCTATAAATACCCCTCTCTTTGAAGACTTATTCATCACAAATGTCCAAGCCTAAATCATCCTCCCCCTTGTGAGCCATCGTCCTAAGCCTCGGCTTCTCCCACTTGTGAAGTTTTGGCCGAATACCACCCCTCTCTAAAGTAGCCTAGCGAAACACTACCCCCTCCTTGGTAGAAAAGTTGCCTTAGTATTGTTATAATGCCCAAAATACCTAGCCCAAATCCTTTAGTACTTGTAGAAGTTGTAAAGAACTTCAGGTTTCTTGGAGCTATCGGACGTACAACTTAGGAGCTAAGCCTTGCTCAGGATCGACTTTATCTAGGATATTATTGGGCTTACAGGGTAAATAATCCTAACCTCTTTTGAATTAGAGAATACTTCTTTGTTGTAGTATAAGATTAAGTATTAAATACTTAGAAGGATATTAAAGAATAGAATTGAGTATTATCACGATAGAAGGGTTTAAAGAAGAATAATCAAAGCGTACTTACTTAGAATTTGTTTTCACGATGAACTTGAGTAGCTCGCGGGTAGGAAGTGCTGCCCAATTTTCCGTAGGATAGAGAACCCTCTGCTTAGAAGTTTTTGAGTAGTACGAGCGTTGATAGGCGTGTCGACTATTATAGGTTGATTTCTCTGCGCGACATATTGACTTGGCGGTGGTTTTATTTGAGAAGGTATGTGATTCTTCCTAAAGCATGATATTTTAAAATATATATATGATGCGGTAGGCGTACCGTGTTAAGCGAATAATACTTACGACAATGTCTTTTGACTTAAGCTGAATAATACTTACGGCAATGCCTTGCGACTTAAGCACGAATAATAAAGATGAAAGCATTTCAAAGAATCTTGAATCATTTTTAAGCAGAAGAGAACTAATTGGTTTTAAAGCGAAGCTTAAGAGTTATACTAGCTTTATGGGAAGTTAAGTATAACGGCTTAAGAATGATAAAAGAAACAGTTTGCCTATGTGTTTATAACAGACTTATATTGAATTGTGAAAAGAATAATAAGATGATTTGATAAGTAGACATGATATGATGCTATGTGTGTTAGTGTCTTGTAACGTTTGTATAAGAAAGTATTTTGTTGTGCTTATGTTGTTTAACGATAAGCTGTTATGTTAGTGTAATATCACTCACCTCTTGACATATTCAGGGGTTAAAGCGCCCTCCGTCTGGGGTAGACTCGGTGATGCAGGACCGTGATTGAGTACCTCATGCGGGTCGGGGACCTATGCGGGCTACGGGAGTTCGAGTTAGTGATGCGGGGTTATACCTCATGCGGTCCTGTGGCCATGCGGACTACGAGTCGGGGCGATGCAGGAGTAGCTACCCTCGATGCGGGGTTATATACCTATGCGGGCCTATGTGAGTGGCACATGCGGACTACGGAGTCGAGTTAGGCTTGCATGGTGATACTACGGGCAATTGGCCTGCCCGATCATTCGCGGACTAGAAAAGACATTCTGATTTACCTATTGTTGCTCTTGTTTATGATGTGGCTATGTGCGGTTACCTTAGTTGTTTCATACTTATATGTAAAGATTTTAAAATGATATGTTTTCATTTAAGTACTTACCGTTCGCATACTTAGTACTGTTATCTTGACCTCCTTGAGCTGCGTTCATGCTGCGAGTAAGAGCAGCAGTGCTAGATCCACGTCCTTAGGATCTCTTTGCATTGGTGTCGGGAGCTCCGTGTATAGGAGGCTCTACTTTTGGTATGATCTCACTGTATTGTAGATAGTTTGTACATTTAGGGTATGATGGGGCCACTGTCCGCCATAGTTGTTTACTTCCTTAAGTGCAGTAGTCTATTGTACATTTGGGATGTAGCTGCAAAACTTGGGTTATTTATATATATCACAGAAAGCGACCACTTTTCTCGAAGCGTGTATTATTTACAATTATCTAGTATCTTGTTTTATATTCGATTTTATCGATGTATGACTACTTGGGTGCCGGGTAAGGTACGATCATGGGCCGAGGCAGTCGTGACAAAAGTGGTATCGAGCGATTAATCCTCGGAAAGTGTCTCTGACCGTATCTAGTAAGTCTTGATTATCGGTGTGTTGTGCACTACCAATAATCGAGGAGGCTATAGGATATTTAGGATTGGTTTCCATTCTTCTCACTCTGAGATCGTGCTTTAGAAATTTGTGTTAAGTTGGACCCTCTAACGTATTCCTTTTACCATGTGATTATGCCTCGCGTAAGGCAGCGGGCCCAGAAGGGCAAGGCGTAGGAGGCTGCTAGTGGGACACCTAAGTCGCGAGGCTCGGGCGGTCTATACGAGGCGGCGAGTTCTACGCGCCGCCAGAGAAGGAGTTTAGGGCGCGGCGGCCGTGATGAGACCTGATGCCCGCCCTCGTCCCGCGGCTGGGGAGGAGGTTAGGAGTACATGGAGATGTGACTATTGGCGGGATCGTGGCGAACATGAGGGCAGTGGATCACGGCGATTCGATCCGGCCCGATCGTACCGTGGATTCACCGAGGCGAGAAGTTTGAGACTACGAGACTTCTGAGTTGTAGCGCGAGTTTTCTGGTCGGCGGAGGATGATCCGCGGGAGTTCATCGTCGACTCTGAGGATTTTGAGGTGATCGGGCGTCGGAGGCCGGTCAGTGATCTTTGGTTCCACATAATTTGCGTGATATCGCGATCGATTGGTTTGGTCGTGGGAGTTATCCGGGAAACCTGCGTCCCAGCTACTTGGGATGAGTTCTCGGAGGCTTTCCTCGCTCACTTCTTGCCTCGCGGATGAGGAGGCGGGCGGATAGATTTTTTCTTTGAGGCGAGAGAGGGCGCCTTGTCGGGAGTACAATGTCGAGTTTGATTCATTGGCTCGATATGTCCCGGCATTAGTAGCGATTATGGAGGATAGGGTGCAGCTACGTCAGGGCTAGATGATTATATGGCCGAGTCGTATGCGGGTGTTTCTCTTCGGAGTATGGACATTACCCGCGTGCGAGCTCATGCTCTTGGTTGTGAGGCGTAGAGGCCGGCGGGTTGTGACGGCGAGAAGAAGGCCGGGGCGGCGAGTCTTTTGGTGGCTATCGTGGTGGCGGCCTCGGCGATCTGGGTGCACCACGGCCGGCTCGAGCACTCTGCACCGTCTCAGCCGGCCGGAGATATTGAGGCGGACCGAGGCCCGGGACTTGAGCGTCGAGCGGCGAAGTGCGGCGTCCGGGACCACCGCCGGTGTGGCCGTCACGGTAGATCCGCCGGGAGTTGTGGTGCTACGGGAGCTTGTTTGATTGTGGCGGCGGGGTCGCTGCGGCGCCCGGCTAGGAGTGGCGCGGGTGGTAGGAGTCAACCTCTTGGATTCTTTCGTAAGGTCTTCTTCATCCCGGCGATTACTGCCCGGGAGAAGGTACTCGTGGACGGCCAGTCGGCGGAGGTCATGGGCGGGTCGATTCTAGCGGTCCTCGAACGCGTTTATGCTTTGTCGGTAAGCGGGATCGGGAGGCCTCGCTTTGATGTCGTCACGGTACCTTATCGGTTCTGGGTTTGATGTGTATGCTTTGATAGATCCGGATTCTACTGCATCCTATATATCTCCCCTTGTTGCTAGTAGGATAGGGATAGAGCACGAGTCCATAGACCGCTTCGAGGTAGCTACGCCGATGGGTAGTTCGGTGGTAGCTCGGCGGGTATATAGAGCTTGTCTGTGACCGTTTACGATCGGCGGACCCTGGCCGACTTGATAGAGTTGGAGATGATTGACCGGCGTGATCATGGGGATGGATTGGCTGGCTTCTTGCTCGCCAATGTAGGCTGAGAGTTGAGTGGGAGGAGCACGGTATCGCCAGAGGGTAGGTTTATTTCCTACCTCAAGGCTAGGAAGATGGTGCGAAGGGTATATCTACCGTCTCGTTGGTGTTTGATCACGAGGCTGCGGTGCAGATTTTCCGTCGATTCCGGTGGTGAGAGAGTTCCCAGGCGTGTTTCAGGGCGACCTCCGGGTATCCCTCACGAGAGGAGATCGAGTTTGTATAGATGTGTTGCGGACACTCGGCTATTCCATTCCGCCATGCAGAATGGCACTGCCGAGTTGAGAGAGTTGAAGGATCAACTTAGGAATTTCTTTGGAGAAGGGATTCATCGGGCCTGAGTGTTTCTCCACTGAGAAGCGGTATTGTTAAGTAAAGAAGAAAGAGCGGGGCCATTGCGCGTGTGTGTTGATTCTGACGGTGAACAAGGTGACCATTAAACGAATACCCGCTTCCCGGGATTGATGATTTGTTCGACGATTGCGAGCGCGAGATGTTTCTCGAAGATTGATCTGGTCGGGCTATCATCAGTGCGAGTCGAGAGGTGGATGTCCTAGGGCTGCATTCCGGACGATGCGGGCATTATGAGTTGAGTCATGTCTTTTGGGTTGACGATGCTCGTGATATTCATGGATTTGATGAGCCGAGTGTTCAAACCATTTTTGGACACATTTGTGATAGTGTTCATTGATGATATCTTGGTTTATTCGCTCAGGCGGGAGCGTGCGAGCATTTGAGGGTGTGTTGTGATTCTCGGGACCACGATTATGCGCAAGTTTTCCAAATGTGAGTTTTGGTTGACTTGGTGGCTTTTCTTGGGCATATTATGGGTGATGGCATTCAGTGGATCTGGCGAATCGAGCGATCGGGACTTGGCCTAGACCTACTACTCCGAGAGGTTCGCGATTTTCTAGGCCTTGCGAGGATATTATCGGTTCGTGAGAAGTTTGCTTATCTACTGCCGATTGACTAAGTGACTCGGAAAGCGGCCAGTTTGATGGTGATGCTTGTGGTAGGGTTTCGATTCTTTGAAAGAGAGGCGGCCGCCCCGTTCTTACTCTTCCGGAGGTCGGATGGTTATGTGCGTGTATTGTGATCGTCGGACATCGGGTTGGGATGTGTGTTGATGCGGCGTGGCGGGGTTATAGCATATCGTCGGCGGTGAAGAAACACGGAGGAACTACCGCGTGATTTGGAGTTGGCGGTGTGATTCACGCTTTGAAGATCTGGAGGCACTATTTGTATGGGGTTGCGTGGATATTTTTACAGGACCACGAGCCTCAGGTATATCTTGACGGAGGAGAAGTGAACTTACGGCGAGGCGGTGGTTAGAGTTGCTTAAGGATTACGATGTTGATATCTGTACCACGGGCAAAGCCAATGTTGTGGCGGATGCTCTTAGTCGTAGGTCGATGGGGAGCCTATCGGATGTGCGGCTAGAGAGGAGGACATGGTTAGTGATTTGCATCGATTAGCGAGCCTTGGTGTCCGTTTGATTGATTACGATGGCGATGGGGTTCGAGTTCGTGAGGTTGCGAGTCTTCCATGTCGTCGAGGTGAAGAGCGCGATTCGAGATCGATTTTGACGCGTTATCGTGTCTGACTCTTACGTGAGGCAAAGGGTCCTTTTGAGATAACTTTGATAAGTCTTTGAGGTTTGAAGCGAGTTGTGTGTTCGGATGTTTGAGGACTTGGCGGCGAGTTCTTGGGAAGCACGCGGTAGCGTTACTCTATCCGTCGAAGTCGACCAAGATGTACCGCGACCTTAGATACGTGTATTGGTGGGATGGCTTGAAGAGGGCGTTGCGAGTTCGTAGCTCGATGCCGTGTTGTCGGCGGTGAAGGTAGAGCACGAGGCACAGTGGTTTATTCTGACGATAGAGACCAGGCACGGAAGTGGGAGGTGATCAGCATGGACTTAAATCGCAGGATTACCTCGCACTTTTCGGAGGAGACATGATTCTATATGGGTTATCGTCGGCGGTGGCGAAATCAGCCCACTTTCTTCCGTCGGGGCGACTTTTTCGGTGAGGATTATGCGGACTATATATCAGAGATCGTCGAGAATGCATGGAGTCCTATTTCGATCATATCGAGATAGAGAGCCGGTTCTGGCTAACACGGAGGTCTTTCGAGAGGGTTTAGGGGCGGTGAGCACAGTCTGCATTCCATCCTGAGCAGACGGACGAGGCGAGCGCACTATCCGGACTACAGAGGATATCTTTGCGAGCACGTATTATCGACCGAGGGTAGCTGGGAAGATCATTTGCCTCTAGTTGAGTTTGCGTACAATAATAACTACCACTCCGGTATTGAGATGGCGCCTTATGAGGCCTTGTATGGGAGGAAGTGCGGTCGCCTATAGGTTGGTTCGATGTGGGCGAGTGCGATTAGTGGGACGGTTGGTGCGGAGCGATGGATAAGGTGAAGCTTATCGGGAGAGGTTCTTGGCGGCTCGAGTCGGCGAAGTCATATCACGAGATCATCGTCGTCGGCATGCAGGTCGAGGTTCTTGATTGGGTTTTCTAAAGGTGTCACCCATGAAGGGTGTGATGAGATTCGGGAAGAAGGAAGCTTCGGCCCAGTACATTGGGCGTTTCAGTTATCATCGCGAGGTAGGCAAGGTTGCTATGAGTTAGATCATCGTCCGTCTGGAAGCGGTGCATCAGGTTTTCACGTATCTATCTTTGAGGAGATGTATCGGGGATCCATCTAGGGTACACCGATTGTGATGTCCGGTGGCCAGGGGTTATCGTATGAGAGATTCCATAGCGATAATCGATCGTCGAGTTAAGCGTCTGCGGACGAAGGGCGTGGCTTAGTCAAAGTCTTGTGGCGGAGCGAGCTCGAGGAGGAGATGGCGTGGGAAGTGAGGAGGACATGAGGCGAAGTATCCTCACCTATTCCCAGCACCTCCGGGTAATTCACTTTCTACTTGTAAATCTTCATTATCGTTTATGCCTAAGTGTTGTTACGTGGCGTGTGTGGCATTTGCAAGCTGTTTAGGTTATGAAGAATCTTATCGTTAAGCGTCTTGGGAAGGAACATTCGGGACGAATGTTTCTAAGGAGGAGAATGTTATACCGTATTTACGGAGTATGTGCGAGAGTGCGTATAAAAGTTTGGCCTTAAAGTTTAGGCATGGCACGTTTTTGGGCACAACCTGCGCGAAGAATCGTTTCGGCGAAGCGTTTTACACAACTCGCGTAGGATAAATTCGGCTATGCCATTTCTAATTTTGCGGATTTTTAGGCGGCGGAACCTTTTTAGACCAGCGAGAGGGTGACACTTGTCACCTCAGTGGGCACAAGTGGCCTTTGCCTTGGGCGATTGGGAGGCTTTTGGGGCATAGAACATGGACCTTTGTTTGTGGAGTGATTTGAGGAGTAGGTTAGGGGCACTTGGGCAAATCTTGGCCTCCACCCCACTTGCCAGCTTGATCTTGGCCACTTGGTTTCCCTATAAATATCCTCTCTTTGAAGACTTATTCATCACAAATTTCCAAGCCTAAATCATCCTCCCCTTGTGAGCCATCGTCCTAAGCCTCCTTCTCCCCACATGTGAAGTTTTGGCGAATACCCCTCTCTAAAAGTAGCCTAGCGAAACACTACCCCCTCCTTGGTAGAAAAGTTGCCTTCTAGTATTGTTATAATGCCCAAAATACCCTAGCCCAAATCCTTTAGTACTTGTAGAAGTTGTAAGAACTTCTAAGGTTTCCTTGGAGCTATCGGGCGTACAACTTAGGAGCTAAGCCTTGCTCGGATCGACTTTATCTAGGATATTATTGGGCTTACAGAGGTAAATAATCCTAACCCTCTTTTGAATTAGAGAATACTTCTTGTTGTAGTATAAGATTAAGTATTAAATACTTAGAAGGATATTAAAGAATAGAATTGGTATTATCACGGTAGAAGGGTTTAAAGAAGAATAATCAAGCGTACTTACTTAGAATTTGTTTTCACGATGAACTTGAGTAGCTCGCGGGTAGGAAGTGCTGCCCAATTTTCCGTAGGATGAGAACCCTACGCTTAGAAGCTTTTGAGTAGTCGAGCGTTGATAGGCGTGTCGACTATTATAGGTTGATTTCTCTGCGCGACATATTGACTTGGCGGTGGTTTATTTGAGAAGGTATGTGATTCTTCCTAAAGCATGATATTTTAAAATATATATATATATTACGGTAGGCGTACCGTGTTAAGCGAATAATACTTACAATGTCTTTTGACTTAAGCCTGAATAATACTTACGGCAATGTCTTGCGACTTAAGCCTGAATAATAAGGATCTGAAAGCATTTCAAAAGATTACTGAATCATTTTTAAATAGAAGAGAACTAATTGGTTTTTTAAACAGAAGCTTAAGAGTTATACTAGCTTTATGGGAAGTTAGGTATAACCACTTAAGCTTGATAAAAGAAACAGTTTGCCTATGTGTTTATAACAGACTTATATTGATTTGTGAAAAGAATAATAAGATGGTTTGATAAGTAGACATGATATGATGCTATGTGTGTTAGTGTCTTGTAACGTTTGTATAAGAGAGTATTCTTGTTGTGCTTATGTTGTTTAACGATAAGCTGTTATGTTAGTATAACATCACTAACCTCGATGCGGGGTTATATACCCTATGCGGGCCTATGTGAGTGGCCTATGCGGACTACGGGAGTCCAGGATTAGGCTTGCATGGTGATACTACGGGCAATTGGCCCTGCTTCGATCATTCGCAACCTAGAAAAGACATGTTACAGTTTACCTATTGTTGCTCTTGTTTATGATGTGGCACTATGTGCGGTTACCTTGGTTGTTTCATACTTATATGTAAACTGATTTTAAAATGATATGTTTTCATTTAAGTACTTACCGTTTCGCATACTTAGTACCTGTTGCACTGACCTCGCCTTGAAGTGCGTTCATCTGCGAGTAGAGGCAAGCAGTGCTAGATCCACGTCCTTAGGATCTCTTTGCATTGGTGTCGGAGCTCCGTGTATAGGAGGCTCTGCTTTTGGTATGATCTCCTGTATTGTAGATAGTTTGTACATTCGGGGTATGGCGGGAATGTCCATACATAGTTGTTACTTCCAGAAGTGCAGTAGTCTATTGTATATTTGGGATGTAGCGCAAAACTTGGGTTATTTATATATATGCGAAAGGCAACCCTCTTAGAAAGCGTGTATTATTTACAATTATCTCATATCTTGTTTTATATTTGATTTTCTCGATGTATGACTACTTGGGTGCACAGGTAAGGTACGATCCAGAACCGGGCAGTCGTGACAACTATACTTGAAAACAAGTCAAGTATACTCCAAATAACAAGGCAAGTATACTTGAGGAAGCAAGTCAAGTATACTCCAAATAACAAGGCAAGTATACTTCAAGGAAACAAGTCAAGTATACTCCGAATAACAAGGCAAGTATACTTGAGGATAGTCGTGTCGATAGAAGGAAGAAGTTCACATACCTCATGGCGAATACCCAATGCGGCATTATATAATCATACTACGATTTCAGCGTATCGGTTGAAATATAAATTTTCAAATTTTCTTTGCGTGTCTGAACGAACAAAACGCCTACATGTTTATCTATATGTTAATGACCAGAAACATGATTCCTAGAAGTATTTTAGGGGCCAGAAATTTATCCGTCACAAAAAGGTTTTAAGGACCAGTACTTATATCTCATCCCTATTGACCTTAATAGTGGAGCCTATAGAGATGGGTAGCGACCACATTTTTCTCGTCGCTATTTACCTTTAGATCTTTGGAATCAAACTTTTAGGGACCATTTTCTCATCTCTAATAGCCTTTTTCTTGTGGTGGAAACCTGATGATTACTTGACTTCAAGCGTCGCATCTCGTTTATTGTTTCTCAAATGGCGGCCAGTCGATCACGTTGATCGACATAAATCTATGTAAACGTGATGAGAGGTGTCTTTTCACCTCCTAGTCGTTACCTTTTCCTTCCTTAAATAGGAGGCCAAAATTTTATACAGAGTGAAACTAAGATTTCCTTCATTTTCAAAGCTTACAAACCTTTAAAATTATTCTTCTTTCTTTCTGACTATCTCTTACCACAATATCATCCATCAAATCTTTCCCTTGAACTATCCTCCGAGCCAGTCGAGGAAAGAATCGAAACTTCTCCCAAAGTCGTGAAATAGACTTGAACTTTTTTTCCACATAAATTCTCTCCGTAGGGTTTGATTTTTTTGGAGACTTTCGCGTCGAAGAACACTTCAAATTCGTGAAGGAGATAAAGTCCCTGATAACTGCAAAGGTCCTCCTAAAATCATTAAAGACTGCAACTTTGATTCCAACACTGATGTTAGATAGTAAGTCTAACTGCAAGAATGAATCATCATGTAGAAGGGTTTTCGATGGTCCACACATATCCATTCACCATTGGTTTTCACCTCCCAATCCTAAAGATTATCAGGACATGCATCGGCGATATCATGTGTGCTTAGGAAAGTTGCCCTCAAATTTGGAGGCGGTGTACTACGTTCAGATGTTAGTCCACTATGCCAACGCGCCATTCACCATCAACCAATTCTTTTCTCATTTACTATCCTCGGTTGTTCCCAGGTGGAATCATCCATTTGTATCCTCGTGATAGCAGTAGTCTAAATCGATGTTGAAGATATTGTCGACCGAGTACAGTTAACGGTGTCGATGATCATCTTGATTAAATTCACTAGCGCTGCAAGGCCTTCCGGAAGAATGGAATATTACTCGTATGTTTTTTTTCCGATCAACACCTTATCAATTTATTGTAAATAGGGGATCTCCCTACCCATGCATAAATGAGTAACCGGAGTTCTAACATTTTCTTCTTTGTTAAGGGTATTTAATAAGAGCGGGTCCTTATTTTTTATGGTGCTATAGAAAAGGACATCTACCGTTCATTATGGCACATAAGTTTTGACATGTTTGCAACAACAAACGTTTTATTCTTTCATTGGAAAAAATTTTACCATAAAAGGGAAATTGTATTAATTCCTTTAACTTACAATTGTAAATAAAAATGCAAGAACAATCCGCGTGGCATCTAGTGTGGCCAGTCCGGTTATATATGTGTAATATTTAGTGATCCGGGAAGTCTCCGGTGATAAATGTTTTTTCCTTGAAGCTTTGATAGTACCGGTATACGCTCTTACTCTGAAGCTTTTAATAGTACCGGTGTGCATTTTATTTCGAAAAAATCACCTCTTGGTGGAAATTATATATGCCCCAGTGTTTAGGTGTTCATACTGTGGAGACCCAGACACTGGATAATATTATTTGTAGCAAGACTCTTAACATGTTTTTATTGGTGCTGTAAAACTGTTACACCACGTAAGTCCAGGACTTGTATAAGAGAATGTACGTAAGGAATCGAGACATGGAAATTGTACGAAAGGAAGAATTGTTTTTCCGGCGGAAAATCTTCCGAACGTCGGAAAGGAAAAATGTTCGTTGTTGAGAATTGAATTCTCAAAATGAATTATTTGAAGAGTATGGAACTCTTAACCTTATGGAAATTTATTTTTACGGATTTGGTCATGTGGGGCCCTTTGAGAAATTTTACGTTTTGTGGGGCCCGAGGGTTCTTGAATTTTATGGGCGAATGAGAGGGAGACACGTGGCACCCTCCCATGGCTTGGTCGAATTATGCAAAGGGCAAAAGGGTCGTTTGACGATGTGTAGATGACAAAGTCTTGCTAATTAAGAGCTTGACATTGTTGACCCAGTCGAGAGCCAGCGGATTGATCTCTTCCTCGATTTTAACAAGTGTTATTATCTAAGCCATCCAATGTGTTATATATTCACTACACTAGTAGTTCAAGACTTGAGCATTCTATACTTAGTAAAAAATTTCAAGAACTAGTCTTGTGGAGAGAAAGGGCTCTCGGGTTTGGCTAAGCTTGCACAAGAAAAATTTGTAGTTTTTCTCCATTGCTCACAATACTTTAAACCAAGGTTCCTAAGAGTGTTGTAAGGTTATCTCAATAGAAAGATTTCGGAAAAACAGCGTTTTCATATTAGTCGCAAGGCGGAAACTTAAGGAGTTCTTCAACTTTGAAGTTGGAACTTGAATATGGGTTATTCATAGGCTTCTACGGGGTGCTTGGAGCGGATTGGAACTTAAGGAAAGGATCTAAGAATTGCTAAGGCGCGACTTTGAATCTTGGAAATTTTAAGGGCTTGAAAAGGTATAAATCTTGTCGTTTTAGTAATTAAGATTACTTGTTGTTGTAGCTATGGATATTAGCAAGCATGAGTTATATAGTATGAAGTTTGATAAGTGTATTGACTATTGGAATCCTAATCCGAAAACTAGCATGTTTAGCTTTAAGATTACAATTCAAGTCGATTATTAGTTTAAGTAAATCGCGTATTTGTATAAAGAAGGAAATTGTAGTTGTTGAAGTTGTTTATGACTATATAACATGTTAGACCTTAGAACTTGGAATTGGAAAAGGATTGGAAAAGACTTTGAATTGTTGGTTGTTGTTGGCCGAGAATGGCTTGAATATGGAACTCTTACGTATTAATTGTGGGCGGAATTTTACACGTATTGTAAGGCGTATAATCCCCTTTGTTTGGTTGTTGTTTTGAGCCTTAAATATGGCGTGCTGGTTATTGTATTCGGCCTTGAAAAAGGTGGCAAAGTGAGTAGAAACAAATGAAGTCTTTGCCCGATTTTCCGTAGAATTAGAGGCAGTATACTTAGTATTATTCTCGTTAGAGACTAGAAGTTGATAGTCTTGTTGTGACCATTATAGGTTGACAACTTCTCGTGCGGCGTATTCGGCTTAGTTTGTGGATTTAGCCGAAAAGGTATGTGAACTATCTCTCTTAGCATGATTCCTTAAGATAAAGAAAGTATGTCCTACTCAAATGATCCGTTCCTTGGTTGTATTTGGATTGCCTAAAGTAGAAATTGTTCTATGTACTTCCTTGATTGTACTTTGATATTTAACTTATAAGTTGTATAATCCATTGCCTTAGTGAAGTTTGGATTCTTAAAAGTGAAAGTATTTTTACTTAATGTACATGGAGTCTTGAAAAGGAAGTGGTTTCTAAACCTTTTGGCTAGTGCCTTAGTTCCAAAACCTAAAGGTCATTATAATGACTTTAGGGGAGTCAAAGGAGTGATTTACTTAATTGTTTTAAAAGAGGAGAAATGACATGATTTAAGAGAAGTAACTTGTTTTAAAGGTGTGAGTTACTTAAGGTTTAAAAGTAGAAGAAACTTGTTTTCTATATATTAAGAGACTCGAAGTATTTTTGAAAGTTAAGAAACTTGATTTGAAAGTTTGTGATACTTGGTTTTAAGTATAAGTCTCTTGGTTATAAAAAGAATGAAATTGTCGAAAAACCATAAAGGGTTATAACGGATTTATGGAAAGTTGGTTGTAACGACTTTATGGAAGGTTTAGAAAGTTGTCTATTTTGATTAATGGGCATAAGTTACCTAGATTGTGAAAAATTGAAGTTACTTGGTTTCTAGCTTTGAGATGAGTTTCTAAAAGTGTAGTAACTTACATTGAAAAAATAGACACACCTTGATACTACGGGTGTTAGTATCTTGGGGATTTACATAGAAGGAGTCTTTTGAAAAGAATGTACGTACGTAGTACTTTGGCTTGATTAATTGAGAATTAGTCTAAGTGTGCCTCGATAAGTACTTTGACTTGATTAATTGAGAATTATTCTAAGTGTGCCTTGATAAGTACTTTGGCTTGATTAATTGAGAATTATTCTAAGTGTGCCCTGATAAGTACTTTGGCTTGATTAATTGAGAATTATTCTAAGTGTGCCCTGATAAGTACTTTGGCTTGATTAATTGAGAATTATTCTAAGTGTTCCTTGATAAGTACTTTGGCTTGATTAATTGAGAATTAGTCTAAGTGTGCCTTGATAAGTACTTTGGCTTTATTAATTGAGAATTAGTCTAAGTGTGCCTTGATAAGTACTTTGGCTTGTTTAATTGAGAATTATTCCATGTGTGCCTTGATATGTACTTTGGCTTGTTTAATTGGGAATTACTCCATGTGTGCCTTGATAAGTACTTTGGCTTGTTAATTGAGAATTATTCTAAGTGTGCCCTGATAAGTACTTTGACTTGATTAATTGAGAATTATTCTAAGTGTGCCTTGATAAGTACTTTGGCTTGATTAATTGAGAATTAGTCTAAGTGTGCCTTGATAAGTACTTTGGCTTGATTAATTGAAAATTAGTCTAAGTGTGCCTTGATAAGTACTTTGGCTTGTTTAATTGAGAATTATTCCATGTGTGCCTTGATAAGTACTTTGGCTTGTTTAATTGGGAATTACTCCATGTGTGCCTTGATAAGTACTTTGGCTTGTTAATTGAGAATTGCCTATGTGTGATGGTACTAGCCGGTTGTGTGCTAGTGGTATATCATTCATTTCGGGGTCATTCCCCGGGTTTGTGGCATTTGCATATTCCGTGGATTTGCTCTGAGCGATCACGAGGAATACCTCGTGCGAGTCGCGAGGGCTTATGCGGGTGAAATAGTCCCGTGCGGGCGGGTCCGACCTATCACGAGGAATACCTCATCTGGTCAGTAAGGGCTTATGCGGGTGAAATAGTCCCGTCGAGGAATACCTCACGCGGGTCCACGCGACCTATCGCGGGTGAAATAGTCCCGAGAGTAGGATTGTAATGATCTTTGCGGGCGGGTGGTCTGCTTTGATCGTGAGCTTCTAGTTTATATTGTAAGTATACTACTATTTACTCTCGTGATTGCAAGGTTCGGTGTGCTGCGATGTTGTATTATATCATGGGTGTGGCGATGAGGAAGGATTCCACGGGCATGATTGATATTATGGCGTGAGACCCGTGGATATATTTGAGTAATGACTTTGAGGTATGCGTCCACGACTTGATATGGCTTGCTTATGTATTGTGTCTTTGTAGGTTGGCTATCATCGTATCTCTGTTTGTTAGTATTATGATTTCATTCTGATATTTCTTATTTCACATACTTAGTACATTCCCGTCTTGACCTCCTTGAGCTGCGTTCATCTGCATGAGTTTAGATGCTTGATTTGGTGATCAGCGAGTAGGACCTGCTTTCGAGTTTTGGATAGCTCCATATTGAGGAGTTTATCATTTTGGTATAGTTCGCCCGATGCAGGCTTTTATGCGATTATAGATGCAGCGGGGCCTTGTCGTCATATTTGATTTAACTCTTAAGTGCGTATTCATATAGGATTGGACTCGTATGCGGTGTAGTGTCTTTTGTTTATGTATATTATATGGCGGCCTTGTCGGCTTTGCCTTGCGTCGTTAGTTTTAAAAAGAAAAAAAAAGAGTGTTATTTGATTTCGCGATTTACTTAGTTGTTAAGGTAGAAGGTGCCCGGGTAGGGCACGATCCGCTTGAGGTTGGGTGTGAGTGGTATCGAAGCGATCGATCCTCGAAATGTCTGAGGCCGTGTCTAGTAAGTCTTGATTATCGGTGTGTTGCGCGCCACGCGTAAGCGAGGCTACGGGACATTTAGGAGTTAGTTTTATTCTTCTCACTCTAAGATCGTGCCATAGAGGCGTGTTAGTAAGATAATTCCTCTCGGCGTAATTTTTGTATTCTGATTATGCCTCGAGGAGAACGGCCGTCGAGAAGGAAAAGAGTAGCAAGAGCTACTAGTCGGACTCGAGAGAGTTGATAGGGCTTATGCCGAGTATACGAATATTGTGCGCGATCGGCGAGTTAACCTGCGCCCGAGTTTTGAGGCCCGCACGAGCCTCCAGTTTCTCGGTTAGGGAAGACCGTAGGGTTATGAGGAAGCGATTATGTTATTGACCAAGATAGTGGTGCTATAGTTTCATCGGCGAGGAGGTTATTCGGCGATGAGACAGTGTCACGGAGGTAGAAGGCAGCGGAGATCGGCATAAGAGGCTAGGCGGTTGGTTATCAGTGAGTTTTGGGAAGCGATCTCGTGAGTGAGATATTTGTCCCAGCCTACCTGTACATACCCGCAGCCTGGTGGGAGATTGGACACCTGAGTATTTAGGGCCGGGCGAGCTCCGAGGTCGAGGTTACCGAGGAAGCGAGGATTTTCTCAGTCGAGGCCACTTTTTCCTCAGTGTTTCGATGTAGTAAGCGTCATTTGGGGGAATGCCGTTATGGCACGAGTGCTTGTTTTTATTGTGGCCGTCGGGCCATAATGCAGTATGTCCTTTTAGAAGGAGCAGGTGAGTGGCTCGGCTATGAGCCGGTAGTTAGTTTCCTTTCCTCGCGGTTGTCGTCCCCGGTAGGTGTTGGATGTCGGCCGGCCATGTTAGAAATCGAGTGGAGTTTATAGTTCTGGAGGTCCTTGAACGCGAGAGATAGCGTGACTCTTGGCGGGATCGGGAGGCGACATCATGCGGGGTTACAAATATATTTCGATTCTTTTGAATCATCGTGCATTGATAGATTGATTTTGCCTAGCGTATATGTTTTCCCTTTGTTGCTAAGAGTTGTGAAGTGATAGTACCCAGTAGGGATACCTTGATTAGTAAAGTGAGAAGTTAAGAATGTTGACAAGAATGATTAAGTGAAGCTAGACTATAGTTGTGTAGAGTGCACAAGTTGTAGTTACCCATAATAAGAGTAAGGCCGATAGGGAAGAATGTCTGATAGGAATACTTTGGATTATGTGTGAACCTCTAGTGAATAGGGGATAGGGTAAGAAGTACCTTGAGATAAGAGAGATTTATTTGGACTAAGAATGAGAAGTTAAGTGTGTGTGGGTGGGTTGTGGACTCATTTCGGGTCAGCCGGTAGTATGGAATGGGGTGATGTCGATTAGAAATGGTCAGATTATGTGGTAGGGTCGAGGATGCAGGCCCGAGTTTAGTTAATGTCGTTATGCGAGTTCGTGGATCGTTCCACGAACTCGTCGTAAGGACCGATGAGAGCCTTAGATGAAATTCAAGTAGCATAATGGCCAAGTTTGGTTAGTAACTCGAGTTGGAGAAGCGAAACAATATTTGAGATTTTATGCGTGTACTAGATAAGTTTGAAATGCGAGAAAGTATGACAAGTAAGGAAAGAAAGTAACCTCTAAAGATCTTGTTTGTGATAAAATTGTAACCTTGAGTTTTGTGAGGAGAATTGTGAGCGGAAGGTCCGTTGATATGTTTCACGTATGTTATGTGGTGATGTATGTGTGGCATCGTTGGTCTTGTGGTGTATTGATTGATAGGCATAGTATAGAGTTTATCAGGAGTTTGTAAGCGTGACAGACTAAGAACATTCGAGGCGAATGTTTCTAAGGGGAGAATGTTACACCAGTAAGTCGGGACTTGTATAAGAGAATATGCGTAAGAATCGAGACTTGAAAATTATGCGAAAGGAATAATTGTTTTTCGTGGAAAATCTTAGAAACGTCGGAAAGGAAAAATGTTCGTTGTTGAGAATTGGATTCTCAAAATGCATTATTTGAAAGTATGGAACTCTTAACCTTATGGGAATTTATTTTCTGGATTTGGTCATGTGGGGCCCTTTGCAGAATTTTACGTTTTGTGGGGCCCGCGAGGGTTCTTGAATTTATGGGCGAATGAGAGGCGACACGTGGCACCCCTCCACGTGGCTTGGTCGAATTATGCAAAGGGCAAAGGGTCATTTGACCGATGTGTAGATGACAAAGTCTTGCTAATTAAAAGCTTGACATTGTTGACCAGTCGAGCCAACAGCTTGATCTCTTCCCTCCAATTTTAACAAGTGTTATTATCTAAGCCATCCAATGTGTTATATATTCACTACACTAGTAGTGCAAGACTTGAGCATTTTATACTTAGTAAAAAATTTCAAGAACTAGTCTTGTGGAGAGAAAGGGGTCTCGGGTTTGGCTAAGCTTGCACAAGAAAAATTTGTAGTTTTTCTCCATTGCTCACAAGACTTTAAACCAAGGTTCCTAAGAGTGTTGTAAGGTTATCTCAATAGAAAGATTTCAGAAAAATGGCGTTTTCGTATTAGTCATGAGCGGAAACTTAGGAGTTCTTGACTTTGAAGTTGGAACTTGAAGATGGGTTCTTGTAGGCTTCTAAGTGGTGCTTGGAGCGGATTGGAACTTAAGGAAAGGAGCTAAGAATTGCTAAGGCGCGACTTTGAATCTTGGAAATTTTAAGGGCTTGAAAAGGTATAAATCTTGTCGTTTTAGTAATTAAGATTACTTGTTGTTGTAGCTATGGATATTAGCAAGCATGAGTTATATAGTATGAAGTTTGATAAGTGTATTGACTATTGGAACCCTAATCCGAAAACTAGCATGTTTAGCTTTAAGATTACAATTCAAGTCGATTATTAGTTTAAGTAAATCGCGTGTTGTATAAAGAAGGAAATTGTAGTTGTTGAAGTTGTTTATGACTATATAACATGTTAGACCTTAGAACTTGGAATTGGAAAAGGATTGGAAAAGACTTTGAATTGTTGGTTGTTGTTGGCGAGAATGGCTTGAATATGGAACTCTTACGTATTAATTGTGGGGCGGAATTTTACGTATTGTAAGGCGTGTAATCCCGCTGTTTGGTTGTTGTTTTGAGCCTTAAATATGGCGTGTTGGTTGTGTATTCGGCCTTGAAAAGGTGGCAAAGTGAGTAGAAACAAAGGAAGTCTTTGCCCGATTTTCCGTAGAATTAGAGGCCAGTATACTTAGTATTATTCTCGTTAGAGACTAGAAGTTGATAGTCTTGTTGTGACCATTATAGGTTGACAACTTCTACGTGCGGCGTATTAGGCTTGGTTTATGGATTTAGCCGAAAGGTATGTGAACTATCTCCTCTTACAGCATGATTCCTTAAGATAAAGAAAGTATGTCCTACTCGTAAATGATCCGTTCCTTGGTTGTATTTGGATTGCCTAAAGTAGAAATTGTTCTATGTACTTCCTTGATTGTACTTTGATGTTTAACTTATAAGTTGTATAATCCATTGCCTTAGTGAAGTTTGGATTCTTAAAGTGAAAGTATTTTTACTTAATGTACATGGAGTCTTGAAAAAGTAGTTTCTAAACCTTTTGGCTAGTGCCTTATTTCCAAAACCTAAAGGTCATTATAATGACTTTAGAAGTCAAATAAGTGATTTACTTAATTGTTTTAAAAGAGGAGAAATGACATGATTTAAGAGAAGTAACTTGTTTTAAAGGTGTGAGTTACTTAAGGTTTAAAAGTAGAAGTGTTATACCAGTATTTCCAGTATATGCGTGAGGGCGTCGTCTGGTTAAGCCTTAAGTTAGGCAAGGGACGAAAATTTGTGCACAACCCCGAAAGAATTGTTTTTCAGGCGAAGCGTTTTCCAAACTTTGCGAGGGAAAATTACAGTTGCGACATTAATAATTTTTGCGGATTTTTCGAGAGATGAAATATTTTGGACCAGCGAGAGGCGACACTTGTCACCCTCAGTGGGCGACAATGTGGGCTTGTCTTGCGCGTTTGTGGCCTAAAACTTGGGTCGATGTTTGGTGAGTGATTTGTCGAGTAGATGGATAGGGTGCACTTGTGCAAATCCGGACCCTCATGCCCTCCACTTGCCTTAATCTTGGCCATTGAAAGTCCTATAAATACCCCAGGTTGAAGACTTCTTCATCCATCCACATTTCTAAGTCTTGAAAATCTCTCCCCTTAGTGTAGATCTCGTCCAGAGCTCCTCCTCCCGGAGAAGGCCCTCGGCCGAAAGTACCCCACTCTTGAGTGTTGTTCTCGTGAAACACCCCACTTGGTAGAAAAGTATTCTCCAAGTATTGTTACTATTCAAAATACCTTGGCCCCGAATACCTTGTAGTATTCGAGGTTACCACATACTAAAAGCCGGAAATACTATTATACTTCCCTTGATCCAAAAGCGAAACCCAAGGAAAATCTTCATAATTGGTTGAAGTATTAAGAAGAAGTTCGTAGAACTTCTAAGGGTTGTTTGGAGGCGGGTTGGGCGCCGAGTAGGAGCTAAGCGTTGCTCGGGATCGACGTTAAATCTTGGATAATTTTGGGCTTATCGAGGTAAATACTCTTGTCCTTCTATTGTAATTGGAAATTACATCTTGTAGTTAATATAGAAATGAGTATAAGATATATAGAAGGATGGTATAAGAGAAGAGAATTGAATTGAAATCACATCAGAAGTATATTAAAGAAGAAGACTGAACTGTACTTACATGGGGTGTATTTACTGATGAACTTACGTAGTTTGTCGGGTAGGGAAGTCTTTGCGATTTTAGTAGAATAGAGAACCCTCTGCTTAGAATATTCTACAGAGTAGTCTAGATGTTGATAAACGTATATGGCCTTTATAGGTTGAAGGTTCTGCGAGTAGCATGTTCTACTTGAAAGGTGGACAAGGCTAGCCGGGTTATAGCGGTGGAGCGTTTTGCTAATTGTCGATAATCGTCGCGAGGTATGTGATTCTTCCTATCCTCTTGAGCATGATATTTTAAAAAGAATATATATACATATGCGGTGAGCGTGCGTGTGTTAAGCGAACATGGTTTCTTGCGATGTCTTTTGACTTGAGTCTAATTAATAAGAATCTTGAAGTATTTCAAAAGAATTAAGAATCGTTTTTGAAAGAAGAATAATACTTGATTTTAAAAGCTTAAGAGTTATACTAGTTTTATGGGAAGTTAGGTATAACGACTTAAGATAGATAAAAGGAACGGTTTACTTAATTGTTTATGAACGCCTTATATTGATTTCGGAAATGAGAATAAGTATCGAACAAACCACTGCAGCGCTAACAAAGGGAAATGTATTGACTAATTAAGTATTATTAAAACCAGTAGAAACCTCCATTTGCACAGAAGCTAAGATGATACTACATTTCCTAGATCATGACTGCTTTAATAAGATTGTTATGAACAAGAATAACCTACTCACACATAAGGCATATGTTACTCAAATTGTTTTAAAAGAGAATTAGGTTATTAAGTGATTAAGACTTTGAACTACGAAACCTTTCGAAAATGAGAAGCTTGAGCATTTGAAATTAGGCAAACTTGAACTTTTGGAAAAGAATGTTGTCACTTGACTTTAAAAAGGAAGGCATGCTTTTGTCTTAAGTTGGTTTACTTAAAAGATAGTCACTCTATTTTTATACTACGGGTGTCGTGTGACTCTTGTGAAGGAAGCGGATCTTTTAAAGGGTTAATGTATGAAGTACTTTGGGGATAAAAACCGAACTCGTTTGACATAAAATAGAAAGTACCTTGTGTGAATAAGCTGGATTATGTTGGTTGGTGATAGCCTTGTAATACTTTCTTGTTGGTTTGATAAGTAAACATGTTAGGATCTACGTGTGTTAGTATCTTGTGATGTTTGTGTAAAGGGTTTCCTTGATTATGCTTATGTTGTTGAGCGATAAGCCGTTATGTTAGTATTGTACCACTCACCTCTTGACATGTTATCTGGGGTTAAAGTGTCCCCGATGCGAGGATACCTCATGCGATGCAATGTGACTATGATTGAGGATACCTCATGCGAGTGCATGTCACCCGTGCGGGCTACGAGAGTTCGGAGTTAGTGTGCGGGGAATACCTAATGCGGTCTATGTGGCCGTGCGGACTACGAAAGTCGGGGCGATGCAGGGAGTAGCTACCCTCGATGCGGAATACCTCATGCGGGCCTAGGTGGCCTATCACGGGCTGCGGTGAGTTACGAGATTTGATCGCGCATTGATCACGAGGTGAGTGGCGCTTGATCATATGGCGCGGTCTAGAAAGACCTCGTGATCTGATTTTATGGCATTGTTAGTGCGTAGGTTTTAGTAGTCGGCTATGCCTTAGTACTTACCGTACGGTTTTATTATGACACAGGTGGGACCTGGTGTTCATGTGTATTCCTTGGTGCTTTTATATCATAGACTGCAGGCAGTGAGGAAGGTATTCCACGGGCATGATTGATGTTGTGGGCGTGAGACCCATAGTTATATTTGAGTGATGACTTTGAGGGCGTGAGTCACGACTTGACATATTTGCTTATTTATTGTGAGCGTAGTTTGGTTATCATACATGTCTCTGCTTTATATAGACTACTATGATTTCATTTCTGATAATTCGATTTCACATACTTGGTACTGTTATGCGACCTCCTTGAGTGCGTTCATCTGCATGGTAGAGGTACACGCGATCGTCGATCCTCGCTCATGGATCGCGGTTAAATCGTTTTGGAAGCTCGTTTCTCGGAGACTTATCTTTGGTATAGTCCCTGTTGTTGTAGGTACTTACATTCGGGGTATGGCGAAGACATCGTCGTTGTTGTTATAACATTCTTAAGTGCATAATGCTTGTTGTGGCGAGAGTTTGAAAAAGGGATGTAGCTGTTCGTGTTCAAGTTTTATATATATGTCGTAAAGCAACTTTTCCCAGAATAAAGCATTTCACATTTCATATTATTTCATGTATTGTTTTATATTCATTGATTACTACGATGTATGTCTACTTGGGTGCGGGTAAGGCACGATCCACGAGCCGGGCAGGTCGCGACAAAAGTGGTATCGAGCGATTAATCCTCGGAAAGTGTCTGAGCCGTATCTAGTAAGTCTTGATTATCGGTGTGTTGTGCGCACTTGATGTCGAGGCTATAGGATATTTAGGATTGTTTTCCATTCTTCTCACTCTGAGATCGTGCCTTAGAGCTGTGTTATAAGTTGGACCCCTCTAACGTATTTCTTTCCCGTACCAGTCATGCCTCCGCGCAAGGCAACCGAGCGGAAGGCGAAGCGTAGGAGGCTGAAGTAAACACGAGAGGTTCACGAGCCGCAGCCCAACCATCGCTTTGGTGGTGCCGTTCGGGGATTACGCTGTGTCGTCGGCCCAATGAGTTTAGTATAAGCGGCGATTCCTCTGCGGCCATGATATCTGGACGCCGGTTCGCGACCCGATGGCGAAAGTATGGATTGCAAAGAGACGACCCTGTTACTAGCTAGGGATGTAGCAAACAGAGAGTATATTATGTACCGATTTATCACGGGTCTTGATGAATATCTAAGAGAGGGTTGTGCAAGAGTAGCTCTTCAGTCAGGCATGAGCATGGCCTGCGTACGGGCTTATGCGCGGCGAAAGCGTAGAGATCAGCGGGTTAACGAATCGGCGAAGAGGGCGGTCGGCGAGGTCGCTGGTAACTTTGGCGAATCGCCTCAGTGAGACTAGATATGCGCCTCGCCCGGTCTGATGGTCCTCGCGGGGTTCGGGGCGTTAGGTATCCGAGGAGTTGGTGAACTCGGGGCTTACAGTTCCGAATACCGCGTAGGTTCGGCCGGCCGAATTGATTTTCCTCGGTGTTAGCGGTGTGGCGGCGTCGTCGGGAATGTCGTCTTTTTGTTGGTGCTTGTTTTACCTGCGGCCGTCATGGCCATATGTCGAAAGGATGTCCTAGTAGGAGGGATGTAAGTAGGAGGACTCAGCCTACGGATCGATTCAGTTGATGGTTCGGAGAGGAAGGGGTGTTAGCCAGAGGAGGCCACCCCCACCTCGGTGTGGCCGTTGTGGTAAGTGTCATTGTGGGAAGTGTCGTACTTCTTCGACAGCTTGTTATGCTTGCGGCCAGCAGGGCCATTTTTTGCGAGAAATTGTCCGACCAGAGGTGGCGCAGATGTAGAGACTCAGCCTTCAGGATCAGTGGCTAGTTCATCACCTTCCCTAGCTATGTGCCCAACGGGGCAGGATTGATTAGAACGACAAAGGGGAGTGAAGCAGTAGATACAAGTATATCCTTAACCCTCTAGAGATTAGTATGGTGAGTATATCTTAAGTGTTATGTTCAGATAGCATTGTGTTAAATGTGATTAGAAATCATGGTTAGTTAAAAGGGTAAGATTGGGGATAAGGAAAGTGTGAGCCTTAGAGTGTTATACGTGGAGACCTTAGAGGCAAGGCCATCTCGAGTAAAAGATTTATTTTTATGTTTGACCCTTATCGGAGTGATGTCACGACCCGTTCCGGGGCCCGTGATTGGTGCTTTACCCGGGCACCCAAGTAGTCATACATCAGAGTAATCAGCGGAATATAAAAACAAGACATGAAACAGTTGTAAAATGAGACACAGTTTCATCTGAGAAAATGGCGCCTTTCGGCATATATATAAATAAACAAAGCCCGGCAGTTACATCCCAACTGTACAATAGTACTACAGACCTCTAAGAAGATAAACAACTATGGCGGGACAGGGCCCCGCCATACCCTGAATGTACAAAACTATCTACAACAACAGGGACATCATACCCAAAAGTCGAGCCTCCGGAGAAGATGGAGCTCCTGACACCAAAGTAAGGATACTAAGGATGTGGATCTAGTACCTGCTTTCCCTTACTTGCGGCATGAACGCAGCCCCCCGAAGGAGGTCAGTACAACATGTACCATGTCACGACCCGAACCCGGGCCCGTGACTGGTGCCTTACCCCGGGCACCCATGTAGCCATACATCAGAGTAATCAGCGGAATATAAAACAAGACATGAATAAAGTGAAGTGTAAAGCGATTATACGAGAAAAGTTGTCTTTCGGCATATATATATATAACAACTAGACGATTACATCCCTTTTTACAATTACGCCCAGCGATACTCTGAGACCTCTAAAAATGATATGACAACAATGGCGGGCGGGGCCGCCGTACCCTAAATGTAGCACTTACAACGGCGAGGACTATACAGTGATAAGCCTCGAGAAGCGGAGCTTCCCAAGCTGAGCTGTGACCACAGGCGAGGATCAACCTTTGGGGTACCTCTTCTGCGGCATGAGCGGCCTCGAGAAGGTCGATCTACAGTACAGTATGTGGCGAAAATCGTAAATGAAATCATAGTAGTCTATATAAAGCGGGAGGCATGTATGATAACCAAACTACTGATTCCTGATAAATAGCGATCATGTCAAGTCGGGGACTCGCGCCCTCAAGTCATCACTTAAATACAACGCTATGGGTCTCACGCCCGCACATCAATCATGCGTGGAATACCTTCCTCCTGCCGATCTATGATATAAAAGCACCAAGGAACACACATGAACACCGAGTCCCACGTGTCATAATAAAGCGATGCGGGGGTAAATGCGAAGGCATGGCCAGACTACTAAAACCCACAGTACCAACAGGGTCATAAACTGTATCATGAGATCTGTCTAGACCGCCACATGAGGTATTCCTCGCATCGATGGTAGCTACTCCCGACAGCGTCACGGACTCGCGATCCGCGTAGCCACGTAGACGCGTGACCGCAGTGCCGCTACACTGGAACTCGTAGCTCGCGTAGGTCCCTGGACCCGCGTGAGGTATTCTCGAATCATGGTCCCAAACCGCTGAGTCTACCCGCGTCGGAGGCGGCTTAACCCGGAATCATGTCGAGGTGAGTGATGTAATACTAGCATAGCGACTACCGTTAGACAACATAAGCACGACAAGGGAACCGGCTTTACACAAGCGTCACAAGCACTAACACGTAGCATCCTACCATGTTTAATTATCAAATCAACAAGGAAGTATTACAAGGCTATCACAAACAAACACAATCAAGTTATTCCACAAGGTACTTTCTACTTTATTATTAACAAGTTGGGTTTTATCCCCAAAGTACTTAATACATTAACTCTTTAAAAGATCAGTTTCTTTCACAAAGTCACACAATACGTAGTATAAAAATAGAGTGACTATCTTCTTAAGTAAATCAAAACACTTCTCTTTGTAAAATCAAGTAACAACGTTCTTTTCCAAGCGTTCAAGTTTGCCTAATTTCAAATACTCGAGTTTCTCATTTTGAAAGGTTTAGTAGTTCATAGTTTTAATCACTTAATGATATAATTCTCCTTTAAAACAATTTGAGAAACATATGCCTTATATGTGAGTAGGTTATTCTTGTTTATAACAATCTTATTAAGCGACCGTGATCTAGGAAATGTAATATCATTTTGTCTCGTCTTAACTTCATGCGGATGGAGGTTTCTCTGGTTTTAATAATACTTAATTAGTCAAAACATTTCCCTTTATTAACGTTGCGATGGTTAGTTCGATACTTATTACGATTTAGAAATCGGTAAGATTATCCCTTTTAAAAACCAAGTACTCATTACTCACGAATGAGGTTTCACACCTTTTTAACAAAATTCATATTAATAATTAAGTCAAGTCTCTTATCTTTTAAGATCAAGTCTCTTAACTTCTAAAATCAATAAACCATTCTTTTTATCTCTCTTAAGCGTTATACCTAACTTCCCGTAAAGCTAGTATAACTCTTAGCTTTTAAAACCAAGTATTACTCTTAACTTTGAAAAGGTTTCTTAATTCTTTTGAAATACTTCAGATTCTTATTATTGGGCTTAAGTCAAAGACATTCTTAGTAAAACTATGTTCGATTAACACGCGTCGTCTGGTACTATATATATATTCTTTTAAAATATCATGCTCGAGAGGATAGGAAGAATCACATACCTCGCGACGATTATCGACTATTAGCAAAGCGCTCGCGGTATAACCCGGCTAGCCTTGTCCACCTTTCAAGTAGAACATTCTACTTGCAGAACTTTCAACCTATAAAGGCCATATACGTCTATTAACTTCTAGACTACTCTGAAGAATTTTCTAAGCAGTAGGTTCTCTATTCTATGGAAAATTGGGCAGCACTTCCCTACCCGGTAACTACGAGTCTGTAAATACGATCACATGTAAATCTGATTTAATCTTAACTTTAATATTCTTACGATGTGATTTGATTGAGTCTTTTACGTAATATCCTTCTATTACAGTTCAATTCTCTTCTATGAATATTATATTCATTTCTCTACTACTCCAGTATGTAATTTCCAATATCAATAGATTGACAAGAGTATTTACCTGGATAAGCCCACAATTATCCAAGTTCTAATGTCGATCACTGAGCAGCGTTTAGCTCTACTGCAGGCGCTCGACCGCTCAAACAACCCTTAGAAGTTCTACGCAACTTCTTAATCTTCAATGGCTATGAAGATTTTACTTAGGGTTTCGTTTTTGTGACTGAAGGGAAGTATAATAGTACTTTTGGGCTTTTAGTATAGGTGTAACCTTGGAATACTACAAAGTATTTGGGCCAAGGTATTTTGGAATAGTAACAATATTTGGAGAATACTTTTCTACCGGGGTGGGTGTATTCTCCGAGAACAACTAGGCAAGGCGGGGGAGGATACTTTCGGCGAGGGGAGGGTAGGCTTGGGCGAAAACACTATACTAAGGAGAGGGCTTTCAAGACTTAGAAATTATTTTAGGATGAAGAAGTCTTCAACTAAGGGGGTATTTATAGGACAACCGTGGGCGAGATCAAGCCAAGTGGTAGGCAAGTGTAGGGTGAGGATTTACCCGTGTGTGCATATCCATCTACCACGCCAACTATCACAAATATCCTACCTAACCCAAGACTTCAAATCGTCCCAATTGGCGCCCGCAACGTCGATATGAGGTGACACATGTCACCCTCCGTTAATCCAAAATATTTCATCTCTCGGAAAAATCCGCAAAAATTTGAAATGACATAGCCGTAATTTTCCCTTGAAGTCTTGTAAAGCGTTTAGTCGGCGATTCTTTTAGGGTTGTGAACAAAATTTCGAACCTTGCCTATCTTTAAGGCTCAAACTTCTCTACGTCGTCCTCGCGTACATACTGCGGAAATACGGGTATAACATTCTCCTCGCGAAACATTCGTCCGAATGTTCCTTCTAATTCTCAAAACAAGCATGCGCGATTATAGTCTTCCTGCTATACTTACCAAGACAATCATGCCACGCAGCCACAGAAAACACCAGCGCAAATACTTAATCCAGTCCACGAGGAACCACCTCCATCACTACAAAGCTCCCGCTGAGGCTAAAAGATACTCATGCGCTTTTCTTTACAAGCGAAATGATCACTTTTATGTTCTTAACACATGCTCGCTTCTTCCCTTACTCGTCGTACCGCTTCTCGTACAATCGAACTCTTTCTCATAACTTACCACATTTACATTCTTGCTTGGTTCCAAATCTACAGGTTACTATCTCGACTTGGTCATCGTTAAGCGGGATCACTTTGGATGGATCTCGATACTTTTCGAACATAACAACATGAAAGACGGGCGTCTTGCCTCTAAGTCGGACGACAATGCTAACCTATAGGCGACTGGCCTACTCTTGAATGATGCGAAAGGGCCCAAAGTACCTCGGGCTAAGTTTCCTCTATTTTCCAAAACTCGTCGCACCACTTTCAGGGGTGGTACCTTGAAGACCAGTCGGCTGAACTCCAAGCGTTATCGCGATTATCCATACGACTTACGTGACTCGAGCTGCCGATAACCTCTTACGGATAAGCTGCACCTATCCCGTCCTTGAAACAAGTATGAACCAACTATCCCGAACCTTGCCGATGTCGAACCAATCGGCCGTGACTTACACTTCCGCCCTACTGGCGTCATAAGCGACATTCGAATACTAAAATGGTAGCTATTAAAACACTCCCTCAGCGAGGCAACCGTCCTCATGGCTACCACGAAATCCAAACAGCGAGGCGAATGCGATCTGAGACTACTTTGAGATCCCAACCTGCTGGTAAAACTTCCGGAAAAGAAATAGCGTAACACAGGCTCCCTGCTGTCATAGGGTGAAAGTAGGCACCTCGTGTAGCCTTACAACCTTTACGACATAGCATCACGCGTAACCTACTGCAGAGTAAGCGATCTTGGTGAAAGACAAGAGGGTGACCTCATCGGCCCGACTGCGGTGAGACGCATCCACGAATTAAATGCGATGATTAACTAAACTTGGGCCTAACACCTCGTGACCCTAACACAAAGCGGGACCACCCCAGACGGCCCGCCACCATACGGGCGGCGGGTTGACCCGCAATCCATGACCCGACCAGTATCGCGTCGAACACTTGCTTCCGATTAGGAACAATCCCACAATCAAGTCGCGAAAACCTAGTGGTGTTCTTAGATCAACTACCCTCTTTCATTTCACACTACCGGACTTATTACACAAATATATCCCACATACTATGCACTCGATAAAGGTCAAACATAAAAATTTAGATCTCTTACTCGAGATGGCCTTGCCTCTAAGGTCTCGCGTATAAAACTCTAAGGATCACACTTTCCTTATCCACTATCTTACGGTTAACTAACCGTGATTTCTAATCACAATTAACATAACATTTAAGGCATACTCATCTTATCATACGTACAAATCTCTAGAGGTTAAGGATCTACTGTATCTGACTTCACTCCCTTTTGTCGTTCTAATCAATCCCTTACTGTTGGGCGTATAGTTAAGGAAGGTGGCAGACTAGCCGCGATCACGAAGGCTAAGTCTCTATATCCGCCACCTGCAGTCGGACAAATTTCTCATAAAATGGCCTGCTTGTCATGAAGTAAAACAAGCTGCCAGAAGAAATGCGACACTCTCGCGTGACACTTACCACAGCCACGCAGAGGTGGGGGTGGCCTCTCTGCAGCTAACACCCTTCCTCTTTGAACCCTTTGAGTCGGTGGCTAGAACCTACATATGGCGTGAACCGGAAGTCACGGGCTCGGCGACTCTGGCATACCGAGCGTCACGAACCACGTGGAGGACCACTGCTTAGCGGAGGCGCGTATTAACTTATCTTTGAGGCGGTCGCCTCGAAAGTTACCAAAGGACCACTATTGTTCAGCCTCTTACTGCTGATCTTGGTTAATCAGTCGATCTCTCGTTTCTCGGCTTTGCGTGCATAAGCGTCTGTGAGCCATGCTCGGCTTTGTTGAAGAGCTACTCTTGCACAACCTCTCTTAGATAGTCGTGAGACCGTGATATATCGGTGCACTCTATATTCTCTGGTTGCTAAAATCCTAGCTAATGAGTCCGTTCCTTTGTAATCCATATTCTTTGTTCGATGCGTGGGCGAAGGCTCATATATCATGGCGCGATGGGAGCTATTGCGTGTGTTAAACTCTGCTTGAAATTTGTGCGGCGTCGTGAACTCCCGAATGAAGCACCGCCCGGGTGATGATTGGGCGTGTGCCCTCGTAACCCTCGTGCTCTGCTCACTCGCCTCCTGCCTTGCCCATACAGGCGGGTTGCACCTTGCGGAGGCATAGCGGTGAGGAAAGAAATACGTTAGAGGTCCGACTTATAACATAGCTCTAAGGCACGATCTCGGTGAGAAGAATGGAAACCAATCCTAAATATCATATAGCCTCACGATTATTGGTGTGGTGCACAACACGATAATCAAAGCTGATATACTGTATTTCCAGTATATGCGTGGGGTGTGCGTCAAAAGTTTAGCCTTAGTTAGGCATTATGGGCCGAAAAATTTGTGCCTGACTCGATAAAAGAATCGTTTTTCGACAAAGCGTTTTACTAAACTCGCGTAGGGTAAATTAGGCTATGACATTTATTATTTTTGCGGATTTTTAGAGAGGCGAAACATTTTGGACCAACGGGAGGTGACACTTGTCACCCTCATTGGGCAACAAAATGGGGCATTGTTACGTTTTTGTGCCTTTGCACAATCGAGGAGTTGGTAGGATATTTGTGTAGTAGATGGATAAGGACACCTCAATCCCCACCTTACACTTGCCTTGCACTTGGCTTCATCTTGGCCATTGGTTGGCCATTTCTTGACCTATACATACCCCCCTGAAGATGAAGTGTTCTTCATCCACACATCCCTTCCCAGGTCTTGAAAAATCCTCCCTCTCTTGTAGTGTTTTCGTCCAAACACTTCCCCCTCCCCTGTGAAGGCCTTGGCGAAACACCCACTACCTAGTAGTCCTGGCAGAAACCTACCCACTCCCTTGGTAGAAATGTTGTCTTCCAAGTATAGTTACTATTCTAAATACCCTAGCCCAAATCCCTTAAGTACTTAGTAGAAGTTGTGAAGAACTTCAGGGTTCTTGGAGCTATCGGGCGTACAAATTAGGAGCTAAACCTTGCTCGGGAGGCGACTTTTAACTTGGATAATTTTGGGCTTATCGAGTAAATACTCTTGTCCTTCTATTGTAATTGGATATTACATATAAGAATAGTTAAGACTTGAGTATAAGATATGAAAGAATACTAATGAATAGAATTGAGCTATTATCACGTAGAAGGGTTTAAAGAAGAATAATTGAACTATACTTACATAGTGTTATACCACGTATTTCGGTATATGCGTAAGGGAATACGTCGAAAATCTAGCCTTAAAGTTTA
Source organism: Przewalskia tangutica (assembly GCA_029844215.1). NCBI lineage: Eukaryota > Viridiplantae > Streptophyta > Magnoliopsida > Solanales > Solanaceae > Przewalskia > Przewalskia tangutica. The sequence continues at coordinate 66,101,325 of CM056720.1, forward strand.
GGCAAAGCGTTTTTTTAGGCCTGACTCACAAAGCGAATAGTTTTCAGGCGAAGCGTTTCCACGACTTTCGTAGGGTAAATTCGGCTATGCCATTTCTAATTTTTGCGGATTTTTAGAGGCGAAACATTTTGGACCAGCGGGAGGCGACACTTGTCACCCTCCGATTGATGGACTTGAAATCGTCCGTTTGGGCGATTTGGGCTAGGAAGAACACGTTTTTGTGCCTTGTGCACAAGTCGAGGAGTTGGTAGGATATTTGTGTATAGTTAATCCTCCTTCACTTGCCTTGCACTTGTCTAAATCTTGGCCATTGGTTGGCCACTTCTTGACCTATAAATACCCCCAAGATGAAGAGTTCTTCGTCCACAAATTACTTTCAAGTCTTGAAAATCCTCATTCTCACTTGTTAGCCAATTCGTCCAAGCCTCTTCCCTACAGCCTAAGTGGCCTTGGCCGAATACCCCTAGCCTAGCCAAAAATCTACCCTCCCTTGGTAGAAAAGTTACCTTCTTGTATCGTTATAATGCCCAAATACCTAGCCCAAATACCTTAGTACTTGGTAGAAGTTGTGAAGAACTTAAGGTTAACTGGAGCATCTGACTTAGAGCAAAACCTTGCTCAGTGACTTTTCTAGGATATTATTGGGCTTACAGGGTAATAATCCTAACCCTCTTTTGAATTAGAGAATACTTACTGTTATAGTATAAGAATAAGTATAAATACTTAGAAGTAGATCACGAGAATAGAATTGAAGTATTAATCACTTAGAAGGGTTTAAAGAAGAATAATCAATTTGTACTTACATAGAATTTGTTTTCATGATGAACTTATATAGCTCATGGGTAGGGAAGTTTTGCCCGACTTCAGTAGAATTATGAACCCCTGTTTAGAATGACCTTGAGTAGTCTTTAATAGATATCTGTGACTATTATGGTGACTCTGTGCGACATATTGACTTGGCGGTGGTTTTATTTGAGAAGGTATGTGATTCTTCTAAAGCATGATATTTTACAATATAACTACGGCAATGTCTTTGACTTAAGCTGAATAATACTTACGGCAATGCCTCGCGGCAAGCTTTGAATAATACTTACGGCAATGCCTGGCTTAAGCTGAATAATAAAAGCGAAAACATTTCAAAAGACTCTTGAATCATATTATGAAGAGAACTAATTGGTTTTAAAGCGAAGCTTAAGAGTTATACTAGCTTTATGGGAAGTAAGTATAACCACAAGATTTATAAAAGAAACAAGTTTGCTATGTGTTTATAACGGACTTGTATTGTGAAAAGAATAATAAAGATGGTTTGATAAATAGACATGATATGATGCTATGTGTGTTAGTATCTTGTAACGTTTGTATAGGTGAGTATCCTTGTTGTGCTTATGTTGTTTAAAGATAAGTTGTTATGTTAGTATCTATCACTCGCCTCTTGAGATGATCTGGGGTTAAAGCGCCCTCCGTCTGGGGTAGACTCGGTGATGCAGGACCGTGATTCGAGAATACCTCATGCGGGTCGAGGGGCCTATGCGGGCTACGAGTTCGAGTTAGTATGCGGGGTTATGCCTCATGCGATGCAGTGGCGTCGCGGACGAGTCGGGGCGATGCAGGAGTAGCTACCCTCGATGCGGGGTTATACCTCATGCGGGCCCGTGAGTGGCCTATGCGGACTCGGAGTCGAGTTAGGCTTGCGAGAATGATGATGAGGCGAGTGGCCTGTTTGATCATTCGCGGCCTAGACAAGACCTATTCTGATTACTATTGTTGCTCTTGTTTGTGATGTGGCTACGTGCGGTTTCCTTGGTTGTTTCACACATATTTGTAAACTGGTTTTAAGATGATATGTTTTCATTTAAGTATTTCTGATTTCGCATACTTAGTACTGTTATCTTGACCTCGCCCGAGGCTGCGTTAAATGCTGCGGTAAGAGGCAGCGGTGCTAGATCCGCGTTCTTAGGATCTACGTTGGTGTCGGGAGCTCCGTCTCTTGGAGGCTCTACTTTTGGTATGATCTCACTGTTGTAGATAGTTTTATGCGATCGGGGTATGGCGGGGCCTGTCCGCCATAGTTGTATATTTCCTTAAGTGCGTAGTCATGTTATGCGATGTCGGATGTAGCTTCTAAACCATGATTTTTATATATATCTGGCGGAAAGCGTGTTTTCTCACATAAAGCGTATCTTATTTTATAAAGCTGTTTCATGTCTTGCTTTATATTTCGATTACTCGATGTATGACTACTTGGGTGCCGGTAAGGCACGATCCGCGGGCCGAGCAGTCGTGACAAAAGTGAGTATCGAGCGATTAATCCTCGGAAAGTGTCTGAACCGTATCTAGTAAATGCTTGATTATCGGTGTGTTGTGCACCACACCAATGTCGAGGAGGCTATAGGATATTTAGGATTGGTTTCCATTCTTCTCGTTACGAGATCGTGCTTTAGAAAGTGTTATAGGTTGGACCCTCTAACGTATTCCTTTCTATGCTGATTATGCCTCGCGAAGCGGCCGGGCGAGAAGGGCAAAGCGTAGGAGGCTGCTAGCGAGACACCAGTCACGAGGCTCGGGCCGATCTATACGAGGCAGCGAGTTCTATGGCGCCGCCCGGCCAGCGGCGACCACGGTACCAGCGCCTCGCATCCCGCGGCACAGGCGGAGGTTAGGAGTCTGAGAGATAGCCCGACTTTTGGCTAAAGTTGTGGCGTCTGAGAGAAGGCTGAATCTGGCGATTCGGCTCAGCTCAGCTCGTCGTGCCGTTGTTCACGGCGAGAAGTTTGAGGCTCTGAGACTTCTTGAGTTGTAGCCGCCGGAGTTTTATGGGTCGGCGGAGGATGATCGCGAGGAGTTCATCCGTCGGTCGAAGGATTTTGAGAGTGATCGAGCGTCGGAGGTCGAGTCCGTGATCTTTGGTTCCACGTAAATTGCGTGATACGCGATCGATTGGTTTGATTCATGGGAGTTATCCGTGGAAACCGCAGCGTCCCCAACTTAGGATGAGTTCTCGAGAGGCTTTCCTCGCTCCTTCTTGCCTCGCGGATGAGGAGGCGCGGTGATAGATTTTTCTGCTTGAGGCGAGAGGGCCTTTGTCGGGAGTACAATGTCGAGTTTGATTCTTTGGCTCGATATGTCCCGGCATTAGTAGCGAATATGGAGGATAGGGTGCAGCGTATGTCACGGGCTGAAACGACTATATGGCGAGTCGTGTGCGGGGTTTCTCTCGGCCGGGTATGGACATTACCGCGTGCGAGCTCGCGCCCTTGGATGCGAGGCCTTGAGTCGGCGAGTGGGCGACAGCAGAAGAAGGCGGGGCGGGAGAGTCTTACGGTGGTTATCGTGGTGGCGGCCTCGTGGCGATCTGGGTCGCACCACGGCCGGCTCGAGCACTCTGCACCGTCCTCGGCCGCGGCCCGAGTTTTGGCGGCGGGCCGAGCTTGAGCGTCGAGTAGCGGAATGCGGCGATCGGGACCACCACGATGTGGCGATGCGGGGATCCCATTCGGGAAGTGTGGTACTGCATGGATCTTATTCTGATTGTAGCCAGCGGTCACTGCGGCTATTCGGCCGGCGTGGCGGTGGTAGAGCCCGGCCGAGTTACGTGGCGCCGTCATCTCTCTGATTACTCGCCGGGCGCGAGTGCTCGTAGGTCGGCAGTGCGGCGAGTCGTGGCTCGAGTCGATTCTAGCGGTCCTCGAACGCATTTATGCTGTCGGTAAGCGAGATCGGAGGCCTCGCTGATGTAAATCACGGGTACCTTATCGGTTCTGGGTTTGATGTTTATGCCTTGATAGATCCGGGTTCTACTGCATCCTATATATCTCCCCTTGTTGCTAGTAGGATAGGGATAGAGCACGAGTCCATGAACCGCTTCGAGGTAGCTACGCGCGATGGGTGATTCGGTGGTAGCTCGGCGGGTATATAGGGCTTGTCTGTGACCATTCTGATCGTCGGACCACTGGCCGACTTGATAGAGTTGGAGATGATTGACTTGCGTGATTATGGGGATGGATTGGCTAGCTTCTTGCTATGCCAATGTAGGCTATGAGAGAGAAAGTAATGCAGTTCGATTTCACGAGGCCGGTTGTTGAGTGGGAGAGCACACGGTATCGCAGGGGTAGGTTTATTTCCTACCTCGAGGCTAGGAAGATGGTGCGAGAAGGGTATATCTACCATCTAGTTCGGGTGTTTGATCACGAGGTTGCGGTGCAGTTTTTGATCGATTCCGTAGTCGAGTTCAGGCGTGTTCCCGGATGACCTCGGGTATCCCTCACGAGAGGAGATTGAGTTTTGTATTGACATATTGCGGATACTCGGCCTATTTCCATTCCGCCATCTGAATGGCACTGCCCAGGGTTGAGAAGTGAAGGACGGTGAGGATTTCTTTGGAGAAGGGCTTCATTAGGCCAGTGTTTCCCCAGAAGCGCGGTATTGTTCGTGAAGAAGAAGGGCGGGGCCTGCGCATGTGTGTTGATTCTGAGCGGTGAACAAGGTGACCATTAAACGAATACCCGCTTCCCGGGATTGATGATTTGTTCGACGATTGCGAGCGCGAGATGTTTCTCGAGATTGATCTGCGTTCGGGATATCATCGAGTTAGTGTCGGAGAGGTGGATGTCCCTAGGGTGCATTCGGACGTGCGGGCATTATGAGTTGAGTCATGTCTTTTAGGTTGACGATGCTCGGCGGTATTCATGGATTTGATGAGCAAGTGTTCAAACCATTTTTGAACACGTTTGTGATAGTGTTCATTGATGATATCTTGGTTTATTCGCTCGGAAGCGAGGCATGCGGAGCATTTGAGGCTGTCTTGTGATTCTCGAGACCAGCGATTATGCGCCAGTTTTTCCAAATGTGAGTTTTGGTTGACTTGATGGCGTTTCTTGGGCATATTATGGGTGATGGCATTCGAGTTAATCTGGCGAATCGGCGATCGAGGACTTGGCGAGACCTCTACTCGACGATAGGTTCGCGATTTTACGGGCCTTGCGAGTTATTATCGGTTCGTGGAGAAGTTTGCTTATCTACTGCACCGTTGACTAAGTGACTCGGAAAGCGGCCAAGTTTGATGGTGATGCTTGTGGCGGGGTTTCGATTCTTTGAAAAGAAGGCGGCCGCCCGTTCTTACTCTTCGGAGGTCGGATGGTTATGTGCGTGTATTGTGATCGTCGGGCATCGGGTTGGGATGTGTATTGATGCGGCATGGCGGGGTTATAGCATATGCGTCGGCAATTTGAAGAAACACGAGGAACTACCCCGTGATTTGGAGTTGGCGGTAGTGATTGGCGCTTTGAAGATCTGGAGAGCACTATTTGTATGGGGTTCGCGTGGATATTTATCACGGACCACGAGAGCCTCGGTATATCTTGACCGGAGGAGTGAACTTCTGGCGAGGCGGTGGTTAGAGTTGCTTAAGGATTACGATGTTGATATCTATACCACGGGAAGGCGATGTTGTGGCGGATGCTCTTAGTCGTAGGTCGATGGGAGCCTATCGGATGTGCGACTAGAGAGGAGGACATGGTTCGTGATTTGCATCGGTTAGCGAGCCTTGGTGTCCGTTTGATTGATTACGATAGCGATGGGGTTAGAGTTCGTGAGGTTGCGAGTCTTCCGTACGTCGAGGAGGTGAAGAAGCGGCGATTCGAGGATCGGCTTTGATTCGATATCGTGATCTGACTCTTACGTGAGGGCAAGGGTCGCTTTTGAGTAGCACGATGGGGTGCTAAGGTTTGAAGCGGTGTGTGTTCGGATGTTTGAGACTTGGCGAGTTCTTGAGGAAGCACCGCGTAGCGGCGTTACTCTATCCGTCGGAATCGACCAAGATGTACCACGACCGATACGTGTATTGGTGGGATGGCTTGAAGAGGCGTTGCGAGTTCGTAGCTCGGTGCGTCTTTGTCGGCCGGTGAAGGTAGAGCACGGAGGCACAGTGGTTTATTCTGAGCGATTGAGATCCCGACACGGAAGTGGGAGGTAATCAGCATGGACTTCGTCGAGATTACCTCGCCTTTCGGAGAGACATGATTCTATATGGGTTATAAATCGTCGGTGTGAAATCAGCCCACTTTCTTCCGTCGGGGCGACTTTTGGTGAGATTATGCGGACTTTACATCAGAGATCGTCGGTGCGTGAGTCCCTGCCCGATCATATCGACGAGAGCCCGGTTTCGGCTAACACGGAGAGTCGCTTCGGAGGGTTTAGGGGCGCGGTGAGCACAGTCGCATTTCATCCTGAGAGCGACGGACGACGGGCGCGCTATCGGACTCTTGAGATATCTTTGCGAGCTGTGTTATTGACCGATGGTAGTTGGGAGGATCATTTGCCTCTAGTTGAGTTCGCGTATAATAATAGCTACCACTCGGTATTGGATGGCGCCTTATGAGGCCTTGTATGGGAGAAGTGCGGTCGCCTATAGGTTGGTTCGATGTGGGCGAGAGTGCGGCTAGTGGGACGGTTGGTGCGGCGACGATGGATAAGGTGAAGCTTATCGAGGCGGCTATTAACGGCTCGAGTCGGCCAAGTCGTATGCGAGATCATCGTCGTCGACATGCAGAGTTCGCGATTGATGATTGGGTTTTCTGAAGGTGTCACCCATGAAGGGTGTGATGAGATTCGGGAAGAAGGAAACTTCGACCCTAGGTACATTGGGCGTTTGATTGTCGCGAGGTAGGCAAGGTTGCCTATGAGTTGAATCTGCCGTCCGTCTGGAAGCGGTGCGTCGGTTTTTCACGTATCCATCTTTGAGGAGATGTATCGAGGATCCATCTAGGTACACCGTTGGCGATGTCGGGTGACCAGGGTTATCGTATGAGAGATTCCATAGCGATAGTCGATCGTCGGAGTTAGGCGTCTGCGGACGAGGCGTGGCTTAGTCAAAGTCTTGTGGCGGAGCGAGCTCGGGGAGGAGATGACATGGGAAGCCAGGAGGGCATGAGGCGGAAGTATCCTCTTTATTTCCCAGCACCTCGGTAAATTCACTTTCCTACTTGTAAATTTTCGTTATCGTTTACGCCTATGTGTTGCTCTGTGGCCGTGTGTGGCATTTACAAGCTGTTTAAGCTTCTTCGATAAGCTGTCTTGGGAAGGAACATTCGGGCGAATGTTTCTAAGGAGGAGAATGTTATACCGTATTTCGGAGTATGTGCGTAAGGGAATACGTGCGAAGTCTAGCCTTAAAGTTTAGGCAAAGCGTTTTTTTAGGCCTGACTCACAAGCGAATAGTTTTCGGCGAAGCGTTTCCACGACTTTCGTAGGGTAAATTCGGCTATGCCATTTCTAATTTTGCGGATTTTTAGAGAGGCGAAACATTTTGGACCAGCGGGAGGCGACACTTGTCACCCTCGATTGATGGACTTGAAATCGTCCATTTGGGCGATTTGGGCTAGAGAACACGTTTTTGTGCCTTGTGCACAAGTCGAGAGTTAGTAGGATATTTGTGTATAGTTAATCCTCACTTTACACTTGCCTTGCACTTGTCTAAATCTTGGCCATTGGTTGGCCACTTCTTGACCTATAAATACCCCCAAGATGAAGAGTTCTTCGTCCACAAATTACTTTCAAGTCTTGAAAATCCTCCTTCTCACTTGTTAGCCAATTCGTCCAAGCCCTCTTCCCTACAGCCTAAGTGGCCTTGGCGAATACCCCTAGCCTAGCCAAAATCTACCCCCTCCTTGGTAGAAAAGTTACCTTCTTGTATCGTTATAATGCCCAAAATACCTAGCCCAAATACCTTAGTACTTGGTAGAAGTTGTGAAGAACTTCAAGGTTCTTGGAGCATACAACTTAGGAGCAAAACCTTGCTCGGTAGCGACTTTCTAGGATATTATTGGGCTTACAGGTAATAATCCTAACCCTCTTTTGAATTAGAGAATACTTCTTGTTATAGTATAAGAATAAGTATAAATACTTAGAAGTAGATCACAGAATAGAATTGAAGTATTAATCACTTAGAAGGGTTTAAAGAAGAATAATCAAGCTGTACTTACATGGGAATTTGTTTTCATGATGAACTTATATAGCTCAGGGTAGGGAAGTGCTGCCCGACTTACAGTAGAATTATGAACCCCTGTTTAGAATGACCTTGAGTAGTCTTTAATAGATATCTGTGACTATTATAGGTGACTCTCTGCGCGACATATTGACTTGGCGGTGGTTTTATTTGAGAAGGTATGTGATTCTTATAAGCATGATATTTTACAATATAACTCGGCAATGTCTTTGACTTAAGCTGAATAATACTTACGGCAATGCCTGGCTTAAGCTGAATAATACTTCGGCAATGCCTCGGCTTAAGCTGAATAATAAGAAGCGAAAACATTTCAAAGACTCTTTGAATCATATTAACAGAAGAGAACTAATTGGTTTTTAAAACAGAAGCTTAAGAGTTATACTAGCTTTATGGGAAGTAAGTATAACCACTTAAGATTTATAAAAGAAACAAGTTTGCCTATGTGTTTATAACAGACTTGTATTGTGAAAAGAATAATAAAGATGGTTTGATAAATAGACATGATATGATGCTATGTGTGTTAGTATCTTGTAGCGTTTGTATAGGTGAGTATCCTTGTTGTGCTTATGTTGTTTAAAGATAAGTTGTTATGTTAGTATACTATCACTCGCCTCTTGAGATGATCACAGGGGTTAAGGCGCCCTCCGTCACGGGGTAGACTCGAGTGATGCAGGACCGTGATTCGAGAATACCTCATGCGGGTCGGGGGCCTATGCGGAACTCTGAGAGTTCGAGTTAGTATGCGGGGTTATGCCTCATGCGGTGCAGTGGCCATGCGGACAGCGAGTCGGGGCGATGCGAGAGTAGCTACCCTCGATGCGGGGTTATATACCATGCGGGCCCGTGAGTGGCCTATGCGGACTCGGGAGTCGAGTTAGGCTTGCGAGAATGATGATGAGGCGAGTGGCCTGTTTGATCATTCGCGGCTGAACAAGACTATTCTGATTACTATTGTTGCTCTTGTTTGTGATGTGGCACTACGTGCGGTTTCCTTGGTTGTTTCACACGTATTTGTAAACTGGTTTTAAAATGATATGTTTTCATTTAAGTATTTTTCAGTTTCGCATACTTAGTACTGTTATCTTGACCTCGCCCGGGGCTGCGTTCATGCGCGGTAAGGGCAGCAGTGCTAGATCCGCGTTCTTAGGATCTCTACGTTGGTGTCGGAGCTCCGTCTCTTGGGAGGCTCTACTTTTGGTATGATCTCCTGTTGTAGATAGTTTTGTCGATCGAGGGTATGGCGGGCCTGTCGCCATAGTTATATATTTCCTTAAGTGCATGTAATCATTTATGCGATGTCGGATGTAGCTGCTAAACCATGATTTTATATATATCTGTGGAAGCGTGTTTTCTCACGTAAAGCGTATCTTATTTTATAAAGCTGTTTCATGTCTTGCTTTATATTTCCGATTACTCGATGTATGACTACTTGGGTGCCCGGTGAGCACGATCATGGGCCGGAATGGGTCGTGACACATAGGGTATTTCCGATGAACTTGAGTAGCTCGACTTTTGGGTATGATCTCCCTGTTGTTGTATATAGTTTTGTACATTCGGGGTATGGCGGGAAACTGTCGCCATAGTTGTTTATCTTCTTAAGTGCGTAGTCTATTATGCAGTTGGGATGTAGCGCAAAACTATGTTTATATATATATATCTTAGAAAGCGACATTTCTCGCATAAAGCGTGTCTCATTTACAAGCTGTTTCATGTCTTGTTTTTATATTCGATTACTGCGATGTATGACTACTTGGGTGCTCGGGTAAGGCACGATCCACGGGCCGGCGAGTCGTGACAAAGTGGTATCGAGCGATTAATCCTCGGAAAGTGTCTCTGAACCGTATCTAGTAAGTCTTGATTATCGGTGTGTTGTGCACCGATAATGTCGAGAGGCTATAGGATATTTAGGATTGGTTTCCATTCTTCTCACTCTGAGATCGTGCCTTAGAGGCATGTTATAAGTTGGACCCCTCTAACGTATTCCTTTTACCATGATTATGCCTCACGTAAGGCAACCGGGCCAGAAGAAGGCGGCAGCGGAGGCGCTAGTAGGACAGGGATTCTGAGGGCTCGAGCCCGATCTATGCAGAGGCAGCGAGTTCCATGGCGCCTCCGACCCAGCGAGACCGCAATACCGCACCTCGTCCCGGCACAGGCGAGAGGAGTTAGGAGTACAAGGAGATAGCGATTCTTGGCGAGATCGTGGCGGAACATGAGATAAGTGGATCTGCGATTCGATTCCGCTTTGATAGTACCGTGGTTCACCCGGGGAAGATAGTTTGAGGCTACGAGATTTCTGAGTTGTAGCGCGGATTTCTGGGTTGAGGCGGAGGATGATCCGCGAGTTCATCATCGATTCTGAAGGATTATGAGGTGATCGGGCGTCGAGACCGAGTTCGTGATCTTGATTCGCGTCGGTGCGTGATACGCGATCGATTGGTTTGATTCATAGGAGTTATCCGGGAAACCTGCGTCCCGGCCAGGATGAGTTCTCGGAGGCTTTCTCGCTCACTCTTGCCTCGCGGATGAGGAGGGCGCAGGCGATTTTTATTCTTGAGGCAGAGGGCGCCGCGGTTAGGGAGTACAATGTCGAGTTCGATTCTTTGGCTCGATATGTCCACTGCGTTGGTAAGCGGATATGGAGGACAAGGTGCGTCGCTATGTCACAGGCTAGATGATTATATGGCGAGTCTTGTGCGGGTGTGGCTCTTGACGGGCATGGATATTACGCGTGCGAGCTCATACATTGGGATGCGAGGCGTAGAGGCAAGCGATGTCACGACGAATCGGGGCGTGGTAGTGCCTTACGGGCACCCAGTAGTCACTCATCGAGAGAAAATCAGCGGAACATAAAACATAAATATGAAACAAGAGACATGATAAATAAAGAAAATAGGCCAACCAAAGCGGTTGCCTTCCAGCGTATATATATAAACATCTGAGCGATTCTGATCCTTACACACCCACTTGTGGCCGTCTCTGGACCTCTAAGATTTATACAACAACTATGGCCAGGGCGGCCCGCCGTACCTGAATGTACAGAACCTGACTCGGGGTAACATGCAGCAGATAAGCCTCAGGAAGGCGGAGCTTCCAACACGCTGAAATGTGATCCTAAAATCGGGGATCGGCGGTAGATGTACCTCTACTGCGGCGTGAGCGTAGCCCGAAGGAAGTCGATGCAGCAGTACAGTATGTGGCGTAAATCGTAAATGAAATCATAATAGTCTATATAAGCGGGAGCATGTATGATAAGCAAACTACGATGCATAACATATAACGACGTCAAGTCGGGGACTGCGCCTCAATTATCACTCGTGCGTGGAATTTCTTCCTCAGCTGGCGGTTATGATATAACAATACCAAGGGTATCATGAACACGAGTCCCGCGTGTCATAAAACGTCTGAGGCAAGTATAACTACCGAATCCGGCCGTACGATAATACAATGCAACCAAAAACACGAAGGCGACACGGGGCAAGTTCGAGGCGACTACGGATACCAAGGCGGTCACGTGGCGGCCGGGCAATGCGACGGCTGACCACGGTACCAGGCGTATCGTGAGACCGTCACTCTGTGAGCGGGGCAAGTGTGAGGGCTAACTACCAGTACGGCTGAATCGGCCACGAGGCGGGCAAATCTGGCGACCACGGTACAAGGCGAGCGATGAAACCTCGTGGAGAGCTAGTCCGTGGAATAACACTATCAGCGAGGAGCATGCGGTGGAATTCTCCGTTCTGCGTGCGTCAGTAAGTCCTCAGCAAGTCAGCGCACTCTGTTGAGACAGCGGTTATATAGAACACAATTCTTGCACAACAAAGGCTATCACTGGCATAAGCAAGTTACACAACAAGCGTAGGCGAGTTACCTGACAACAAGCATAGGCAAGTTACACAACAACAAGCATAGGCAAGTTACCAACTCGAGGTACTTTCGTTTCATGCCAAAGTCGGGTTTTAACCCTAAAGTACTACGTCGTTAAGTTCCTTTTAAAGATCCATTCCACTTTTATAAAGTCACGATACGTAGTATAAAAATAGAGTGACTTATATATTTTAAGTAAACCAAAACAACTTCCATACTTTCCTTTTTAAAACCAAATTAAGGCAACACCGTACCTTAACTTGAGACCAGACAACTTCTTTTTAAAGTCAAGTTACCACATTAAAACCAATGATAAAACCATAACTTTTGTTTTCATAAAGTCGTTATAACCAACTTCCCGTAAAGTTTGTTATAACACTTTATGTTTTAAACTCATTTTCACGACAACCTGATGCCTTTCTTTTCCTAAAGTTCGGTTGCCTAATTTGATTACACGAGTCTTTTTTTAGAAAAGTTTCATAGTTCGATGTCTTAATCCCTTTTTAAAACAATTGAGTAACATATGCCGTATGCGAGTAGGTTATTCTTGTTCATAATCAATCTTATTAAGCGGCCGTGATCTAGAAAATGTAATATCATTTTGTCTCGTCTTAGCTTCATGCGGATGGAGGTTTCTCTGGTTTTAATAATACTTAATTATTGATACATTTTCCTTTATTAAGCTGCGATGGTTTGTCGATACACGTTCGATTTAAATCGGTAAAACATTATTCCTTTCAAAACCAAGTACTCATTACTCATGAATGAGGTTTCTTTAAAATTCATATTAATTTATTTAAGTTAAGTCTCTTATCTTATAAGATCAAGTCTCTTAACTTCTAAAATCGATAAACCATTTTCTTTACCTCTCTTAAGGCGTTATACTTAACTCATAAAGCTTAGTATAACTCTTTTTAAAACCTTTTAAAACCAAGTGTTACTCTTATTTTGAAATTGGTTTCTTAACTTTTGACATACTTGAGTTCCTTATTATCACACATCAAGTCGGTTATAAGTCAAATCGATCACCTTTTAAAACCACGGGCATTTTCTTACCTACGTAAAAGCTGTTGTAACCAATCAAATACATTTAACACACGTATGCGTCTACCGTACTACATAGTTATACACATAAATGCTGGAAAAGATAGGAAGAGGTTCACATACCTCGCGGCGATTATCGACTAATAGCAAAGCGCTCCAGTAACTCAAGCCGTCGGCTCCGCCAAGCCAAGTAGATCACGCCACACGTGGTACTTGACCTATAGAGGCCCTGGCGCTGTTAACATCTGGGCTCAATGTAGAAGTATTCAGAAAATTCGCGCTCCCCGCACATGCGTAAATCTCCTCTCCGTGAGGCACGCTATGAGCCAACAACTCCAGAGGGGTTTGCACGTCTAGCAGGGCGTGTACAATTCTCTTACGGCAATGCTACACAAGTCTCATGTCTGATCTATGTAATTCTGATTCGATTCTCTTATTTAAATTGGGCTTAAGTCGCGAGACATTCTGTAAGTATTGTCGGGCTTAAGTCGAAAGACATTGCCGCGAGAACTATGTTCAATTCTATATATAGTATACTTTAACTATATATTGACAACATGTAATTTCGATTACAGCGAGAAGGTCAAGTGTTTACCTCGATAAGCCCAAAATTATCCAAGTTAAATGTCGATCACGAACAGCGTTTAGCTCACTGCTCGAGCGCTCGATCGCTCAAACAACCCTTAGAAGTTCTACGCAACCTACTTAAACACTTCAACCGTATGAAGGTTTTCCTTGGGGTTTCGTTTTTGTAGTGAGGAAGTATAATAGTATTTTACGGGCTTTTGTATAAGTGTAACCTTGGGAATACTACAAGGTATTTGGGCCATGTATTTGGGCATTATAAGAATACTTGGAAGTATTTCTATACCACAAAGGGGGTATTTATACGAGACAACTAGGCTGGGGCACCTGCGGCTGGGAGCACTTCTGGGAGGAGGCTGCCGGCGAGGGCTCGCTCGAAGGGGAGACTCTTTGGGCGAGAACACTCGAGGAGGGAGTAGTGTGAGACTTAGAAAGATTGCTCAAGTTTGGATGAAGAAAGTCTTGACTAGAGGTATTTATAGGTCGAAATGGCGAACCGATGGCGAGATTCTTCCAAGTGTAAGGCAAGTGTAGGGATAGATTTTAACCATGTGGACCTTATCCGTCTACCTGACCACTTGCACAAAATATCCTACCAACCACGCCCGACCCGATCGTCCATGCCCGTTCTTCCTTGATGTGAGGTGACACGTATCGCCTCCGTTGATCCAAAATGTTCGTCTCTCGGAAAAATCCATAAAATTAAAAATGACATAGCGAATTTTCCCCCCATGAAGTTTAGTAAAGCGTTTACGTCAACGATTCTTTTTGGCACTTGTGCCCAAATTTCGAAACTAGCCAACTTTAAGGCTCAAATTATAATCGTCTGGCGCTCGCGTACACTCTGGAAATCTGGTATAACATTCTCCTCGCCCGAAACATTCGTCGAATGTTCCTTCCGAGCGGATAACGATGAAGTTCTTCTAACGGGTTGCAGCGCCACGCTGGCCACGAAATAACACGTTCTCTTCCTTCCTTACTCGTCGTGCCGCTTCTTGAACACTTGAACTCTTCTAGTATCGTACCACACTTGATCGTCGCTTGGTTCCAAAACTTTGAGTCATCACTCCCGAACTTGGTCATCTTACTAGCCTCGATCTTCCTTAAGGCCATTCCGGCCTTCGGTGCTATACGGTCGAACACGTCCACGAACTCGCACGATGGTCGTCTAGACTTGGGCCTAGCACCTCGTGACCCTACCGCTGGCGGGACCACCCGGTGACCCTATCTTGAAAGCAGGCGCGGGTTGGCCCGCAACATAGCCCCACGACCCATAACGTCAAGCTCTTGTTCCCGATCCGGAACAATCTTACCTATCAGTCGTAGCTACCACTTCCATTTCACACTACCCAGGGACTTACCCTTTTTTTTTTTAACCAGGTTTCTAAATCACATTTTAGTGCAAAGCTATCCGAACATAACACTAAACACATCATCAACATCAATACATATATCTCTAGAGGTTAAGGATATACGAAAATAGGCGGTTCAAGGGACCAGCTAAAGCTGGGAACTCCGCGCGACCTCTGGGGCTGTAGGTGTCTGCGCTCTGCTGGCTATGGAAGGTGAAGAACCATGGCTGCTCACAGTAGTCTGTGCTATCTACAGCGCTACCACAGTGGACGATCTCTTGCGGATGGCCTGTTGGCCCGCAGAATAACAATCTCCCAAGTCGATGCGACCTCTCACTTATGAAGTTTTCCCTGGCGGCCACGCTGAGACAAGGGCAACCTCGTCCGGCGAGCACTCCTGCTCACGAAAATCTGAAACATGGGAGCCACGACCTGCTCACGAATATCCCAAAGGTCGAAGGATGTGGAGGACCACTGCTCTGTCTTGGCGGAGGCGCATAAGCGGCTTTCTTCTTGAGGCGGTCCACCTCGAAAGTCACCAAAGGACCTGCTGTTACGGCCTCTTACTGGCGACCTTGGTCATTCAGTCGATTATCCTCTCGCGCGTCCAGTGCATAAGCTGCGTGCGGGCGATGTCCGTGCGGTGAAGAGCTACACCGAACAACTCTCTGCTCGTGATCGTGAGCCTGTAACATATCGGTGCACTCGATCCTCCATACTAGCTACCAGCGGGGGCGTCTGGGCGATGAGTCGAACTCGCATTGTACTCCCGAAATGCGCGGATTACTGCGCAACACTAAAAATCATGCGCGAGCCCTCGCAAATGCAGTGGAGGCGAAATGTGCAAGGAATGCCTCGAGAACTCGTCCCGTATAGGCGGAAGTGCATTCTCTCCCCGGGGCGGCTCGCGAATCAAACGATCATTGCGGTATCGCGCGGTGATGTGAACCTAGGACCACGGCTCGGTCTCCGTGCCTCGATTACTCTCGTGATCATTTGGCGTCGGATGAACTCCGGTGGATCATCCTCGAGCCTCGACCCGTAAAACTCTGGCGGCTCTGACTCGAGAAAATCCGTAGCCTCGAACTATCGATCTAGGGTGAACGGCTGGTGCTCTTTGGGCTGCTGCGTCGACTATCCTCAAATCAGCCTGACCACGGCCGTTGGCGGGCCCGCTCCTTGTAACTCATCTCCTCTGCTCCGGTGCGGGTGGAGGCTCAGTCTTGTGGTCTCTGCCATTTGCTCTGCTCGCGACTCCTCTGCTGCCTTGCCGCCATACGGGCGGGTTGCCTGCAGCGGAGGCATAGCGGTAAAGCGAAGTATGTCGGAGGGTCGATCTTATCACTGCGACTCTAAGGCACGATCTTAGAATGAGAAGAATGTAAATCAATCATAAATGTCCTGCGACCTCACGATTATAGATGTGGTGCCGACACGCCGATAATCAAGACTCTACTGAACACGATGCGTAGACACTTTCAGAGACTAAGCGCTCGATACCACTTTTGTCACGACCGAATCGGGGCGTGGTAGTGCCTTACGGGCACCCAGTAGTCACTCATCGAGAGAAAATCAGCGGAACATAAAACATAAATATGAAACAAGAGACATGATAAATAAAAGAAAATAGGCGACCAAAGCGGTTGCCTTCCAGCGTATATATATAAACATCGAGCGATTTACAATCCTTACACACTTGTGGCCGTACTCTGGACCTCTAAGATTTATACAACAACTATGGCGGGACGGGCCGCCATGTACCACGAATGTACAGAACCTACGGACTCGAGGGTAACATGCACCAGATAAGCCTCAGAAGGAAGCGGACTTCAACCTGTTGAAATGTGATCCTAAAAGGCGGGATCGGCGGTAGATGTACCTCTACTGCGGCGTGAGCGCGACCACTCGAAGGAGAGTCGATCTGACAGTACCAAGTATGTGGCTGTAAATCGTATATGAAATCATAATAGTCTATATAAAGCGGGAGACATGTATGATAGCAAACTACGATGCATAACATATAACCATTACGTGAGTCGGGGACTCGCCTCCAATTATCACTCGTGCGTGGAATTTCTTCCTCACTGCGATTTATGATATAACAATACCAAGGAGTATCATGAACACGAGTCCCACGTGTCATAAAAAGCCGTCTGAGGCAAGTATAACTACGAATCCGGCCGTACGATGTCTGATGCAACGAAAACACGAAGGCGACCACGGGGCAAGTCACGGCGACTACGGATACCAAGGCGGTCGCGTGGTGGCCAGGAACAATCACGGTGACCACGGTACAGGCGTATCACGAGACCGTCACTTCTGTTGAGCAGGGCAAGTCACGAGGGCTAACTACGGTGCAGTACGAGCGAATCAGCCGCGAGGCGGGGCAAATCTGGCCAAACCACGGTACAGGCGAGCGATGAAACCTCGTGGAGAGCTAGTCCGTGGAATAACACTATCAGCGGGAGCATACGGTGGAATTCTCCGTTCTTGTCGATGCGTCGAGTAAGTCCTCAGCAAGTCAGCGGGCACTCCGTTGAGAGGCGGTTATATAGAACACAATTCTTGCACAACAAAGGCTATCACCTGGCGTAAGCAAGTTACCTGACAACAAGCATAGGCAAGTTACCTGACAACAAGCATAGGCAAGTTACACAACAACAAGCATAGGCAAGTTACCTGACTCGAGGTACTTTCGTTTCATGCCAAAGTCAGGGTTTTAACCTAAAGTACTACGTGCGTTAAGTTCTTTTAAAGATCCGTTCCACTTTTATAAAAGTCACGATACGTAGTATAAAAATAGAGTGACTTATATCTTTTAAGTAAACCAAAACAACTTCCATACTTTCCTTTTTAAAACCAAATTAAAGCGACACCGTACCTTTTTCTTAGACGAAGACACTTCTCTTTTTAAAGTCAAGTTACCACATTAAAACGATGATAAAACCCTTCTTTTGTTTTCATAAAGTCGTTATAACCAACTTCCCAAAAGTGTTATAACACTTTATGTTTTAAACCATTTTACGACAACCTGATGCCTTTCTTTTCCTAAAGTTCGGTTGCCTAATTTGATTACACAAGTCTTTTTTAGAAAAGTTTCATAGTTGATGTCTTAATCCTTTTTAAAACAATTGAGTAACATATGCCATATGCGAGTAGGTTATTCTTGTTCATAATCAATCTTATTAAGCGACCGTGATCTAGAAAATGTAATATCATTTTGTCTAAATCTTAGCTTCTATGCAGATGGAGGTTTCTCTTGGTTTTAATAATACTTAATTATTGATACATTTTCCTTTATTAGCATGCGGTGGTTTGTCGATACACGTTACGATTTAGAAATCGGTAAAACATTATTCCTTTCAAAACCAAGTACTCATTACTCATGAATGAGGTTTCACACAAAATTCATATTAATTTATTTAAGTTAAGTCTCTTATCTTATAAGATCAAGTCTCTTAACTTCTAAAATCAGTAAACCATTTTCTTTACCTCTCTTAAGACGTTATACTTAACTCCCCATAAAGCTTAGTATAACTCTTTTTAAAACCTTTTAAAACCAAGTGTTACTCTTCTTTAAATTGGTTTCTTAACTTTTGACATACTTCAAGTTCCTTATTATCACACATCAAGTCAGTTATAAGTCAAATCAGTCACCTTTTAAAACCACAGGCATTTTCTTACCTACATAAAGCTGTTGTAACCAATCAAATACATTTAACAACATACCGTACTACATAGTTATACACATATCATGCTGGAAAAGATAGGAAGAGGTTCGCGTACCTCGCGGCGATTATCGACTAATAGCAAAGCGCTCCAGTAACTCAAGCCGTCGGCTCGCAAGCCAAGTAGATCACGCCATGCGTAGTACTTGACCTATAGAGGCCTGGCGCCTATTAACATCTGGAGCTCAATGAAGAAGTATTCTCGAGAAAATTCGCGACACCTCCCTTCCACATGGCGTAAATCTCCTCCTCAGAGGCACGCTATGAGCAGCAACTCCCTAGAGGGTTTGCACGTCTAACAGGGCGTGTACAATTATACTACATGCAATGCTACACAAGTCTCTTGTAATATAGTCTATGTAATTCTGATTCGATTCTCTTATTTAAATTCGGGCTTAAGTCGCGAGACATTCTGTAAGTATTGTCGAGCTTAAGTTAAAAGACATTTGCGCACAACTATGTTCAATTCTATATATAGTATACTTTAACTATATATTAGACAACGTGTAATTTCGATTACAACGAAGGTCGAGTGTTTACCTCGATAAGCCCAAAATTATCCAAGTTAAATGTCGATCTGAACAGCGTTTAGCTCCTACTCGGGCGCTCGATCCGCTCCAAACAACCCTTAGAAGTTCTCATAACTTCTGCTTAAACACTTGACCGACTATGAAGGTTTTCCTTGGGGTTTCGTTTTTGTGGTGAGGAAGTATAATAGTATTTTACGGGCTTTTGTATAAGTGTAACCTTGGGAATACTACAAGGTATTTGGGCGAAGTATTTGGGCATTATAATGATACTTGGAGAGTATTTCTATACCACAAAGGGGGTATTTATACGAGACAACTAGGTGGGGTACCCTGCTAGGAGCACTTCTGAAAGGGGAGGAGGCTCTCGGCGAGGCTCGCCAAAGGGAGACTCTTTGGGCGAGAACACTCGAGAGGAGGGAGTAGTGTGAGACTTAGAAAGATTGCTCAAGTTTGGATGAAGAAAGTCTTCAACTAGAGGGTATTTATAGGTCGAAATGGCCAACCAATGGCGCGATTCTTCCAGTGTAAAGCAAGTGTAGGGATAGATTTTAACCATGTGGACCTTATCCGTCTACCTGACCACTTGCACAAAATATCCTACCAACCACGCCGGCCCGATCGTCCATGCGCCTCATTCTTCCTTCGATGTGGGGGTGACACGTATCACCCTCCGTTAGTCCAAAATGTTTAAATCTCTCGGAAAAATCCATAAAAATTAAAAATGACATAGCGAATTTTCCCTTACATGAAGTTAGTAAAGCGTTTAGTCAAGCGATTCTTTTGGCACTTGTGCCCAAATTTCAAACTAGCCAACTTTAAGGCTCAAATTATAATACGTCTGGCGCTCGCGTACATACTGCGGAAATACGGGGTATAAAGGCGAGTCACGGATATCGGCGTCGAAGAAGGCGAGGCGGCGATTCTTTTAGTAGTTCTCGGGGTGGGCGGCCTCGTGCGATCTAGATTTGCACCCGGCCATCTCGAGCACTCCACGTCATTGTCGGTCTGACGAGTATTGAGGCGGTCGGGGCCCGGGACTTTAGATTTCGAGGGTAGAGGTGCTAACGATCGAGAGTGCTTTCGGTGTGTCCGTTGTGGCGATTCCATTCGAGGCTGTAGTACTACTCAGGAGCTTGCTATACTTGTAGCGGCGGGGTCATTTTGCGAGCTTGTCAGGCCAAGGCGTGGCGGTGGTAGGGCTTAACTACGAGGATCTGTTCTTGGTTCGCGTCTCTCTGATTACTCGCCGGGGCGAGGGTACTCGTGGGCGGCCAGTCGCGGCGGAGTCGTGGCGCGGGTCGATTCTAGCGGTCCTCGAGCCGCATTTATGCCTTGTCGGTAGCGGGACGGGAGGCCTCACTTTGATGTCGTCACGGTACCTTATCGATCTCAGTTATGATGTGTATGCCTTGATAGATTTGGGTTCTACTACATCCTATATATCTCCCCTTGTTTCTAGTAGGATAGGGATAGAGCACGAGTCCATAGACCACTTTCGAGTAACTTCGCGATGGGTGATTCGGTGGTAGCTCGGCGGGTATATAGAGCTTGTCGATGACACTTATGCGATCGTTAGACCTATCGGAAACTTGATAGAGTTGGACATGGTGATTCGGCGTGATCGTGGGTATGGATTGGTTAGCTTCTGCTATGCCAATGTAAGCTGAGAGAAAGTGAGTGCGGTTCCATTTTCTGAGGCCGGTTGTTGAGTGGAAGAACATTGTATCGTAGAGAAGTAGGTTTATTTCTTACCTCGAGGCTAGAAAGATGGTGCGAGAAGGGTATATCTACCATCTCGTTCGGGTGTTTGATCACGAGGCTGCGGTGCGATTTCGATCGATTCGATGGTCGAGAGTTCCCAGGCGTGTTTCGGATGACCTCCGGTATCCCTCACGAGAGGAGATAGAGTTTTGTATTGATGTCTTTGCGGACACTCGGCCTATTTCCATTCGCCATACAGAATGGCGCCGAGTTGAGAGAGTTGAAGGACCGGTGAGAGATTTCTTTGGAGAAGGGCTTCATCGGACCTAGTGTTTCTCCGCAGGAAGCGCGGTATTGTTCGTGAAGAAGAAGGGCGGGGCAGCTGCGCATGTGTTGATTCTGACGGTGAACAAGGTGACCATTAAGAACAAATACCCCTTCCCGGGATTGATGATTTGTTCGACCGGTGCGAAGTGCGAGATGTTTCTCGAGATTGATCTGCGATCGGGCTATCATCAGTGCAGTCGAGAGGTGGATGTACCTAGAATGCATTAGGACCGGTATGGGCATTATGAGTTGAGTCATGTCTTTTGGGTTGACGATGCTCGGCGATATTCATGGATTTGATGAGCAAGTGTTCAAACCATTTTGGACACGTTTATGATAGTGTTCATCGATGATATCTTGGTTTATTCGCTCGAGCGAGGCGTGCGGAGCGTTGAGGCTGTCTTGTGATTCTCGAGACCAGCGATTATCGCCAAGTTTTCCAAATGTGAGTTTTGGTTAAGCGGTGGCTTTTCTTGGGCATATTGTGGTAGATGGTATTGGTGGATCGACCAAGATCGAAGCGATCGAGGACTTGGCCTGAACTACTACTCGAGCAGTGCGACTTTACAGGCCTTACGAGTTACTATCGGTTCGTGGAGAAGTTTGCTTCTATCTACGCACCGTTGACTAGGGTGACTCGGAGCGGCTAAGTTTGATGGTGATGCGTGTGGCGGGGTTTCGATTCTTGAAGGAGGCGGCGGCCCCGTTCTTACTCTTCCGGAGGTCAGAGCGGTTATGTCGTGTATTGTGATCGTCGGGCATCGGGTTGGGATGTGTGTTGATCGCGGGGCAAGGTTATAGCGTATGCATCCGGCGGCTTAAGAAGCATGAGGAGGAACTACCCGCGTGATTTGGAGTTAGCGGCGGTGATTCGCGCCTTGAAGATCTGGAGGCACTATTTGTATGGGGTTCGTGTGGATATTTATCTGAGACCAGAGCCTCGGTATATCTTGACGGAGGAGATGAACTTCACGAAAGAGGCGGTGGTTAGAGTTGCTTAAGGATTATGGCGTCGATATCTGTACCACGGGAAGGCCAATGTTATGGCGAATGCCCATAGTGCGTAGGTCGATGGGTAGCCTATCGGATGTGCGACCAGAGAGGAGGGCATGGTTCGCGATTTGCATCGATTAGCGACCTTGGTGTCGTTTGATTGATTACGATAGCGGTGGGGTTGAGTTGAGAGGTTGCGAGTCTTCCATCATCGAGGAGGTGAAGAAACAGCGATTTGAGATCGGTTTTGATTGGTATCGTGATCGGCTCTTACGTGAGCGCAAGGGTCCTTTTAAGGTAGCACGATGAAGTGCGAAGGTTTGGCGAGTTGTGTGTTCCGGATGTTTGAGGACTTGGAGTTCTTGGGAAGCACCGGTAGCGCGTTACTCTATCCGTCAGTGCGACCAAGATGTACCGCGACGCTTAGATCGTGTATTGGTGGGATGGCGAAGAGGGCGTTGCGAGTTAAGTAGCTCGGTGCGTGTTGTCGGCGGTGAAGGTAGAGCACGGAGGCACGGTGGTTTGTTGCGACGATAGAGATCGGCACGGAAGTGGGAGGTGATCAACATGGACTTTATCACGGGATTACCTCGCGCTCGGAGGAGGCATGATTCTATATGGGTTATCGTGACGGTGTGAAATCAGCACACTTTCTTCCGTCGGGGCGACTTTTGGTGAGGATTATGCGGACTTTACATCAGAGATCGTCGGTGCATGGAGTCTATTTCGATCATATCGACAGAGGAGCCCGATTCTGGCTAACTTAGAGTCGCTTCGAAGGGTTTAGGGGCGGTGAGCACAGTCTGCATTCCATCCACGAGCAGACGGGCGGTGGCGTACTATCGGACTCTTGAGGATATCTTTGCGAGCTGTTATTGACTTTAGGGTGTTGGGAGGATCATTTGCCTCTGGTTGAGTTTGCTTATAATAATAGCTACCACTCCGGTATTCGGATGGCGCCTTATGAGGCCTTGTATGGGAGGAAGTGCGGATCGCGATAGGCTGGTTCGATGTAGGCGAGTGCGATTAGTAGGACGGATTTGGTGCGGCGGGCATTGGATAAGGTGAAACTTATCCGGAGAGGTTCTTGTGACTCGAGTCGGCGAAGTCATATACGAATCATCGTCGTCGGCATCTAGAGTTCGAGGTTGATGATTGGGTTTTCTGAAGGTGTCGCCCATGAAGGTGTGATGAGATTCGGAAGAAAGAAGCTTCGGCCAGTACATTGGGCGTATCAGATTGTCGCGAGGTAGGCAAGGTTGCCTATGATTTGAATCTGCCGTCCGATCTTGAGGCGGTCGCATCCGGTTTTCACGTTTCTATCTTTGAGAGATGTATCGGGGATCCGTCTAGGTACACCGATTGGCGATGTCGGTGTGGGGTTATCGTATGAGAGATTCCCATAGCGATAGTGGATGCGTCGAGTTAGGCGTCTGCGGACGAGGCGTGGCTTAGTCAAAGTCTTGTGGCGAGCGAGCTCGAGGAGGAGATGGCGTGGGAGCGAGAGGAGGACATGAGGCGGTATCTCGCTTATTCCCCAGCCTCGGGTAACTTACTTTCTACTTGTAAATTTTCATTGTCATATATGCCTAAGTATTGTTTGTGGCCGTATGTGGCATTTCTGCTATTTAAGTTATAAGGAACTGATCGTTATACTGTCTTGGGAAGGAAAATTCGGACGAATGTTTCTAAGGAGGAGAATGTTATACCCGTATTTCAGTATATGCGTGGGGTGTGCGTCTGGTTTAGCCTTAGTTAGGCATTATGGGCGAAAAAGTTTGTGCCTGACTCACTAAAAAAATCATTTTTAAATGAGCGTTTTACTAAACTCGCGTAGGGTAAATTAGGCTATGACATTTATTATTTTTGGATTTTTAGAGGCGAAACATTTTGGACCAGCGGGAGGTGACACTTGTCACCCTCGTTGGGCAACAAAATGGGGCATTGTTGTACGTTTTTGTGCCTTTGCACAGAAATCGAGGAGTTGGTAGGATATTTGTGTAGTAGATGGATAAGGACACTTGCCTCAATCCCACGCCACACTTGCCTTGCACTTGGCTTCATCTTGGCCATTGGTTGGCCATTTCTTGACCTATAAATACCCCCCTTAAGATGAAGAGTTCTTCATCCACAAATCAATTCCCAAGTCTTGAAAAATCCCTCCCCTCTCTTGTAGTGTTTTCGTCCAAACACTTCCCCCTCCCCTTGTGAAAGCCTTGGCCGAAACACCCCATACAGCCTAGTAGTCTATTTGAAACCTACCCCCCCTCCCTTGGTAGAAATGTTGTCTTTCAAGTATAGTTACTATTCCTAAATACCCTAGCCCAAATCCCCTAAGTACTTAGTAGAAGTTGTGAAGAACTTCTAAGGGTTCTTGGAGCTATCGGAGCGTACAAATTAGGAGCTAAACCTTGCTCAGGAGCGACTTTTAACTTGGATAATTTTGGGCTTATCGAGGTAAATACTCTTGTCCTTCTATTGTAATTGGATATTACATATAAGAATAGTTAAGACTTGAGTATAAGATATGAAAGAATACTAATGAATAGAATTGAACTGTTATCACAGTAGAAGGGTTTAAAAGAAGAATAATTGAACTATACTTACATAGGACTGTTTTCACAGTAGACTTGAGTAGCTCGACTTTTGGGTATGATCTCCCTGTTGTTGTATATAGTTTTGTACATTCAGGGTATGGCAGGGCCCTGTCCCGCCATAGTTGTTTATCTTCTTGAAGTGCGTAGTCTGTTATGCAGTTGGGATGTAGCTGCAAAACTATGTTTATATATATATATGCAGAAAGGGGACATTTCCTCACATAAAGCGTGTTTCATTTACAAGCTGTTTTATGTCTTGTTTTATATTCGATTACTCGATGTATGACTACTTGGGTGCTCGGGTAAGGCACGATCCGCGGGCCGGGCAGTCGTGACAAAGACTACTACTGATGCTGCGTAGACACTTTCAGAGATTAAGCGCTCCGATACCACTTTTGTCACGACCGAACCGGGCGTGGTAGTGCCTACCGGGCACCCAGTAGCCATACATCAGTGTCGTGGAATATAAAACAAGACATGAATAAAGTGAAGTGTAAAGCGATTATCGAGAAAAGTTGCCTTTGGCATATATATATATAACAACTAAACGATTACATCCGCTTTACAATTACGCCAGCGATACTCTGACCTCTAAAAATGATATGACAACAATGGCGGGGCGGGGCCGCCATACCACTGAATGTAAGCACTTACAGCGGCGGGGACTATACGTGATAAGCCTCGGAGACACGGAGCTTACCAAAGCGATCTGTGACCACTAAGGCGGCGATCGACTTTGGTGTACCTCTTCTGCGGCATGAGCGCGGCCCGAAGGAGTCGGTACAACGGTACCAAGTATGTGAAACTAAAAATCGTAAATGAAATCATAGTAGTCTATATAAAGCGGGAGACATGTATGATAGCAAACTACGATTCCTGATAAATAGCGATCATGTCAAGTCGGGGACTCGCGCTCAAGTCATCACTTAATTACAACTATGGGTCTCACGCCCGCAACATCAATCATGCGTGTGGAATACCTTCCATCTTGGCGATCTATGATATAAAGCACGAGAAAACACGTGAACACGGGTCCACGTGTCATAATAAAACCGTCTGGGGTAAATGCGAAGGCATAGCCGACTACTAAAACCACGGTACCAGCGGTCATAAAGCGTATCATGAGATCTGTCTGAACCGCCACGTGATCGAAGTTGGCCACTCGCCCGCGATATCTAATGTGCGCGTCTAGTCACTGGAACTTCGCGACTCGCGCATAGGCCACTCCGATGGCCGCGTGAGGTATTCCTCGCGTCGGTGTAGCTACTCCCGGCGGCGTCTGGACTCGCGATCGCGTAGCGCATAGGCGCGTGACCACGAGGGTGCGCACGCTAACACTGGAACTCTTGTAGCTCGCGCCGGTCCACTGGACCGCGTGAGGTATTCTCGAATCATGGTCCCGGACCGCTGAGTCTACCCGCGTCGGAGGCGGCTTAACCGGAATCATGTCGAGGTGAGTGATGTAATACTAGCATAGCGACACCGTTAGACAACATAAGCCTGACAAGGAAACCCCTTTACACAAACATCACAAGACACTAACAGCGTAGCATCCTAACATGTTTAATTATCAAATCAACAAGGAAGTATTACAAGGCTATCACGAACCAACACAATCAAGTTATTCACAAGGTACTTTCTACTTTATTATTAACAAGTTCGGGTTTTATCCCCCAAAGTACTTCATACATTAACTCTTTAAAAGATCCGTTTCTTTCACAAAGTCACCTGATACAGTAGTATAAAAATAGTGTGACTATCTTCTTAAGTAAATCAAAACACTTCTCTTTGTAAAATCAAGTAACAACATTCTTTTCCAAACGTTCAAATTTGCCTAATTTCAAATACTCAAGTTTCTCATTTTCGAAAGGTTTCGTAGTTCATAGTTTTAATCACTTAATGATATAATTCTCCTTTAAAACAATTTGAGAAACATATGCCTTATATGTGAGTAGGTTATTCTTGTTTATAACAATCTGATTAAAGCAGCCATGATCTAGGAAATGTACTATCATTTTGTCGTCTTAGCTTCTATGCGGATGGAGGTTTCTCTTGGTTTTAATAATACTTAATTAGTCAAAACATTTTCCTTTATTAGCAGCTACGATGGTTAGTTCGATACTTATTACGATTTAGAAATCGGTAAAGATTATCCCTTTTAAAACCAAGTACTCATTACTCACGAATGAGGTTTCACACCTTTTTAACAAAATTCATATTAATAATTAAGTCAAGTCTCTTATCTTTTTAGATCAAGTCTCTTAACTTCTAAAATCAATAAACCATTCTTTTTATTTCTCTTAAGCCGTTATACCTAACTTCCCATAAAGCTAGTATAACTCTTAAGCTTTTAAAACCAAGTATTACTCTTAACAAAAGGTTTCTTAATTCTTTTGAAATCTTTAAGATTCTTATTATTGGGCTTAAGTCAAAAGACATTGCGTAAAACTACGTTCGATTAACACGTCGTCTCTGTACTATATATATATTATTTTAAAATATCATGCTCAAGAGGATAGGAAGAATCACATACCTCGCGACGATTATCGACTATTAGCAAAGCGCTCGCGACTATAACGGCTAGCCTTGTCGCTTTCAAGTAGACATGCTACTTGCGGAACTTTCAACCTATAAAGGCCGTATCGTCTATTAACTTTTAGGCTACTCGAAGAATTTTCTAAGCGATGGGTTCTCTATTCTCGGAAAAATTAGGCGCACTTCCTGCCGGTAACTACAGAGTCTCTGTAAATACGGTCTATGTAAATCTGATTTAATCTTAACTTCTTTAATATTCTTGATGTGATTTGATTGAGTCTTTTACGTAATATCCTTCTATTACGATTCAATTCTCTTCTATGAATCTTATATTCATTTCTATACTACTACGATATGTAATTTCCAATTCTGATAGAATGAGTATTTACCTCGATAAGCCCAAAATTATCCAAGTTCTAATGTCGATCACGAGCAGCGTTTAGCTCCTTATCTGGCGCTCGACCGCTCCAAACAACCCTTAGAAGTTCTCATAACTTCTTCTTAATACTTCAATGGTATAAAGATTTTCCTTAGGGTTTCGTTTTTGTGGTGAAGGAAGTATAATAGTATTTATGGGCTTTTAGTATAGGTGTAACCTTGGAATACTACAAAGTATTTGGGCAGTATTTTAGAATAGTAACAATACTTGGAGAATACTTTTCTACCGGGGGTGTATTCTCACGAGAACAACTAGGCGGGGATACTTTCGGCGAGGGGAGGGTAGGCTTGGGCGAAAACACTACACTAAGGGAGAGGGCTTTGAGACTTAGAAATAATTTTAGGATGAAGAAGTCTTCAACTAATGGGGTATTTATAGGACAACGAGGGCGAGATCAAGCCAAGTGGTAGGCAAGTGTAGGGTGAGGATTTACCCGTATGTGCTTATCCATCTACCACCAACTATCACAAATATCCTACTAACGAGACTTCAAATCGTCCCGATTGGCGCCCACAAACGTCGATATGAGGTGACACATGTCACCTCTCGTTAATACAAAATGTTTCATCTCTCGGAAAAATCCATGAAATTTGAAATGACATAGCGTAATTTTCCCTTATGAGTCTTGTAAAGCGTTTAGTCGAAAGCGATTCTTTTAGGGGTTGTGAACAAAATTTCGAACCTTGCCTATCTTTAAGGCTCAAACTTCTCTACGTACGTCCTCACGTACATACTCTGGAAATACGGGGTATAACATACCAAGTATGTGAAACTATAAAGTACTTTAAATGAAATCATTATTATTTTAAAACCAATTTTACAAATATGTACGAAACAACCAAGGTAACCGCACATAGTGCCACATCATAAACAAGAGCAACAATAGGTAAGTATGAGGTCTTTTCTATTTGCGAATGATCGAAGCAAGGCCGATCGCCCATAGTATCATTATGCGTGCCTAATCACGGACTCCGTAGTCGCATGGGCCGCTAGGCCGCGTGAGTATTCCGCGCCGAGGGTAGCTACTCCTCGTCATCGTCTGGACTCGTAGTCGCGTAGCCACATGAACCGCATGGCTACATGGACCGCACACTAACACGGAACTCTCGTAGCTCCGCGTAGATCCCTGGACCCAGCGTGAGGTATTCTCGAATCATAGTCACCTGGTGCACGAGGTATACCCGCGTGAAGCGGCTTAACCCGGTATATCATGTCAAGAGGTGAGTGATGTAATACTAACATAACGGCTTATCGTTAAACAAGCTGTTATACCGTATTTCCAGTATATGCGTGAGGCGTGCGTACAAAGTTTAAGCCTTAAAGTTAGGCAAGGGCGAAATTTGTGCACAACCCCGAAAGAATTGTTTCGAAGCGTTTTCCAAACTGCGAAGGAAAATTACGATTCGCGACATTTATTATTTTTGCGGATTTTTAGAGATGAAATATTTTGGACCAACGAGAGGCGGCATGTGTCACCTCGAGTTGGCCCAGTTAATGGCGTTTCTTGGCACGATTTGGAGGCCTAAAACATGGGTCAATGTTTGGAGTGATTTGTGGAGTAGATGGCTAGGGTGCACTTGTGCAAATCCTCTCCTCACTTGCCCACCACTTGTCTTAATCTTGGCCATTGATTTCCCTATAAATACCCCCTTGAGTTGAAGACTTTCATCCTAAAACATTTTCTAAGTCTTGAAAATCCTCCCTTCTTGTTGCTCTCGTCCAGAAACACCCCTCCCACTTTGAAAGCCTTGGCCGAAAGTACCCCACTATTGAGAGTTGTTCTCGTAAAAACACCCCATTGGTAGAAAAGTATTCTCAGTATTGTTACTATTCAAAATACCTTGACCCAAATACCTTGTAGTATTCGAGGTTACCCACATACTAAAAGCCGAAATACTACTATACTTCCCTTTAGTCACAAAGCGAAACCTAAGGAAATATATTCACGGTTGGTTGAAGTATTAAAGAGAAGTTGCGTAGAACTTCTAAGGAGTTGTTTGGAGCGGGTTGGGCGCCAGTAGGAGCTAAGCGTTGCTCGGGATCGACATTTAAACTTGGATAATTTTGGTCTTATCGAGGTAAATACTCTTATCCTTCTATTGTAATTGGAAATTACATCTTGTAGTAGTATAGAAATGAATATAAGATACATAGAAGGATATTCTGAGAAGAGAATTGAGCGTAATAGAATGATATTCTGAGAGAATTAAGCGAAATCACGTCGGAAGAATATTAAAGAAGAAGATTGAATACTTACATAGAATTTGTATTTCTGATGAACTTGTGTAGTTTGGCGGGTGAGAAGCTGGCGCTTGATGTTCCATAGAATTAAGAACCTCTGCTTAGAATATTCTACGAGTAGTCTAGGCGTTGATAGGCGTATATGGCCTTTATAGGTTGAAAGTTACGCAAGTAGCGTGTTCTGCGAAAGGTGGACAAGGCTAGCCGGGTTATAGTGGTGGAGCATTTTGCTATTAGTCGATAATCGTCGCGAGGTATGTGATTCTTCCTATCCTCTTGAGCATGATATTTTCAAACAATATATATAGTATGGTAGACGTACGTGTGTTAGCGAGCGTGGTTTACTGCGATGTCTTTTGACTTGAGTCTAAATAATAAGAATCTTGAAGTATTTCAAAAGAATTAAGAATCGTTTTTAAAGAAGAGTAATACTTGGTTTTAAAAGCTTAAGAGTTATACTAGCTTTATGGGAAGTTAGGTATAACGATTTAAGAGAGATAAAAGGCAGTTTACTTAATTGTTTATGAGCATATATTGATTTGGAAATGAGAATAAGTATCGAACAAACCACAAGCGCTAATAAAGGAAATGTATTGACTAATAAAGTATTATTAAAACCGATGAAACCTCCATCTGCATAGAAGATAAGATGAGACAAAATGATATTACATTTCTAGATCATGTTTGCTTTAATAAGATTGTTATAAACAAGAATAACCTACTCACACATAAGGCATATGTTTCTCAAATTGTTTTAAAGGAGAATTATATTATTAAGTGATTAAGACTATGAACTCTGAAACCATTGAAAATGAGAACTTGAGCATTTGAAATTAGGCAAACTTGAAGCGTTTGGAAAATAATGTTGTTACTTAATTTTACAAAGGGAAGTGTTTTAGTTTACTTAAAAGATAGTCACTCTATTTTTATACTACGGGTATTGTGTGACTTTTGTGAAGAAGCGGATCTTTTAAATAGTTAATGTATGAAGTACTTTGGGGATAAAAACCGAACTTGTTAACATAAAGTAGAAAGTACCTTGTGTGAATAACTTGATTGTGTTGGTTTGTGATAGCCTTGTAATACTTTCTTGTTGATTTGATAAGTAAACATGTTTAGGATCTACGTGTGTTAGTATCTTGTGATGTTTGTGTAAAGGGTTTCCCTTGATTGTGCTTATGTTGTTTAACGATAAGCGTTATGATAGTATTGTACCACTCGCTCTTGACATGATCTGGGGTTAAAGGCCCTCCGTCAGAGGTATACCTCGAGCGATGCAGGACTATGATTCGAGAATACCTAATGCGGGTCGGGGACCTATGCGGAGCTCTGAGAGTTCGAGGTTAGTGTGCGATCTATATGGCCATGCGATGCATGTGGCCGTGCGGCTGCGAGTCGGGGCGATCTTGGGAGTAGCTACCCCGATCGAGAATACCTCATGCGGGCCTATGTGTGTGGCCTATGCGGGTGTGGGAAGTTCGAGTTAGATCGCACATTTGATCTGCGGGCGAGTGGCGGCCGATCATGTGGCGGTCAAGCGGACCTCGTGATCTGATTTATGACTTTGTTGATGCTGTGGGTTTTAGTAGTCGGCTATGCCTTCGTACTTACCGTATGGTTTTATTATGACACAGTGGGACACGGTGTTCATGTGTATTCCTTGGTGCTTTTATCTCATGCAAGCCGGCGATGAGAATGTATTCCACGGGCATGATTGATGTTGTGGGCGTGAGACCCGTAATTATATTTGAGTGATGACTTTGAGGCGTGAGTCCACGACTTGACATGGCCTTATTTATTGTGAGCGTAGTTTGGTTATCATATATGTCTCCTTCTTTATATAGACTACAATGATTTCATTTACGTATTTTCGATTTCACATACTTGGTACTGTTATCTTGACCTCCTTGAAGCTGCGTTCATCTGTGGTAGAGTACACCGATTGTTGATCCTCGCTCATGAGTCCTGATTCGGCGTTTGAAACTCCGTTTCTCGGAGGCTTATCTTAGGTATAGTCCTGTCGTTGTAGTACTTACATTCATGGGTATGGCGGGGCCTGTCCGCCATTGTTGTTATATCATTCTTAGAGTGCATGTAATCTTGTTGTGGCGAGTTTGTAAAGGATATAGCTGTTGGAGTTCAAGTTATATATAAGCCAAAAGGCAATTTTCTCGAATAAACTATTTCTCATTCATATTATTTTATGTCTTGTTTTATATTAGCTGATTTCTACGATGTATGTCTACTTGGGTGCAGGGTAAGGCACGATCCACGGGCAGGTTGGTCGTGATAAAAGTGGTATCGAGCGATTAATCCTCGGAAAGTGTCTCTGAAGTATCTAGTAGAGTCTTGATTATCGGTGTGTTGTGCACCACAATAATCGAGGAGGCTATAGGATATTTAGGATTGGTTTCCATTCTTCTCACTCTGAGATCGTGCTTAGAGGTGTTATAAGTTGGACCCCTCTAACGTATTTCTTTCACTTACCATTATGCCTCCACGTAAAGCGGCAGGGCGAAGGCAAAGCGATCGAGGAGGCTGAGTAAACACGAGAGGTTACGAGCACGAGCCCAATCATCGCTGAGGTGGTGCTTTATTCGGGGGATTACTGCGGCGTCGCCCGACCCAGTGAGTTTAGCCATGGCGGCGATTCCTCTGCGGCCATGATATATGAGCTTTCAGTTCCATGACCGGGAACATAGAATATGGATTAAAAAGGAATGGACCTGTTACTAGCTAGGATTTTAGTAACCAGAGAATATAGAGTGCACCGATATATCACGGGTCTAGACAATTATCTAGTAAAGGGTTGTACAAGAGTAGCTCTTCAGTCAGGCATGGATATTACCCGCGTACAGTCTTATGCGCAGCACACAGAGGAACGTAGAGATCGACGGATTAACCATGATCAGCAAAGAGGCCGTATCGGCGGGGTTCTTTGGTAACTTTGAGGCAAATCGCCTCGTGACTGGATATGCACCTCCGCCGATCTTAGTGGTCCTCGCGGGGTTGGGGCGTTCGGGGTATCTGGAGTTAGTGAGCTCGGGGCTTCTAATTCATAGCTATCGTAGGTTCTAGCAGTAGGTTGATTTTCCTCGATGTTCGCGATATGGCGGCGTCGTCAGGAATGTCATCTTTTTTTTGTTGGTGCTTGTTTTACCTGCGGCCGTCGAGCCGTGTGTCGAAAAGGTGTCCTAGTAGGAGGATGCAAGTAGGAGGACTCGGCCTACAGTTAGTTGCAGTTGATGGTTCGGAGAGGAAGGGTGTTAGCGGAGGCCGCTTTCGGTGTGGCCGTTGTGGTAAGTGTCATTATGGGAGTGTCGTACTTCTTGGCGGACTTGTTATGCTTGCGGCAGCGGGCCATTTGCGGAATTGTCAGGCCAGGTGGCGCGGATAGAGACTCGACGCCCGGGATCGGTGGCTAGTTCATCACCTTTCCCGGTATCGCCCGAGGCGGGATGGATTAGATCGGCGAGAGAAGTGAAGCGATGAATGCTGGTATATCCTTAACCCTCTGGAGATTAGTATGTGTGATAAGATGAGTATATCTTAAGTGTTTTGTTCTGATAGCATTGTGTTAATTTTGATTAGAAATCATGGTTAGTTAGAAGGGTAAGTTTGGGGATAAGGAAAGTGTGAGCCTTAGAGTTTTATACGTGGAGACCTTAGAGGCGAGGCCATCGTGAGTAAAAGATTATTTTTATGTTTGACCCTTATCGGAGTGCATAGTACACGTGAGATATATTCGTGTGATAAGTCCCGGAGTAGTGTGAAATGAAAGGGGGTAGTTGAACTAAGAATGACCACTAGGTTTTCATAACTTGATTAGTGAGATTGTTCCGAATCGGGGAACAAGAGTTTTGCGCGATAGCGGGTCGGGTTGAGGCCGTCGCGGGTCGATTCGAGTGGTCACGCCGGTGGTAAGTCGCGAGGGTGTTAGGCAAGTTTAGTTAACCATCGTACGAGTTCGTGGATGCGTTCGACCAGTAGTCGGGCCGATGAGGTCAGCCCATCTTATCTTTCAGTCAGGACCGTGTACTCGGCAGAGGGTTAGGCGAGATGTTATTTATCAGGAAGGTTGTAAGGCTGCACGAGGTGCCTACTTTCACCTTATGTCGAGCGATGGAGCCAGTTACGGCTATTTCTTTTTCTGGAAGTTTTACCAGGCAGGGTTAGGAACTCAGGTGAGTCTCCGTATCGCATTCATCCTCGAGCCAGTGTTTAGATTTTAGGGGTAGCTGTGAGGATTGTTGTCTCCTGTTGAGGGAATGTTTTATAGCTACCATTTCAGTATTCAGATGTCGCCTTATGAAGCCTTGTATGGGCGGTAGTGTAGATTGTAGGTCGATTGTTCGATGTTGGCAAGGTTCAGATAGTTGGTTTATACTTGTTTCGGCAGGATGTGGATAGGGTGAAGCTTATCTAGAAGAGGTTATTGGCAGCTCAGAGTCAACAGAAGTCGTGCGGATAATCGGCGGCGGCAGGTTGAGGTTGACGGTGGGTCTTCTTGAAGGTACCGCCGGAAAGGGTGTGAGTTTTGGAAAGCGAGAAACTTAGCACGAGGTACTTGGGCGTTTGAGATCCTTTGGAGGATAGGCGGGTTACTATAAGTTAGCTTTGCCGTCCGACGTGGGAGGCAGTGCGTCCGGTCTTTCACGTTGTTATGTTCAGAAAAGTATCGGAGATCCATCCAGAATGTTTCCAGTTAATGATGACCAAGTTGGAGATAGTAACCAGAGATTTTGAAGCGAAGCGATGGCAATGTGGTAAGATTATGAGAAAGAGTTCGATTATGCGAGAAAGTGCGGCGAGTAAGGAAGAAGCGAGCATGTGTTAAGAACATAGAAGTGATCATTTCGTTTGTAAAGGAAAGGTGCGAGGGAGTATCTTTTAGCCCTTGGGTAGGAGCTTTTGTAGTGATGGAGGTGATTCCTCGTGGACTTGGATTAAGAATTGGCGCGTGTGTTAATTTTTGGCCAGGTGTGGCATTGGCAACTTGTTTAAGTTAAGAGGAACGTTATCGTTATCCGTCTTGAGAAGGAACATTCGGGACAAATGTTTCTAAGGAGGGGAGAATGTTATACCCCGTATTTCCAGAGTATGTACGTGAGGACGTACGTACAAAAGTTTAAGCCTTAAAGTTAGGCAAGGGACGAAATTTGTGCACAACCGAAAGAATTGTTTTCGGCGAAGCGTTTTCCAAACTGCGAAGGAAAATTACGATTCACGACATTTATTATTTTTGCGGATTTTAGAGATGAAATATTTTGGACCAACGAGAGGCGACATGTGTCACCTCGAGTTGGCGGATTATCTTGGCGTTTCTTGCCACGATTTGGAGGCCTAAAACATGGGTCAATGTTTGGAGTGATTTGCGGAGTAGATGGCTAGGGTGCACTTGTGCAAATCCTCACCCTCCACTTGCCCACCACTTGTCTTAATCTTGGCCATTGATTTCCCTATAAATACCCCTCTTGAGTTGAAGACTTCTTCATCCCTAAAACATTTTCTAAGTCTTGAAAATCCTCCCCCCCTTCTTGTTGCTCTCGTCCAAGAGCACCCTCCACTTTGAAAGCCTTGGCGAAAGTACCCCATCTTGAGAGTTGTTCTCGTAAAAACACCCCATGGTAGAAAAGTATTCTCCAAGTATTGTTACTATTCAAAATACCTTGGCCCAAATACCTTGTAGTATTCAAGGTTACCACTATACTAAAAGCCTAGAAATACTACTATACTTCCCTTTAGTCACAAAGCGAAACCACTAAGGAAAAATCTTCACGGTTGGTTGAAGTATTAAGGAGAAGTTCGTAGAACTTCTAAGGGTTGTTTGGGCGGGTTGGGCGCCCGAGTAGGAGCTAAGCGTTGCTCGGGATCGGCATTTAAACTTGGATAATTTTGGGCTTATCGATGTAAATACTCTTGTCCTTCTATTGTAATTGGAAATTACATCTTGTAGTAGTATAGAAATGAATATAAGATACATGAAGGATATTCTGAAGAGAATTGAGCGTAATAGAAGGATATTCTGAAGAGAATTAAGCGAAATCACGTCGGAAGAATATTAAAGAAGAAGATTGAATACTTACATGGGAATTTGTATTTCTGATGAACTTGTGTAGTTTGTGGGTAGAAGCTGCCCAATGTTAGTAGAATTAAGAACCTCTTTGCTTAGAATATTCTGCAAAGTAGTCTAGGCGTTGATAGGCGTATATGGCCTTTATAGGTTGAAAGTTACGCAAGTAGCATGTTCTACTTGAAGGTGGACAAGGCTAAGCGGGTTATAAGCGGTGGAGCATTTTGCTATTAGTCGATAATGTCGTCGCGAGGTATGTGATTCTTCCTATCCTTTTGAGCATGATATTTTCAAAGAATATATATGATGCGGTAGGCGTCGTGTGTTAGCGAGCGTGATTTTCTTTGCGATGTCTTTTGACTTGAGTCTAAATAATAAGAATCTTGAAGTATTTCAAAAGAATTAAGAATCGTTTTTAAGAAGAGTAATACTTGGTTTTAAAAGCTTAAGAGTTATACTAGCTTTATGGGAAGTTAGGTATAACGACTTAAGAAGATAAAAGGCAGTTTACTTAATTGTTTATGAGCGTCTTATATTGATTTGGAAATGAGAATAAGTATCGAACAAACCACGACAACGCTAATAAAGAAATGTATTGACTAATAAAGTATTATTAAAACCGGTAGAAACCTCCATCTGCATAGAAGCTAAGATGAGACAAAATGATATTACATTTCTAGATCATGTTTGCTTTAATAAGATTGTTATAAACAAGAATAACCTACTACACATAAGGCATATGTTTCTCAAATTGTTTTAAAGGAGAATTATATTATTAAGTGATTAAGACTATGAACTACGAAACCATTCGAAAATGAGAAACTTGAGCATTTGAAATTAGGCAAACTTGAAGCGTTTGGAAAGAATGTTGTTACTTGATTTTACAAAGGGAAGTGTTTTAGTTGACTTAAAAGATAGTCACTCTATTTTTATACTCACGGGTATTGTGTGACTTTTGTGAAGAAAGCGGATCTTTTATATAGTTAATGTATGAAGTACTTTGGGGATAAAAACCGAACTTGTTAACATAAAGTAGAAAGTACCTTGTGTGAATAACTTGATTGTGTTGGTTTGTGATAGCCTTGTAATACTTTCTTGTTGATTTGATAAGTAAACATGTTTAGGATCTTCGTGTGTTAGTATCTTGTGATGTTTGTGTAAAGGGTTTCCCTTGATTGTGCTTATGTTGTTTAACGATAAGCGTTATGATAGTATTGTACCACTCGCCTCTTGACATGATACGGGGTTAAGGCCCTCCGTCACGGGGTATACCTCGAGCGATGCAGGACTATGATTGAGAATACCTCATGCGGGTCGGGGACCAATGCGGGCTACGAGTTCGAGTTAGTGTGCGGTCTATATGGCCATGCGGTCTATGTGGCCATGCGGACTGCAAGTCGAGCGATCGGGAGTAGCTACCGATGCGGGAATACCTCATGCGGGCCTATGTGTGGCTTTATGCGGGCTGCGGGAAGTTCGAGTTAGGCGCGCATTTGATCTGCGGCGAGTGGCGGCCGATCATGTGGCGGTCTAGGCGGACCTCGTGATACAACTTATGACTTTGTTGATGCGTGGGTTTTAGTAGTCGGCTATGCCTTCGTACTTACCGTCACGGTTTTATTATGACACAGGTGGGACACGGTGTTCATGTGTATTCCTTGGTGCTTTTATATCATGAAATGCGGTGAGGAAGGTATTCCACGGGCATGATTGATGTTGTGGGCGTGAGACCCGTAGTTATATTTGAGTGATGACTTTGAGGCGTGAGTCACGACTTGACATATTTGCTTATTTATTGTGGCGTAGTTTGGTTATCATATATGTCTCACTGCTTTATATAGACTACTATGATTTCATTTCTGATATTTTGATTTCACATACTTGGTACTGTTATCTTGACCTCGCCCGGCTGCGTTCATCTGCGCGAGTAAGTACACCGATTGTTGATCCTCGCTCATGAGTCACGATTCAGCGTTTGAAAGCTCCGTTTCTCGGAGGCTTATCTTGGGTATAGTCCCTATCGTTGTAGGTACTTACATTCGGGGTATGGCGGGGCCACTGTCCATATTGTTATTATATCATTCTTAAGTGCATGTAATCTTGTTGTGGCGAGTTTGTAAAGGATGTATGTTGGGTTCAAGTTATATATAAGCCAAAAGGCAATTTTTATGAATAAGCGGTTTCATTCGTATTATTTTATGTCTTGTTTTATATTATTGATTTCTACGATGTATGTCTACTTGGGTGCGGGTGAGGCACGATCCGGGCAGGTTGGTCGTGACAACAACATAAGCACAAATAAGAATAACCTCTTTACCACAAGCGTTACAAGATCTTGACACATGTAGCATCACAATATGTCTACTCGACACACCATCTTCTTGTACTTTCAGAAATTAATACAAGTCTTTTATAAACACATAAGTAAACCGTTCCTTTTATCTTTCTTAAGTCGTTATACCTAACTTCCCGTAAAGCTAGTATAACTCATAAGCTTTTGTTTAAAAACCAAGTATTACTCTTCTTTCAAAATGATTCATAATTCTTTTGAAATACTTCAAGATTCTTATTATTTAGACTCAAGTCAAGAGGCGTCGAGTAAAACCATGTTGAGTTAACACGTATGTCTACCGTACTATATATATACTTTAAAATATCATGCTCGAGAGGATAGGAAGAATCACATGCATACCGTGAAATCCACCACGAATATGAGATATGTATGAGTATCGACCTATAATAGTCAAATCGTCTATCAGCGTCTAGACTACTCTGTAGGATAATCTAAGCGAGAGGTTCTCTATTCTACGGAAAATCGGGCAGCACTTCCTACTGGTAAACTATACAAGTCTCGTAAATACGATCATGTAAATCTGATTGATTCAATCTTTTAATTCTTGATGTGATTTGATTCAATTCTCTTCTTTAATATCATTCATGTATTTTATACTTATATCTATACTTCTACGGTATGCATTCTCGATTACAATAGAAGGATAAGATTATTATTTACCTCGATAAGCCCAAAATTATCCAAGATATAAGTCGATCCTGAGCGAGGTTTGGCTTTCATGTCATGCGCTCAAATCAGCTCGAAACCCTTAGAAGTTTCTACACAACTTCTACTACTTCAACCAACTATGAAGTTTCTCCTAGGGTTTCGTTTAGTGACTAATGGAAGTATAGTAGTATTTTACGGGCTCTAAGTATAGAGGTGACTTTGGAATACTATTAGATATACGGCTAGGGTATTTTGGGGATAGTAACAATACTAGGAGAGTATTTTCTACCAAGGGGGTTTGCCGAGACCACTAGGAAGGGGGGGAGAGGGGTGTTTCGGCTAAGCTCTTCTCAAGAGTAGGGGAAAAGGCTTTGGACGAGAGCTTCTCTCAAAGGGGGGGAAAGTTTGGAGACTTGGAAGATGATTTGTGGATGAAAAAGTCTTCAACTCAAGGGGGGTATTTATAGGACATTCAAGGGTCAAGATGAAGGCAAGTGGAGGGCAAGTGGAGGGTGGTGATTCACCCATATTGTTATACCCCGTAGTTTCAGGGTATGTATGCGAGGACGTACGTACGAGAATACGACATTGAAATTGGAAAGGAAGAACGAGGTGATTTTTCCACGGAAAAGTTTCCGGTTTTTGTGAAGGAAAAAGGTCCGTTAATGGGAATTGGATTCCCAGATTTGGTATTCGGACTTCTTGGAATATTAGAGAATTATGGAATTTTATTTTCGAAAATGGTCACGTGGGGCCACGGGAGAAAATTCTGATTTTGTAGGGCCCTTTGTTTTGAGATTTTGGCCATTGTGGATATTTTGGAAGATGAAATATGTTGGGCGTGTAGGAGGCGACACGTGTCACCCCACTAGTTGGCTTGGGCGATTTCACTTTGTGGCCTGCGTTTAGAGTCGTTTTAGGCGAAGCGTTTTACAAGACTTCGCGTAGGATAAATTCGGCTATGTCATTTCTAATTTTTGCGGATTTTTAGAGAGGCGAAACTCGTTGGACCAGCGAGAGGCGACACTTGTCACCTCTCATTGATGGATGTCAGCGCGTGATAGGGCGATTGGGTTGGCTTATTTTGTCTTGGAGTTGGTAGGATATTTTGTGTGCAAGTTGGCCAAGGACAACTTGCCTAAATCCTCACCTACACTTGCCTTGCACTTGGCACCATCTTGGCCCTTGGTTGGCCATTCCTTGACCTATAAATACCCCCTTGTTGAAGAGTTATTTCATCTAAATTGAGCAATCTTTCTAAGTCTCAAATCCTCCTCTCCTCTTATTGTTTCGTCCAAACACACCTCCCCTTTGAGAAGCCCTGGCAGAGCAACCCCATAAAGCTAGCCTAGCAGAAACACTACCCCCTCTCCTTGGTAGAAAAGTTGCCTTACAGTATTGTTATAATGCCCAAATTACCTAGCCCAAATCCCTTAGTCCTTAGTAGAAGTTGTGAAGAACTTCAGGTTTTCTTAGACTCTGGAGCGCCTGACTTAGGAGCTAAACCTTGCTCGGTGACTTTTATCTAGGATATTATTGGGCTTACAGGGTAAATAACCTTATCTTCCTTTTGTAATTAGAGTATATATCTTGTAGAAGTATAGGAATAAGTATTAAATACTTAGAAGGATATTGCGAATAGAATTGAGCTGTTATCACGATGAAGGGCTTAAAGAAGAATAATAGAAGCTGTACTTACATAGGATTGTTTTCACGATGAACTTGAGTAGCTCATGGGTAGGAAGTCTTTGCCCAAATGTCCATAGAATAGCGAACCCTCTGTTTAGAGCTTTATCTGATCTGATCTAGGCGTTGATAGGCGTGTTGGTGATATAGGTCGATACTCTGCGCGCGACATATTCAACTTGGCGGTGGTTTTCGAGAAGGTATGTGATTCTTCTATCCTCTTGAGCATGATATTTTAAAGAATATGTATATAGTGCGGTAGGCGTGCGTGTGTTAAGCGAATAATAATTACGGCAATGTCTTGGACTTAAGCTGAATAATAATTACGGCAATGTCTTGGACTTAAGCTGAATAATAATTACGGCAATGTCTTGGACTTAAGCTGAATAATAATTACGGCAATGTCTTGACTTAAGCGAATAAAAAGAATCTGAAGTAGTTCAAAAGAATTAGAAACCTTTTTTGAAAGAAGAGTAACACTTGGTTTTAAAAGCTTAAGAGTTATACTAGCTTTATGGGAAGTTAGGTATAACGGCAGAGTGATAAAAGAACGATTTATTGATTTAAGGAAATAAGAGACTTGACTTATTATACTAATATGAATTTTGTTAAAAGTGTGAAACCTCATTAGTGAGTAAATAGTATTTTTGGTTTCAAAGGAATGATGTTTCTGATCAGAATAAATGTCGAACAAACCACGGTAGCTAATAAAGGAAGTATTGTGACTAATAAAGTATTATTAAAACCAGTAGAAACTTCCATCTGCATAGGAGCTAAGATGAGACAAAATGATATTACATTTACTAGATCATGCTCTTTGTAATAAGATTATTCTGAATAATAATAACCTATTCACACTTAGGGTATATGTTTCTCAAATTGTTTTAAAGGATTAAAGCTATGAACTACGAAACCTTTGAAAATGAGAAACTTGAGTAATTAAAATTAGGCAAACTTAAGCGTTGGGAAAAGAATGTTGTTACTCGATTTTACAAAGAGAAATGTGTTGATTTACTTTAAAGATAATCACTCTATTTTTATACTACGGGTATTGTGTGACTTTTTGTGAAAAGCGGATCTTTTAAAGAGTAATACATAAAGTACTTTGGGGCTAAAAGCCGAACTTGTTAGCATAATGTAGAAAGTACCTTGTGTGAATAACTTGATTGTATTGATTTGTGATAGTCTTGTAATACTTTCTTGTTGACTTGATAAGTAAACATGTTAGGATCTTCACGTGAGTTAGTATCTTGTGATGTTTGTGTAGAGGGTTTTCCCTTATTATGCTTAGATTGTTTAAGCGATAAAGCTGTCGTGTTGATATTATATCACTCGTGATTAGGGGTTAAGCGCCCTCCGTCGGGGTAGACTCGGTGGTCTAGTGACCTATGATTCGAGAATACCTTATGCAGTGCAGTATGGCCTATGCGAGCTACGGGAGTTCGAGTTAGTATGCGGCCCTTGTGGTCATGCGGTCTTTGTGGCCGTGCGGGCGGCGAGTCGGGGCAGCTGCGAGTAGCTACCCTCGATGCGGGGATACCTCATGCGGGCCATTGGAGGCCCGTGCGGGCTACGGAAAGTTCGAGGGCTGAGCGCGCATTAGATCTGCGAGGCGAGTGGCGGCTTTGATCATGTGGCGATGCAGGCAGATCTCGTAATCTGATTTACGTCCTTGTTGTTATGCGGGGTTTTTAGTAGTCGGCTATGCCTCGTACTTACCGTGCAGTTTTATGATGACTTTGAGGCGTGAGTCCACGACTTGACATATTTGCTTATTTATTGTAGCGTAGTTTTGGTTATCATACATGTCTCTGCTTTATATAGACTACTATGATTTCATTCTGATATTTTGATTTCACATACTTGGTACTGTTATCTTGACCTCCTTGAAGTGCGTTCATCTGCGCGGTAAAGGTACTCCTCTTTGATCCGTTCTTAGGATCACCGTTTGACGTTAGGAAAGCTCGTTTCTCGGAGCTTAGCATTTGGTATGGTCCCTGTCGTTGTAGATATTTGTATTGGGGTATGGCGGGGCCTGTCCGCCATTGTTATTTAAACTCTTAAGTGCATGGGCACTGTTGTAAGGTTGGGATATAGCTGTTCATTTTGGGGTACTTATATACATATATGCAGAAGGCAACTTTTTCCCAAGCGTGTCTTATTTATACTGTTTCATATTTTGGTTATTTTATTTTCCGCTGATTTCTCTGATGTATGACTACTTGGGTGCCCGGGTAAGGTACCAGTCACGGGCCCCGGAACGGGTCGTGACACATGTGTCCTTATACATCTACTACACAAAATATCCTACCTAACCTTGACTAATGCAAGGCCACAAAAACGTGCCAAGGTCGTCGAGTTCCATGACTTGAGGTGACAAGTGTCGCCTCTCGTTGATCAAAATATTTCATCTCTCGGAAAAATCCATAAAAAATATAAATGTCGCGTGTAGTAATTTCCCGCCATAAACAATTCTTTTCGTGGGTTGTGCACAAATTTTCGTCCTATGCCTAACTTTAAGGCTTAAACTTTTGTATGTGCATACGTACATACTGGAAATCTGGGATATAACATTCTCCACTCAGAAACATTAAGTCAGAATGTTCCTTCTGAGCAGATAACGATAAGGATCCTCATGCTTAAGCAGTTTGCAAATGCCACATGGCCACAATCTGACACTTAAGCAAATATGACAATGAAAATTTACAAGTAGGAAAGTGAGTTACACGGAGGTGTGGGGAATAGGTGAGGATACTTACGCCTCGTGTCCTCTTGACTTCCACGTCATCTCCTCCACGAGCTCGTTCGCCACAAGACTTTGGTGGAAGCCCGTCCTTGTGCGGGCGCCTAACACGGCGTTCGATTATCGCTATGGGAATCTCCTCATCGATAACCCCTCGGTCACTGGACAGCCGTCGATCGGGTGCACCACAGATGGATCCCCGATCGTCTCGCCGGCGTAGAAACATGAAAAACCGGATGCCTTGCCTCGAGATCGGACGTCGGATCGACTCGCCGCAACGCTTGCCTACCTGCGGACAATCGACGGCCCGATGTACCTTGGGTTGAGTTTCCCTTTCTTCCGAATCTCATCACACGCCGTGGGTGGCGCGAGAAAACCCAATCATCGACCTCGAACTCTAGATCTG
Source organism: Przewalskia tangutica (assembly GCA_029844215.1). NCBI lineage: Eukaryota > Viridiplantae > Streptophyta > Magnoliopsida > Solanales > Solanaceae > Przewalskia > Przewalskia tangutica. The sequence goes on from CM056720.1 coordinate 66,145,172, forward strand.
GCGGCGATGATCTGCGTATGACCATGCGACTACGGTGTCGATAGTTGCTCTGGATAAGCTTCACCTTATCCACTTTGCTGTATGTCAGTGCGGTCCCACTAAGCGCACCTCGCTACATCAAACCGACTATCGGCGATCTGCACTTCCTCATACAAGGCCTCATGGCGTCGTCGAATCTTTGGAGTGGTAGCTATTATTATATGCAAACTCAACTAGAGGCAAATGATCCTCGCACTACCACGAAATCAATAACACGGGCTCGCGGCATATCCTCGAGAGTGCGGATAGTGCGCTCACTTTGTCGTGCAATGCGAGGATGGAATGCGATGCTCGGGCTCACTGCGTCCACTAGACCATACGGAAAGACCTCGGAAGTTAGCGTGCGGGCTCCTGCATGCGATATGATAGAAATAGGGACCCATGCGATCGGCGATCTCTCGGATGTAAAGTCGGCATAATCCTCGGTAGAAAAAGTCGTCTGACGGGAAGAAAGTGGGCTAATTTAAATCGACTGTCGATGATAACCCGAATAGAATCATGTTTCCTCTGAGTGCGAGGTAATCGTGTGATAAAGTCCGTGTTGATCACCTCACTTCGGTCGGGATCTCTGTAAATGCGCAACAAACCACGGGCTGTTACACCGTAGTTCGGTGTATGTATATGAGGGCGTGCGTGCGTAAATCGACATTAAAATTGGAAAGGAAGAAAGATGTGATTTTTAAACGGAAAAGTTTCGAATTTTGAGAAGGAAAAATGTTAGTTAATGGGGTGGATTCCCAGTTGGTATTCGGACTTTTGGAATATTTGAGAATTATGGAATTTTATTTCGAAATTGGTCACGTGGGGCCACGGGAGAATTTCTGATTTTGTAGGGCCAGCTTTATTTTGGATTTTTGGCATTGCGGATATTTTGGAAGATGAAATATTTTGGGCCAGTAGGGGCGACACATGTCACCCCGTGTGGCCGTGTTGGCCGGGTGGAGAAGGCAGTGGGGCGTTTTTAGGTGGACAAGTGGCCCGTTTTGTGGTGGCCACTTGTCCCGTTTGTGGTAGCCAAATGGTTGGCCAACTACCCAGCACACATGTACCCCATCCTCACCACACACTTGCCTAGATCTTGACCATTGATTTTCTTATAAATACCCATTGTTTCAAGACTTATTTCATCCACCTTTGAGATTCTAAGTCACAAAATACTCCCCTTTGTTGAGGTTCTCGTCCTACTCTCCCCCTTGGTGTAGGAAAAATTCTTCAAGTGTTGATATAGTCCCAAATACCTTAGCCTAGTATCCTAGTTGTATTCAGTTATTTCAATACTAGGAGCAGGAAATTCTACTTTATTCCTTTAGTCGCAAAAGCGAAGCCACTAGAAAAATCTTCATAGCTTAGATGAAGTGTTAAGAGAAGTTATTTGGAAACTTCTAAGGGTTGCTTGGAGGCGGGTTGGGCGTCGAGGTGGAGCTAAGCGTTGCTCGGGATCGACTTATAATCTTGGATAATTTTGGGCTTATCGAGGTAATGATCTATGTCCTATTGTAATTGGAAATTACATGTTGTAGTAGTTAATCATTGAGTATAAGATATATTGGAAGTATAATTATAAGGAATTGATTGTATTTACATTGGGTGTATTTGCATGAGACTTGTAGTATTATTGTGGAGTAGAATTGTACACGTCAGGTTAGGCGTGTAACCCACTGGAATTGTTGGTTTGGTAGCGAGGCCTCGTTTGAGGAGGAGTTTTATGTGGTTGCGGGCGGGGAGGTCTTGCTGAATTTTCCGTAGAATAAGGAATCTTGTATCTAGAATTATTCTGAAGAGAGCTAGAGGTTGATAGGCGTTTTGTGGCCTTTATGGGTTGAAGTACTACGAGTGCGTATTATTCTACTTGAAGGGTGGAAAAGGCGAGCAAGGTTAGAGTACTTTGGGCGTTTTGCTAATTATCGATAATCGTCGCGGTATGTGAACCTCTTATATCCTTTCTAGCATGATATTTGTGAAATATATTTAGTGCGGTGAGCCTTGCGTGTGTTTAAAGGAAGTTGATTTTCCTTTTGTGTCCTTGACTTGATTCCAAAGTTAAGTGACTTGTTATGAAACATTAAGGACTTGAATTATGTTAAAAAGTTGTAAAATCTCACTCATGATTAATGGGTGTGTGGTCTTTTAAAGAATAAATTATCTTGATTTCGAAAATAAGAATGGTTTTATCATTGGATTTAAAATGATAACTTGACTTATAAACAACTTGATTTTGGGAAAGGAGAAGTAATTTGATTTAAAGGTATAGGTTACTTGTTTTTAAAAGAGTAAGACACTTGGTTTAAAAAGTATATTGTTACTTGACTTTTAAAGGAGAAGTGCCTTTGTTTTAAAAGAAGGTATGGAAATTGTTTTGGTTTTACTTTGATGTCTTTTGACTTGAGTTTAAATAATAAGAATGCGGAAGTATTTCAAAGAGTTATTAACCATTTTGAAAGAAAAGAAATACTTGGTTTTAAAAGCTTAAGTGTTATACTAGCTTTATGGGAAGTTAGGTATAACGACTTAAGGAAGATAGAAGAGCAGTTTACTTATTTTTTTATGAAAGTCTTGTATTGATTGGAAAGTGTAGTAAGATGGTTTGATAAGTAGACATGTTAGGATGCTACGTATGTTAGTGTCTTGTGATGTTTGTATAAAGGGGTTTCCACTTGTTGTGCTTATGTTGTTTAACGATAATTTGTTATGTTAGTATTATATCACTCGCTCTTGACATGATTAGGGGTTAAGGCGCCCTCCGTCGTGGTAGACTCGGTAGTGCATGTGACCTATGATTTGAGAATACCTCATGCGGGTTTGTGTGACCTATGCGGAGCTACGAGAGTTCCAGGTTAGTGTGCGGCCTTTATGGTCATGCGGTCTATGTGGCCATGCGGACTGCGAGTCCAGGACGTTGCCGGGGAGTAGCTACCCTCGATGCGGGGTTATACCTCATGCGGGCCATTGGAGTGGCTTATGCGGGCTGCGGAAGTTCGAGGACTAGGCAGCGCGCATTAGATCTGCGGGCGAGTGGCGGCCGATCATGGCGGTCTAGACAGATCTCGTGTCTGATTTATGACCTTGTTGATGCGTGGGTTTTAGTAGTCGGCTATGCCCGTACTTACCGTCACGGTTTTATTATGACACGGTAGGACACGGTGTTCATGTGTATTCCTTGGTGCTTTTATATCATAGCTTGCGGTGAGGAAGATATTCCACGGGCGTGATTGATGTTGTGGGCGTGAAACCCATAGTTGTATTTGAGTGATGACTTTGAGGCGTGAGTCACGACGACATATTGCTTATTTATTGTGAGCGTAGTTTGGTTATCATACATGTCTCACTGCTTTATATAGACTACTATGATTTCATTTCTGATATTTTGATTTCACATACTTGGTACTGTTGTCGACCTCGCTTGAGGTGCGTTCATCTGCGGTAGAGGTACGCGGTGTTGATCCTCGCTCTTAGGGTCACGATTCAGCGTTTGGGAAGCTCCGTTTCTCGGAGGCTTATCAGTGGTATAGTCCCCTCTCGTTGTAAGAGCTTACATTCAGGTGTATGGCGGGGACCTTTAACGCCATTGTTATCATATCATTCTTAGAAGTGCATGTAATCTTGTTGTGGCGAAATTGTAAAAGGATGTAAGCTTGTTCTAGTTGTTATATATTTATCTTAGAAAAGGCAACTTTTCTCGAATAAGCTGTTTTACACTTCACTTTATTCATGTCTTGTTTTATATTCGTGATTACTCGATGTATGGCTACTTGGGTGCGGGTAAGACACGATCCAGTCGGGTTGGTCGTGACAAAAGTGGAATCGGAGCGATTAATCCTCGGAAAGTGTCTATAGGCCAGTATCTAGTAAGTCTTGATTATCGGTGTGTTGTGCACCCACGCTTTATGTCGGAGGCTGCGAGATATTTTGGATTAGTTTCCATTCTTTTCACTCTGAGATCGTGCCTTAGAGGTGTGTTAAGTTGGACTCCTTTGGCGTATTCTTTTCACCGTTATGCCTGCGCCAGCAACGAGCCCGGAAGGGCAAAGCGAGGAGAGGAGGCGAGTAAACCTGAAGGTTACGAGGGCACGGGCCCGTTCATTATCGAGGCAGCGCTTCATTCGGGGAGTTACTGCGGCGCTATCCCCGAAGAGTTTAGAAGCGATGGCGGTAGCTCACGAGACCACGATACGAGCCTCTAGTCGCGGCGAACAAAGGATATGAGTTACAAGGAGATGGCCGATTACTAGCTGAAGTGCGGTGGTGGGAATGAGAACGGGCGGGGCCGGTGGTTAAGCGATACCGATGGTTACCACAGATCAGATAGTTTGAGGCATCGGGGCTTCTTGAGTTCTGATCCGCGAGTTCTATGGATTGAGGGCGAGGAAGATCATCGAGTTTATTCGCCGATTCGGCGGATCGTGAAAGTGATCGAGACCTCAGTATTTCTTACACATTTTTGCCTCGATGAGAGAGCTCGGGCGAATAGATTTATGAGGTTGAGGCGAGCAGGCGAGCGGTTGGGAATCTGATATAGAGTTTGACTTATTGGCTCGTTATGTCCCGCTTTAGTGGCGGACATGGAGGATAGAGTGCACCGATATGTCACGAGGACAGCGATTATCTAGCGAGAGAGTTGTACAAGAGTAGCTCTTGATCGGACATGGACATTGCCAGCGTACATGCTTACATGCAGCGGTGAGAGCGTGAGATCGGCGGACTAACGAATCGCGAAGAGGGCGAATAACGAGGTCCTTTGGTAACTTTCGAGCGGACCTTCCGGCGACAAGCGGTTATGCGCCTCGCCCGATCTGATGGTCCTCCGGACTTGGGGCGTTCGGGTATTTAGGAGTTGGTGAGAACTCGGGGTTTAGTTCCGCGATTATATAGGTTCGGCCGGCCAGTTGATTTTCCCTGTATGTTCACTATGTAGTAGGCGTCATCCCGAAATGTCGTCTTTTTACTAATCTTGTTTTACCGGTGGCGTCGGGGCCGTGTGAGAGAATGTCTAGTAGGAGGATACAAGTGGGATGACTTAGCCTACGGTCGATTGCGGATTGATGGTTCATAGAGGAAGGGTGTTAGCGGAGGAGGCCACCGCTTCGATGTGGCCATTGTGGTAAGTGACGTTGTGGAAGTGTCGTACTTCTTGGCGACTTGTTTTGCTCTCGGCGGCGGGGCCATCTTGCGAAAATTGTCAGAGCCAGATGTGGCGCGGATGTAGAGACTCGACGCCGAGATCGATGGCTAATTCATCATCTTCCACTGCTATCGCCCAGCGAGCAAGATTGATTAGAACGATAAAGTGAAGCGATAGATGCGGTATATCCTTAACCTACAGAGATTTGTATGTGTGATAAGATGAGTATACCTTAAGTGTTATGTTACGATAGCATTGTGTTAATTGTGATTAGAAAACATGGGTAGTTGTAAAGGGTAAGTGCGGGGGCGAGAAAATGGGAGCCTTAGAATTTATAACGATTGGGACCTTGGATGCAATGCCGTCTGAGTGGATAATTTTCACGGTTGGTCTTTGTGAAGTACTCGGTATACGTGGTGTATTTATGGGATAATTCCATGGGTAGTGTGAGATGAAAGTGGTAGCTTTCATGGCGTGAATTGGTAAGATTGTTAGGATCGAGAGCGAGTTTAGTCTGAAGTGGGTCGGGTTGAGGCCGTATCGCGAGTCAACCCGCGGCCGGAAAGTGGTGGGGTCGATTTGAGGTGGTCAGCTAGATGATAAGTCACGGTGTTAGGCCCAGTTTAGTTAACCGTAAATGCGAGTTAGGTAGGCGTTCGACCGATGATCGGGCGATGAGGTCGGCCATCTTGTCTTTCGATCGGGACCGTTTACTCGGCGAGAGGTTATGCGAGATGTTATATCGGGAAGGTTGTAAGGTTGCACGAGGTGCCTACTTTCACCTTATGTGACGATGAAGCCTAGTTTCTGGTGTTTCTTTTACGGAGGTTTTACGAGCGAGGTTAGGAACTCGTGAGTCTTAGTATCGCGTTCGCCCTCGGGCGGTGTTTGGATTTCGGGGTATGTGAGGATTGTTGCCTCTGTTGAAGTGTTTATAGCTACCATTTGATGTTCGGATATCGCCTTATGGCGCCTTGTAGGGGCGGAAGTGTAAGTTCTTGGTCGATTGGTTCGATGTTGGCAAAGTTGAGATAGTTGGTTCATACTTGTTTGGCGAGGATGTGGATAGGTGAAGCTTATCCGGAAGAGATTTTAGCGACTCGAGTCAGCGAAGTCGTGCGGATAGTCGACGCGACACTTAGAGTTCGAGTTGTGGTGGGCCTTCTTGAAGTACCACCGGAAAGGGTATGGTGAGATTTGGAAGCTGGGCGATGGCGAAATGTGGTAAGTTGTGAGAAAGAGTTGAGTGTGCGAGAAAGTGCGAGTAAGGAAGAAGCGAGCATGTGTTAGAACATAGTTGTGATCATTTCGTTTGTAAAGTGAAGGTCACGAAGGAGTATCTTTTAGCCCTTGGGTGGGAGTTTTGTGATGTTAGAGGTGATTCCTTGTGGACTTTGATGTAAGTATTTGCGGGTGTTTTTACGTGGACATGGGTGGCATTTGCAAGCGGTTAAGCTACGAGGAACTTGATGTTATCTGTCTTGAGAAGGAACATTGGGACGAATGTTTCTAAGAGAGGAGAATGTTACACCGTAGTTCGGTGTATGTATATGAGGGCGTGCGTGCGTCATCGACATTAAAATTGGAAAGGAAGAAAGATGTGATTTTTCGGCGGAAAAGTTTAGAATTTTGAGAAGGAAAAATGTTCGTTAATGGGAATTGGATTCCCAGTTGGTATTCGGACTTTTGGAATATTTGAGAATTATGGAATTTTATTTCGAAATTGGTCACGTGGGGCCACGGGAGAATTCTGATTTTGTGGGAGCCAGCTTTATTTTGGATTTTGGCATTGCGGATATTTTGGAAGATGAAATATTTTTGGGCGAGTAGGGGCGACACATGTCACCGTGTGGCCATGTTGGCGGGTGGAGAAGGCAGTGGGGCGTTTTTAGGTGGACAAGTGGCCCGTTTTGTGGTGGCCACTTGTCCCATTTTTGTGGTAGCCAAATGGTTGGCCAACTACCAGCATACATGTACCCCATCCTCGCCACACTTGCCTAGATCTTGACCATTGATTTTCTTATAAATACCCCATTGTTTCAAGACTTATTTCATCCAGCTTTGAGATTCTAAGTCAAAATACTCCCGCTGTTGAGGTTCTCGTCCTACTCTCCCCTTGGTGTAGGAAAAATTCTTCAAGTGTTGATATAGTCCCAAATACCTTAGCCTAGTATCCTAGTTGTATTCAGTTATTTCAATACTAGGAGCAGGAAATTCTACTTTATTCCTTTAGTCAAAAGCGAAGCCTAGAAAAATCTTCATAGCTTAGATGAAGTGTTAAGAAGTTATTTGGAAACTTCTAAGGGTTGCTTGGAGGCGGGTTGGGCGTCGGAATTGGAGCTAAGCGTTGCTCGGGGATCGACTTATAATCTTGGATAATTTTGGGCTTATCGAGTAATGATCTATGTCCTCTATTGTAATTGGAAATTACATGTTGTAGTAGTTAATCATTGAGTATAAGATATATTGGAAGTATAATTATAAGGAATTGAGCTGTATTTACATTGAATTGTATTTGCGGTAGACTTGTAGTATTATTGTGGAGTAGAATTGTACACGTCAGGTTAGGCGTGTAACCCACTGGAATTGTTGGTTTGGTAGCAGGCCTCGTTTGAGGAGGAGTTTTATGTGGTTCACGCGGGGAGGTCTTGCTGAATTTTCCGTAGAATAAGGAATCTTGTATCTAGAATTATTCTCTGAAGAGAGCTAGAGGTTGATAGGCGTTTTGTGGCCTTTATAGGTTGAAGTACTACAGTGGCGTATTCTACTTGAAGGGTGGAAAAGCGAGCAAGGTTAGAGTACTTTGGGCGTTTTGCTAATTATCGATAATCGTCGCGAGGTATGTGAACCTCTTCCTATCCTTTCTAGCATGATATTTGTGAAATATATTTAGTGCGGTGAGCCTTGCGTGTGTTTAAGGAAGTTGATTTTCCTTTTGTGTCCTTGACTTGATTCCAAAGTTAAGTGACTTGTTATGAAACATTAAGGACTTGAATTATGTTAAAAGTTGTAAAATCTCACTCATGATTAATGGGTGTGTGGTCTTTAAAGAATAAAATTATCTTGATTTGAAAATAAGAATGGTTTTATCATTGGATTTAAAATGATAACTTGACTTATAAACAACTTGATTTTGGGAAAGGAGAAGTAATTTGATTTAAAGGTATAGGTTACTTGTTTTTAAAAAGTAAGACACTTGGTTTAAAAGTATATTGTTACTTGACTTTTAAAGGAGAAGTGCCTTTGTTTTAAAAGAAGGTATGGAAATTGTTTTGGTTTTACTTTGATGTCTTTTGACATGAGTTTAAATAATAAGAATCTGGAAGTATTTCAAAAGAGTTATTAACAATTTTGGAAAGAAATGAACTACTTGGTTTTAAAAGCTTAAGTGTTATACTAGCTTTATGGGAAGTTAGGTCTGTCGCCTGAAGGGAGATAGAAGGAACGGTTTACTTTTTTTTTTTTATGAAAGTCTTGTATTGATTAGGAAAGTGTAGTAAGATGGTTTGATAAGTAGGCGTGTTAGGATGCTACGTATGTTAGTGTCTTGTGATTTTTGTATAAAGGGGTTTCCACTTGTTGTGCTTATGTTGTTTAACGATAGGCTGTTATGTTAGTATTATATCACTCGCTCTTGACATGATTAGGGGTTGGCGCCTCCGTCACGGGGTAGGCTTCGGTAGTCTGTGTGACCTATGATTCGAGAATACCTCATGCGGGTTTGTGTGACCTATGCGGGCTACGAGAGTTCGAGTTGGTGTGCGGCCTTTATGGTCATGCGATCTATGTGGCCATGCGGTGCGAGTCGGGGCGTTCTTAGGGAGTAGCTACCCTCGATGCGGGGTATACCTCATGCGGGCCATTGGGTGGCTTATGCGGGCTGCGGGAAGTTCGGGACTGAGCGCGCACATTAGATGCTGCGGCGAGTGGCGGCCGATCATGTGGCGGTTTAGGCAGATCTCGTAATCTGATTTATGACCTTGTTGATGCGTAGGTTTTAGTAGTCGACTATGCCCGTACTTACCGTGCGGTTTATTATGACCGAGTAGGACACGGTGTTCATGTGTATTCCTTGGTGCTTTTATATCATATGCCGGCGGTGAGAAGATATTCCACGGGCATGATTGATGTTGTGGGCGTGAAACCCATAGTTGTATTTGGTGATGACTTTGAGGCGTGAGTCACGACGACATATTGCTTATTTATTGTGAGCGTAGTTTGGTTATCATACATGTCTCTGCTTTATATAGACTACTATGATTTCATTTCTGATATTTTGATTTCCATACTTGGTACTGTTATCTTGACCTCGCCCGAGCTGCGTTCATCTGCGCGGTATAGGTACACGATGTTGATCCTCGCTCTTAGGAGTCACGATTCGGCGTTTGGGAAGCTCCGTTTCTCAGGAGGCTTATCGGTGGTATAGTCTATCGTTGTAAGTGCTTACATTGGGGTATGGCGGGGCCACTGTCCGCCATTGTTGTCATATCATTCTTAGAAGTGCATGAAATCTTGTTGTGGGCGGAATTGTAAAGGATGTGCTGTTCTAGTTGTTATATATTTATGCGAAAGCAACTTTTCTCGAATAAGCTGTTTTGCACTTCACTTTATTCATGTCTTGTTTTATATTCCGCTGATTACTCTGATGTATGGCTACTTGGGTGCCCGGGGTAAGACACCAGTCACGGGTCCGGGTTCGGGTCGTGACAAGGCCTCTGGTGCTCTACCTTCACTTGCTGACAACACGGGCACTGAGCCACAAACTCTGCAACGTTCCTCTTCAAGCCATCCCGCAATACGAATCACGAGGTCGTGGTACATCTTGAGTCGACCGGATGGATGAAGTAACGTCGTTGTGTGTTTCCCCTAGAACCTGCGCGAAGTCACGCAATATGGAACCACAACTGCCCTCAAACCTTAGCACCCCGTCGGTGCTACCTCGAGGACCGCTTCCCTGCGAAGAGGTATCACGATGCGCGTCAAAGCAGGATCCTCAGCTGTTGCCTCTTCACCTCGCCGGCGATGGAAGACTTCGAAACCTCTCGAACCCACTGCTATTAGAATCGATCAATCGGACTCCAAGGCTCGCTAGGCGATGTAACTCGCGGACCATGCCCTCTTCTGCGGCTGCACATCGATGGACTCCCGTCTACTACGGTAGAGCATCTGCCACAACATTGGCCTTCCGGGTGGTGCGGGATATCAACATCATAATCCTTGAGTAACTCTAACCACCGTCTGCGTAAGTTCAGCTCCTGCAGTGAAGATATCTTGGAGGCTCTTGTGGTGCGTATAAATATCCACATGAACCCCATACAAATAGTGCCTCGGATCTTGGCGTGAATTGCGCGACTCCAAATCATGGGTGGGGTAGCTCATCTCATCTTCTTAAGTTGTCGGGATCGTGCGCTATAACCTTACCAGTGCATCAACACACATCCAGGCGACCTGCTGTGGCGTCTGATACTACATAACCGTCTGGACCTGCGGAAGAGTAAAGCGAAGCGATCGTCGATCTCTCCGATGCGGAAACCACGCTCCTGAATCAGTCCACGAAACTTAGTGCCACGAGTCGGCCTAGTCAATGGTGCGAGAGATGAAAACTTCTCTGAACGCCGATAGTAACTGCGAGGCCCGAGCTGCACCTCTGCCGGAGTAGTAGGTGCAGGCGACTCCTGTTGCCTCGATCTTGGCGTATCCACCCGAATACCATCGGCCCGACAATATGCCCAAGAAAAGCCACGAAGCCAGCAAAACTCACATTTGGAAAACTTGGCGTATAAGCTGCTGATCTGGAGAACTCTCGGCCACGATCGCCAAATTCTCCGCGTGCTCACTCTGGCGGGAATAAACCAAGATGTCATCAATGAACACTATCACAAAGCGTGTCCAAAAATGGCTTGAACACTCGGTTCATCAAATCCGTGAATCTGCGGAGCATTGGTCAACGAAAGATATGACCACGAACTCATAATGCCCATCGGGTCAGGAATGCGATCTAGGGACATCGCCTCTCGACTACTTTGATGATAGCCCGATCGTAGATCAATCTTGGAAAATCATCTCGCAACCTGCAACTGGTCGAACAAATCATCAATCATAGGAAGGGGGTATCTGTTCTTAATGGTCACCTTGTTCCGCTGTAATCAACACACGTGCGCTGGCGTCGTCCTTCTTCTTCACGAACAATCTGGCGCTCCCGGGAGAAACACTAGGCTTGATGAAGCCGCTTCTCGGCAAATCTCTGGTGGTCCTTGACTCTCTCAACTCGGCGGTGCCGTACGTATGGCGGAATGGAAATAGGCGAGTGTCTGTGCTGTCGATACAAAACTCTATCCCCTCTCGGGAGGATGCGGGAAGGTCGTGCGGAAACACATGCGGGAACTCGACTCTGGGCCCGGTGAAAATCTGGTACGCGACCTCGGTATCAAACACCGAATGAGATGGTAGATATACCCTGCGCACCGTCTTCCAGCCTTGAGGTAAGAAATAAACTTACCGCCGACACGGTGTTCCCCTCGCTCAACAATGGCTCGCCGAAGCTGAACCGTACCACTCTCTCCCTGCGGTCTACATTGGCGTAGCAGAAGCTAGCCAATCCGTACCCATGATCACATCGAAATCGGTCATATCGACTACCCAGTCGGCAAAGTGCGGCGGTGCATATAATCCTTTGGACAAGCCCTATATACCCGAGCTACCACTGAATCACCCATTTGGCGTAGCTACCTCGAAAAGGGTCTATGGACTCGGGCTCTATCCTATCCTACTAGCAACGGGAGATATATGGGGCCAGTAGAACCGGATCTATCAAGGCATACACGTCATAACAAAGCGATAAAGTACGTGGCGACATCGGTGAGCCTCACAGTCTGCCCGGTGGACAAGGCATAAATGCGATTCGAGGACCGCTAAGCTGGGACCTGCGCCCGACCTCTGCCGCGACTGCGGCCTGAGTACCACGCCTCGGGCGAGTAAGCGTATGGGAGATGAAGACCGTGAAAGAATCGTGGTGACCACTACCATCTGCGTTGCCTTGGTCGGACAGCTCTCGCAAAGTGACCGGCTGGCCGTGAAACAAACTCGGGCGGTACCACAATTCCGTAATGGGATCTGCATCGGCCACAGGAGTGTGGTCCGTCGGTTAGCACTCTGCTACCACGGGCGTCCAGTCACGGGGCCAGTCTACCGCCGAATACCACTGGCTGTCACGAGGGCGGTGTAGGAGTGCTCTGGTGGTGTGGTGCAAATCTAGACTGCTGCTTAGGCCGTCCACCCCGAGAGCTACTAAAAGACCCTGCCGTCCTGGCCTTCTTATGCTGCTGTATGTCAACCCGTCGGCCTCTACGCTCCTCGCATCCAAGTGCATGAGCCTGCATGCGGGTAATGTCCATGTCTGGCTGAAGAGCCACACCCGCACAAGACTCCGCCATATAATCATCTAGCCCGGTGACGTAGCGATGTACCCTGTCCTCCATATCTGCTACCAACGCAGGGACATATCGAGCCAACGAATCAAACTCAATGTTGTACTCCCTAACTGTGCGTCCTCTCTGTCTCAGCAACAAAAATTTGTCGGCCCGTGCCCTCCTCATCTGTGGAGGCAAGAAGTGAGTGAGAAAAGCCTCCGAGAACTCGTCCCAAGTAGTTGGGGACGCGTGCTCTCCCCGGGACAACTCCCACGAGTCAAACCGATCGGCTGCGGTATCACGCGGCCGTCGCGAACCGAATCACGGACTCGGTCTGCGAAGCCTTAATCACTCGCATGATCCTCATGGCGGCGGATGAACTCCTGCGGATCATCGCCGAGCCTCGACCGTAGAAATCTGGCGGGCTCTGACTCGTAAAATCTCGTAGCCTCAAACTATCCGATCTCGGGTGAACCACGATCAACATTGGGAGGCTGCGCATCCGGCCTATCCTCGTATGCAGCCCACGATCACGGCGATGGCGGCCATCTCTCGTAACCCGTCTCATCTGCTCCGGTGTGGGGCTGGAGTGCGGTATTGTGGTCTCATCGACCCGCTGCTGCGGCCTAAACCTGCTGGGGCGGCGTCGTGGAACTAACCGTCCGGGTATAGGCGGGCACGAGCCCTCGTGACTCGGTGTCTACTAGCGGCTCCTCGGTGCCTTGCCATACGGGCGGGTTGCCTTACGTGGAGGCATAAGCGTTAAAGAAAATCGTTAGAGGTTCCAACTTATAACACGGCTCTAAGGCGCGATCTCATAGTGAGAAGAATGAAACCAATCCTAAATATCCTATAGCCTCACGATTATTGGTGTGGTGCACAACAGCGATAATCAGACTTCTTGAATGCGATGCGTAGACACTTTCCAGGATTAAGCGCTCGATACCACTTTTGTCACGACCCGTTCGGGGCCCATGGTAGTCTTTACGGGCACCCAAGTAGTCATACATCAGAGTAATCAGCGGAATATAAAAACGAGACATGAACAGTTGTAAAATGAGACACGATTTCATCGAGAAAATATAAGCCTTTCGGCGTATATATAAATAAACAAAGCACGTGATTACATCCCAAGTACAATAGGACTACAGACCTCTAAGAAGATAAACAACTATGGCGGGACGGGCCACGCCATACCTGAATGTACAAAACTATCTACAACAACGGGAGATCATACCCAAAAGTCGAGCCTCGGAGAAGATGGAGCTCACGGACACCAAAGTAAGGATCCTAAAGATGTGGATCTAGCACTGCTTTCCCTTACATGCGGCATGAGCGCGGCCCCAGGAGAGTCGATCTGACAATTACCAAGTATGTGAAGCGTAAAGTACTTTAAATGAAATCATTATCATTTTAAAACCAATTTTACAAATATATGCGAAACAACCAAGGTAACCGCATAGTGCCGCATCATAAACAAGAGCAACAATAGGTAAAGCTATGCGGTCTTTTCTAGGCTGCGAATGATCGAAGCAAGGCCAATCGCCCATAGTATCATTATGCGTACCTAATCACGGACTCCGTGGTCGCATGGGCCACCTAGGCGCGTGAGGTATTCCGCGTCGAGGTAGCTACTCACCGGCATCGTCTGGACTCGTAGTCGCGTGGCCACATAGACCGCATGGCCACATGGACGCATACTAACTGGAACTCGTAGCTCGCGTAGGCCCCTGGACCGCGTGAGGTATTCTCGAATCATAGTCACCTGGCGCACGAGGTATACCCGCGTGAGCGACAACCCCGGTATATCATGTCAAGAGGTGAGTGATGTAATACTAACATAGCGGCTTACCGTTAAACAACATAAGCACAAATAAGAACAACCTCTTTACACAAAGCGTTACAAGATCTTGACACGCATAGCATCACAATATGTCTACTCGACAAACCATCTTCTGTACTTTCGGAAATTAATACAAGTCTTTTATAAACACATAAGTAAACCGTTCCTTTTATCTTTCTTAAGTCGTTATACCTAACTTCCCATAAAGCTAGTATAACTCTTAGCTTTTGTTTAAAAACCAAGTATTACTCTTCTTTCAAAAATGATTCATAATTCTTTTGAAATACTTCAAGATTCTTATTATTTAGACTCAAGTCAAGAGGCGTCGGGTAAAACCATGTTCGATTAACACACGTCGTCTACCGTACTATATATATACTTTAAAATATCATGCTCAAGAGGATAGGAAGAATCACATACCTTCGAAATCCACTGAGTCGAATATGTCGCGAGTATCAACCTATAATAGTCAAATCGTCTATCAACGTCTAGACTACTGTAGGATAATCTAAGCGAGGGTTATCTATTCTACGGAAAATCGGGCATGTGTTCCCTACAGTAAACTATACAAGTCTCTGTAAATACGGTCACATGTAAATCAGATTCAATCTTCTTTAATTCTTACGATGTGATTTGATTCAATTCTCTTCTTTAATATCCTTACATGTATTTTATACTTATATCTATACTTCTACGGTATGTATTCTCCAATTCTGATAGAAGGATAAGATTATTATTTACCTCGATAAGCCCAAATTATCCAAGATATAAGTCGATCTGAGCAAGGTTTAGCTCTGTCTCATGCGCTCAATCCGCTCCAGAAACCCTTAGAAGTTTCTACACAACTTCTACTACTTCAACCACTATGAAGTTTCTCCTGGGTTTCGTTTAGTGACTAATGGAAGTATAGTAGTATTTTAGGACTCTAAGTATAGAGGTGACTTTGGAATACTACTAGATATCTGGCTAGGGTATTTTGGGGATAGTAACAATACTAGGAGAGTATTTTCTACCAAGGGGGTTTCAGAGACCACTAGGAAGGGGAGAGGGGTGTTTCGACTAAGCTCTTCTCAAGAGGGGAGAAGGCTTTGGGCGAGAGCTTCTCTCAAAGGGGAAAGTTTGGAGACTTGGAAGATGATTTGTGGATGAAGAAGTCTTCAACTCAGAGGGTATTTATAGGACATTCAGAGGTCAAGATGAAGGCAAGTGGAGGCAAGTGGAGGTGGAGATTCACCCGTGTGTCTTATCCATCTACTACACAAAATATCCTACCTAACCTTGACTAATGCAAGGCCACAAAAACGTGCCAAGGTCGTCCAAGTTCCGCCAACTTGAGGGTGACAAGTGTAAGCCTCTCGTTAACCAAAATATTCATCTCTCGAGAAAAATCCATAAAAAATATAAATGTCGCATTAGTAATTTCCCGCGCATGAGTCTTGGAAAATGTTTAGTGGAAAACAATTCTTTTAAGTGGGTTGTGCACAAATTTCCGTCCTATGCCTAACTTTAAGGCTTAAACTTTTGTACGTACGCCCTTACGTACATACTCTGGAAATACGGGGTATAACAAGTGCATAGTACACGTGAGGTATGTTTGTGTGATTAGTCCCTGAGTGGTATGAAATGAAAGAGGGTAGTTGAGCAAAGAAGACCACTAGGTTTTCATGACTCGATGGTGAGATTGTTCCGGATCGGGGGAGCAAGAGTTTTGCGCGATAGCGGGTCGGGTTGAGGACCGATCGCGGGTCAACCCGCGGCCTGTAATATGGTGGAGTCAGTTCGAGGTGGTCCCTCCAGGTGGTAGGGTCATGAGGGTGTTAGGCCCAAGTTTAGTTAACCAGCGTACGAGTACATGGATGCGTTCGACGATGATCGAGCGATGAGTCGACCCATATTATCTTTGATCGGGGCCGTGTACTCGGCAGTGGGTTATGCGAGATGTTATTTATCGGGAAGATTGTAAGGCTACACGGGGTCCCTACTTTTACCTATGACCGGCAGTGGAGCCCAGTTTATGGCTATTTCTTTTGATTCTGGAGGTTTTACCAGGCAGGGTTAGGAACTCAGGCGAGTCTCCATATCGCATTCATCCTCGGGCCAGTGTTTGGATTTCAGGGGTAGCTGTGGGGATTGTTGCCTCCTGTTGAGGGAATGTTTTTAGCTACCATTTCGGTGTTGGATATCGCCTTATGGCGCCTTGTAGGCGGTAGTGTAGGTTGCCGATCGATTGGTTCGATGTTGGCAAGTCTGATTGTTGGCTCATACTTGATTGGCGGGATGTAGATAGGGTGAAGCTTATCCGGGAGAGGTTATTGGCGGCTCGAGTCAACAGAAGTCGTGCGGATGATCGGCGTCGACACTTGGAGTTCAGGGTGGCATCCGGTCTTTTATGTTGCTATGTTCGGAAAAGTATCGGAGATCCATCTAGAGTGTTCCCAGTTAATGATGACCAAGTTGGAGATAGTAACCCAGAGATTTTGAAGCGAAGCAATAACGAAGGTGGTAAGTTGTGAGAAAGAGTTCGAGTATACGAGGAGAATGCGACCGATGGGAAGAAGCGAGCATATGGTAAGAGAATAAGTGATCATTTCTTTTGTAAAGTGAAGGTCTGAAGGAATATCTTTTAGACCTTGGGTGGGAGCTTTTGTTATGCTAGAGGTGATTCCTCGTGGACTGGGGTTAAGTAATTGCGCGTATGTTAATTTGTGGCCAGGTGTGGCATTGGCAACTTGTTTAAGTTAAGAGGAACTTAACATTATCTGTATCGAGAAGGAACATTCGGGATGAATGTTTCTAAGGAGGGGAGAATGTTATACCCGTATTTCAGTATATGCGTGAGGGCGTGCGTCTGGTTTAAGCCTTAAGTTAGGCAAGGGGCGAAAATTTGTGCACAACTCGAAAGAATTGTTTCAGCGAAGCGTTTTCCAAACTTTGCGAGGAAAATTACGATTGCGACATTAATAATTTTTGCGGATTTTTACGAGAGATGAAATATTTTGGACCAACGAGAGGCGACACTTGTCACCCTCAAGTGGGCGGCAATGTGGGCTTGTCTTGGCACGTTTGTGGCCTAAAACTTGATCAATGTTTGGTGAGTGATTTGTGGAGTAGATGGCTAGGGTGCACTTGTGCAAATCCACACCCTCCACTTGCCCTCCACTTGCCTTAATCTTGGCCATTGAAAGTCCTATAAATACCCCCCTTGAGTTGAAGACTTCTTCATCCACTCCACATTTTCTAAGTCTTGAAAATCTCTCTCCCCCTTAGTGTAGCTCTCGTCCAAGAGCTACCCCTCCCCCATGAGAAGGCCTCGAAAGTACCCCCATAGAGTGTTGTTCTCGTGAAACACCCCCTTGGGAGTAAAGTATTCTCCAATTATTGTTACTTTTCCAAAATACCTTGGCCAAAATAACTTGTAGTATACCAAGGTTACCCCTATACTAAAAGCCCAAAAATACTATTATACTTCCTTGATCCAAAAAACGAAACCCTAAGGAAAATCTTCATAATTGGTTGAAGTATTAAGAAGAAGTTCGTAGAACTTCTAAGGGTTGTTTGGAGGCGGGTTGGAGCGCCCAGAGTAGGAGCTAAACGTTGCTCAGGATCGACATTAAATCTTGGATAATTTTGGGCTTATCGAGGTAAATACTCTTGTCCTTCTATTGTAATTGAAAATTACATAATGTAGTTGTATAGAGATGAGTATAAGATATATAGAAGGATGGTATAAGAGAAGATAATTGAATTGAAATCACATCAGAAGAATATTAAAGAAGAAGATTGAACTGTACTTACATAGGACTGTATTTACAGTAGACTTGTGTAGTTTGTCGGGTAGGGAAGTCTTTGCCCGATTTTCCGTAGAATAGAGAACCCTCTGCTTAGAATATTCTACGAGTAGTCTAGGCGTTGATAGACGTATATGGCCTTTATAGGTTGAAGGTTCTGCGAGTAGCATGTTCTACTTGAAAGGTGGACAAGGCTAGCCGGGTTATAGCGGTGGAGCGTTTTGCTAATTGTCGATAATCGTCGCGAGGTATGTGATTCTTCCTATCCTCTTGAGCATGATATTTTAAAGAATATATACATGAATGCGGTGAGCGTACATGTGTTAAGCGAGCGTGGTTTTACTGCGATGTCTTTTGACTTGAGTCTAATTAATAAGAATCTTGAAGTATTTCAAAAGAATTGAGAATCTTTTTTGAAAGAAGAATAGTACTTGGTTTTAAAAGCTTAAGAGTTATACTAGCTTTATGGGAAGTTCGGTATAACGACTTAAGAGAGATAAAAGGCAGTTTACTTAATTGTTTATGAACGCCTTATATTGATTTCGGAAATGAGAATAAGTATCGAACAAACCACTGCATCGCTAATAAATGGAAATGTATTGACTAATTAAGTATTATTAAAACCGGTGAAACACATCACAACCCGATCCGGGCGTGGTAGTGCCTTACCGACACCACTAGTGATACAACATCGAGAAAACGCGGAAAATAAAACATAAACATGAAACAAGATATATGATCATAAAAGCAGCAACCAAAAAGCATTTGCCTTACGTATATACATAAAACCCGAACAGTTTAATCCTTTTTACAACCACGCCTACAACAAGATTTTCACCTCTAAGATTTACAACAACCATGGCGGTGCAGGGCGCCATACCACGAATGTACAAGAACCTACAACTCGGGAACACATACCAAAGAATAAGCCTCGGAGAAAGCGGAGCTTAATCTGTTGAGCTGTGATCTCATGGCGAGGATCCACTACCGATGTACTCCTGCGGCATGAGCGCAGCCTCGAAGGAGGTCGATAACAGTACCAAGTATGTGAAGCAGAAAAATCGTAAATGAAATCATAACGATCTATATAAAAGCAGGAGACATGTATGATAACAAAACTACGATTCACAACATAAGCGATCATGTCAAGTCGGGGACTCACGCCAAGTCATCACTCAAATATAACTATGGGTCTCACGCCCACAACATCAATCGTGTTCGCATTATGGCGCGTATGCCCCGAAATTCTGCATCGATGTAGACATGTCCATGATGCAACACTAATAACAATGCCCATGGCCACATGCCCCGAGTGCGCATCGGTGTAGACGCGTCCATGTGACATTAACAACAATAATAACAATGCCCCGGCCACATGCCGGAATTACGCCGGTGTAGACACGTCAGTGACATTATCAACAATATCTTGGGTGATTAACCCGCCGCGTAGCCACACGCCCGAAGTGCGCCGGTGTAGACATGTCCATGTAACCACAATAACAATATATCGTAATCAACCTGCCAGCGTAGCCCGAATTCTGCATCGGTGTAGACATGTCCATGACATCAACAACAATATACCGCGCAACGGGCTATCACAAACAAGCTCAAGCAAATTACCATACTTCTAGACTTTTATAAAAGATCCACTCCTTCCCGAAGTCACCTGATATCAACACTTGCACAACAAAGGCTATCACAACAAGCATTGGCGAGTTACACAACAACATGCATAGGCAAGTTACACACAACTCAAGGTACTTCCATTTTATATCAAAGTCCGGGTTTTAACCCTAAAGTACTACGTACATTAAAATCCTCTTTAAGAGATCCATTCCTTTCACAAAAGTCACATAATACCCGTAGTATAGAGTGACTATCTTTTTAAGTAAACCAAAATACTTCCCTTTGTAAAATCGAGTAACAACATTATTTTCCAAACGTTCAAGTTTGCCTAATTTCAAATGCTCCAGTTTCTTATTTTAAAAAGGTTTCATAACTCATAGTTTTAATCTCTTTTAAAACAATTGAGTAACATAAGTCTTGTACGTGAGCCGTTTATTCTTGTTTACAACAATCTTGTTACAGCAGCCATGATCTAGGAAATGTAATACAATTTTGTCTTATCTTAGCTTCTATGCAGATGGAGGTTTCTCCTGGTTTTAATAACAATTAGTTATTTGTCAATACACTTTCCTTTATTAAGCGGCTTTGTGGTTTGTTCGACAACTTATTCTCATTTCAAATCAATAAAACATTATTCTTTTTAAAACCAAGTACTCATTACTCGCGAATGAGGTTTCACAACACATTTAACAAAATGTTAATAACCAAGTAAAACAAGTTAAGTCTCTTATCTTTCAAGATCAAGTCTCTTAACTTCTACAATCAATAAACCAATCTTTTACCTACATAGAGTCATTATAACTAACTTCCCATAAAGCTATTATAACACCTATGTTTTAAACCAACCAACTCATTTAACACGTATGCGTCTACCGTACTACATAGTTTACAAAGCATCATGCTAGAAGGATAGGAAGAGGTTCACATACCTCGCGACGAGTATCGACAATAAGCAAACGCTCCACGATCAGAACGGCTGGCCGTTTCCACTCTTCAAGTAGAATACGCTACTCGTAGTACTCCACCTATAAGGCCACAAACGTCTATTAACTTCTAACCGCACGGTTCCACATTCTACAGAAAATTCGGCAGCACCTCCCCCCCCCGCAACAGCGTAAATCTCCTCCTCTATCGAGGCCGGCTACCAAGCCAACCAGGGGGGGGTTTATACGTCTAACCGGACGTATACAATTCTACTATACAGTAATACCACAAGTCTCATGTCTGATCCTATGTAATTACAGTTCAGTTCTCTTCTTTATATATATTCAGGCTTAAGTCAAAAGACATTGCCGCAAAGCTATGTTCAGTTCTATATATAGTATACTTCAACTATATAATCCTACAACATGTAATTTCCAATTACAATAAGGAAAAGATTATTTACCTCGATAAGCCCAAAATTATCCGAGATAAAAGTCGATCTGAGCAAGGTTTAGCTCAACCGTGCGCTCAATCCGCTCCAACAACCCTTAGAAGTTCTAACCAACCTACTTAAATACTTCAACCAACTATGAAGATTTCCTTAGGGTTTCGGTTTGAGACTAAAAGGACAAAAGGTAGTATTTCCGGGCTCTACGTACAGAGGTAACTTTTGGAATACTACAAGGTAAAGGCTAAGGTATTTTTGGGCATTATAACAATACTTGGAGAATACTTCTACCACGAGGGGGTGTATTATACGAAACAACTAGGCTAGGGGTACCTCGGCAACACTACTAAGGGGAGGAAGCTCTCGGCCACAAGGCCACTCAAAGGGGAGGGAAGGCTTGGGACGAGAACAACTCAAGAGGCGAGAGTTTTCAAGGCTTAGACAAAGTGAGAGTGGATGAATAAGTTCATCACTAAGGAGGGTATTTATAGGAAAACCAAAAGCCAACCAATGGCCAAGATTAAGCCATGTGCAAGGCAAGTGTAAGGCCAAGATGTGCCCAAGTGCCCTAGTCCCTACTCCACAAAACAAGCCACAAAACATTGCACAAAACATTGCACAAAACATGGCACCAATCGGCCAAGGCCAAACCGCTTCTAAGGCGTCACTTGAGGTGACAAGTGTCACCTCTCGTTAAAAAATGTTCCGTCGCTCGCAAAAATCCGCAAAAATACAAAACCAAATAGCCGTAATTTTCCATACGCAAGCTATGAAAAACTTTTCGTCGAAAAACGACTCTAATTGGGTGTTGTGCACAAATTTCAACCTATGCCAAACTTTAAGTCTCAAATTTTTAAATGCGTCGTCTCCACGTACATACTGGAAATACGGTATAACATTCTCCCTCCTTAGAAACATTCGTCCGAATGTTCCTTCTCAAGACGGATATCGATGAAGTTCCTCTAACAAGTTGCCAACGCCACGGCAGCCACAAAAATAACACACGTTCCGCTTCCTTCCTTACTCGTGCGTGCGATACCACTTTTGTCACTTTGCGCGAGGTTCTAGTGTCACTCCGCGACCCAACAAATGGTACGAACTGCATGCGATCCACGAGGTTCTAGTGTCACTCGGGGCGTGCCATACTTCGATCATCGCCGATTCTCAAAGCGTGAGTCACTACCTCCAAACTTGGTCATCTTACTAACCTCAATCTTCTTTAAGGCCATTCCCGGCCTTCACGAACCGCTTCTGGTCGAACATACTAAACTGGGGCCTAGCATCCTCGTGACCTACCACAGCGGGACCACCCAATCGACCCCACAAAACCGGCTGCGGGTCGACCCGCGGCGCCATCAACCCGACCACAATCGCGCCAATACTTGCTCCTCGAAACGGAACAATCTTACTAATTCACATCATGAAAGCTACTACTTCCATTATACACAACCCAAGGAATTCCCCACAATAACTCCACGTATACTACGTACACTGATAAAGGTCAAACATAAAATAAATCTTTTACACAAGACGACGCACCTCTAAGGTCTCAATCGTGAAATAGTCTAAGGTTCACACTTACCACGCCCCCAGGCTTACTCTTCTACACTGACCAGGTTCCTAAATCACATTTTAGCACAAAGCTACCCGAACATAACACTAAACACATCAGCATACAAAACTCTAGAGGGTTAAGGATATACCTGTCTCTACCGCTTAATCACGATCCGCTGCAGGCGCAGTAGTGAAGGTGATGAACCACCATCGATCCTGAAGGTGAGTCGTAACATCCGTGCTACCCTTAGTCGGACAGTTCGCAAATGGCCTGGCCGCAAAGTAACAAGCTCCTTGGCACCACGACACTCCCGAAATGCGGTCTACCATATCGACCACACCGAGGTAGGGGTGACCGTCGCCAACACTTACTTCCGGAAACTGAACCTCGAGCCACGACCGCTCCGAATACTCTGGATGCTCAAGGTTGTGGAGGACCACTCTGCCGGGCGGAGGTACAAAACTAGTATCTTTCAGGCGGTCCGCCTCGAAAGTCACCAAAGGACCACTGTTGTTCGCCTCTTCTGCTGATCTTGGTCATTCCGTCGACCTCTCCGTGCCTCACATCCTAGTGCATGAGCCTGCATGCGGGCAATGTCCATGCCCGGCTGAAGAGCTACACTCGAACAAGCCTCTGTCAAGTAATCATCTAGCCCGGTGACGTAGCGGTGCACTCTATCCTCCATGGTTGCCACTAAAGCGGGGACATACCGAGCCAACGAGTCAAACTCCACGTTGTACTCCCGAACCGTACGCCCACTCTGTCTCAGCATCATAAATCTGTCGGCCCGTGCCCTCCTCATCTGCGGAGGTAAGAAGTGAGTGAGGAATGCCTCTGAGAACTCGTCCCATACTGCTGGAAGCGCATGCTCTCCCCGGGACAACTCCCACGAATCAAACCAGTCGACTGCGGTATCACGCAGCCGATGCGAACCTAAGACCACTGACTCGGTCTCCGAAGCCTTGATCACTCTCATGACCCGCTGTAACTGTCGGATGAACTCCTGCGGATCATCCTCAGGCCTCGACCCATAAAACTCTGGCGGGCTACAACTCAGAAAGTCCCGTAGCCTCAAACTATCTGCTCGGGGGTGTACCACTGGTGCTACTGGAACTGGAACTGCTGCATCCAGCCTATCCTCATATCTGGCCACGACCGCCAAGAATCGCCATCTACTTGTACCCGTCTCATGCTTCCAGTGTGGGACTGGAGGCTCAGTCTGGTGGTCTCAGCAGACCATCTGCGCTCTAAACTCTCTTTGGCGGCGTCGCAAAACCCGCCGTCTGAAGCATAATCTCGAGCAGACCAGGGCTGCGCGCTCGTACTCCTCAGATCTCACTAGCGGCACCCTCATTGTCTTGCCCCAGGCTCTGGTTGCCTTGGCGAGGCATAATCGGTAAAAGCGAGATACGTCGGAGGGTCCAACTTACAACACGACTCTAAGGCACGATCTCGGAATGAGAAGAATGGAAACCAATCCTAAATGTCCTATAGCCTCACGATTATAGATGTGGTGCACAACACATCGATAATCAAGACTCTACTAGACACGGCATGGAGACACCTTACGAGGATTAATCGCTCGATACCACTTTTGTCACAACCCGATCCGGGCGTGGATCGTGCCTTACCGGGCACCTAGTGATACAACATCGAGAAAACCAGTGGAAAATAAAACATAAACATGAAACAAGATATACGATCATAAAGCAGCAACCAAAAAGCAGTTGCATACGTATATATACATAAAACCCGAGCAGTTTAATCCTTTTTACAACCACGCCACAACAAGATTTCTGCACTCTAAGATTTACAACAACCATGACGGACAGGGGCCATACACCACGAATGTACAAGAACCTACAACTCAGGGAACACATACCAAAGAATAAGCCTCGAGAAACGGAGCTTCCCAATCTGTTGGCTGTGATCCTATGGCGAGGATCCACTACCGATGTACTCCTACTGCGGCATGAACGCAGCCGAGAGGAAATTCGATAACAGTACCAAGTATGTGAAATCAGAAAATATCAGAAATGAAATCATAATCTATATAAAAGCAGGAGACATGTATGATAACAAAACTACGATTCACAACATAAGCGATCATGTCAAGTCGTGACTCACGCCTCAAGTCATCACTCAAATATAACTATGGGTCTCACGTCCACAACATCAATCGTGTTCGCATTATGGCGCATGCCGGACTGCGCCGGTGTAGACATGTCCATGATGCAACACTAATAACAATGCCCAGCCATGCCCCGGACTGCATCGGTGTGAACCGTCCATGTGACATTAACAATAATAACAATGCCCCGGCCACATGCCCGGAATTGCGCCGGTGTGAACCGTCCAAGTGACATTATCAACAATATCTTGGGTGATTAACCCCGCCGCGTAGCCACACGCCCCGGAATTACGCCGGTGTAGACATGTCCATGTAACCACAATAACAATATATCGGGTAATCAACCTGCCGCACGTACATGCCCCGGAGTCTGCGCCGGTGTAGACATGTACATTTTACATCAACAACAATATACCGCACAACCAGGCTATCACAAACAAGCTCAAGCAAATTACCATACTTCTAGACTTTTATAAAAAGATCCACTCCTTCCCAAGAAGTCACCTGATATCAACACTTGCACAACAAAGGCTATCACAACAAGCATAGGCGAGTTACACAACAACAGGCATAGGCAAGTTACACACAACTCAAGGTACTTCCATTTTATATCAAAGTCCGGGTTTTAACCCTAAAGTACTACGTACATTAAAATCCTCTTTAAGAGATCCATTCCTTTCACAAAAGTCACATAATACCCGTAGTATAGAGTGACTATCTTTTTAAGTAAACCAAAATACTTCCCTTTGTAAAATCGAGTAACAACATTATTTTCCAAACGTTCAAGTTTGCCTAATTTCAAATGCTCCAGTTTCTTATTTTAAAAAGGTTTCATAACTCATAGTTTTAATCTCTTTTAAAACAATTGAGTAACATAAGTCTTGTACGTGAGCCGTTTATTCTTGTTTACAACAATCTTATTCTGACCATGATCTAGGAAATGTAATACAATTTTGTCTTATCTTAGCTTATGCGGATGGAGGTTTCTCTGGTTTTAATAACAATTAGTTATTTGTCAATACACTTTCCTTTATTAAGCGCTACGTGGTTTGTTCGACACTTATTCTCATTTCCGAAATCAATAAAACATTATTCTTTTTAAAACCAAGTACTCATTACTCGCGAATGAGGTTTCACAACACATTTAACAAAATGTTAATAACCAAGTAAAACAAGTTAAGTCTCTTATCTTTCAAGATCAAGTCTCTTAACTTCTACAATCAATAAACCAATCTTTTACCTACATAGAGTCGTTATAACTAACTTCCCATAAAGCTATTATAACACCCTATGTTTTAAACCAACCAACTCATTTAACACATGTAAGTCTACCGTACTACATAGTTTACAAAGCATCATGCTAGAAGGATAGGAAGAGGTTCACATACCTCGCGACGAGTATCGACAATAAGCAAATCGCTCCACAGTACTGTAACCCGGCTAGCCGTTTCCACTCTTCAAGTAGAATACACTACTCGTAGTACTCCCACCTATAAGGCCACAAACGTCTATTAACTTCTAACCGCACGGTTCCACATTCTACAGAAAATTCGGCAGCACCTCCCCCCCCGCAACAGCGTAAATCTCCTCCTCTATCGAGGCCGGCTACCAAGCCAACCAGGGGGGGGGGGTTTATACGTCTAACCGGACGTATACAATTCTACTATACAGTAATACCACAAGTCTCATGTCTGATCCTATGTAATTCTGATTCGATTCTCTTCTTTATATATATTGAGCTTAAGTCAAAAGACATTGCAAAGATATGTCGATTCTATATATAGTATACTTCAACTATATAATCCTACAACATGTAATTTCCAATTACAATAAGGGGACAAGATTATTTACCTCGATAAGCCCAAAATTATCCGAGATAAAAGTCGATCCTGAGCAAGGTTTAGCTCCAACTCCGTGCGCTCCAATCCGCTCCAAACAACCCTTAAAAGTTCTAACCAACTTCTACTTAAATACTTCAACCAACTATGAAGATTTCCTTAGGGTTTCGGTTTGAGACTAAAAGGACAAAAGGTAGTATTTCCGGGCTCTACGTATAGAGGTAACTTTTGGAATACTACAAGGTAAAGGCTAAGATATTTTTGGGCATTATAACAATACTTGGAGAATACTTCTACCACGAGGGGGTGTATTATACGAAACAACTAGGCTAGGGGGGGGTACCCCTCGGCCAACACTACTAAGGGGGGAGGGGGAAGCTCTCGGCCACAAGGCCACTCAAAGGGGAGGAAGGCTTGGGACGAGAACAACTCAAGAGGGGAGGAGAGCTTTCACGGCTTAGACAAAGTGAGGAGTGGATGAATAAGTTCATCACTAAGGGGGGGTATTTATAGGAAAACCAAAAGCCAACCAATGGCCAAGATTAAGCCATGTGCAAGGCAAGTGTAAGGCCAAGATGTGCCCAAGTGCCCCCTAGTCCCTACTCCACAAAACAAGCCACAAAACATTGCACAAAACATTGCACAAAACATGGCACCAATCGGCCAAGGCCAAACCGCCCCTAAGGCGTCCACTTGAGGGTGACAAGTGGCACCCTCTCGTTGGCCCAAAAATGTTCCGTCGCTCGGAAAAATCCGCAAAAATACAAAACGACATAGCCGGAATTTTCCCTACGCAAGCTCTGTAAAACGTTTCGTCGAAAAACGACTCTAATCGGGTGTTGTGCACAAATTTCGAACCTATGCCAAACTTTAAGTCTCAAATTTTCGTACGTACGTCTCCACGTACATACTATGGAAATACGGGGTATAACAAAACCTCCATTTGCATAGAAGCTAAGATGATACTACATTTCCTAGATCATGGCTGCTTTAATAAGATTGTTATGAACAAGAATAACCTACTCACACATAAGGCATATGTTACTCAAATTGTTTTAAAAGAGAATTAGGTTATTAAGTGATTAAGACTTTGAACTACGAAACCTTTCGAAAATGAGAAACTTGAGCATTTGAAATTAGGCAAACTTGAACTTTTGGAAAAGAATGTTGTCACTTGACTTTAAAAAGGAAGGCATGCTTTTGTCTTAAGTTGGTTTACTTAAAAAGATAGTCACTCTATTTTTATACTACGGGTATCGTGTGACTCTTGTGAAGGAAACGGATCTTTTTAAAGGGTTAATGTATGAAGTACTTTGGGGATAAAAACCCGAACTCGTTTGACATAAAATAGAAAGTACCTTGTGTGAATAACTGGATTATGTTGGTTGGTGATAGCCTTGTAATACTTTCTTGTTGGTTTGATAAGTAAACATGTTAGGATGCTACGTGTGTTAGTATCTTGTGATGTTTGTGTAAAGGGGTTTCCCTTGATTATGCTTATATTGTTGAACGATAAGCCGTTATGTTAGTATTGTATCACTCACCTCTTGACATGTTATACCGGGGGTTAAGCTGCCCCCCGATGCGGGGATACCTCATGCGGTCTGTGTGACTATGATTCGAGGATACCTCATGCGGGTCTGTGTGACCCATGCGGAGCTACGAGAGTTCCAGGTTAGTGTGCGGGGGAATACCCCATGCGGTCTATGTGGCCATGCGGACTACGAGAGTCCAGGATGATGCTGAGTAGTAGCTAACCTCGATGCGGGGAATACCTCATGCGGGCCTAGGTGGCCTATGCGGAGCTGCGGTGAGTTCCAGGATTTGACGCGCACATTGATACTGAGGGCGAGTGGCCCGCTTCGATCATATGGTGCGGTCTAGAAAGACCTCGTGATACAGTTTTATGGCATTGTTGGTATTGTGGATTTTAGTAGTCGGTTATGCCTTCGTACTTACCCCGTACGGTTTTATTATGACACAGGTGGGACCTGGTGTTCATGTGTATTCCTTGGTGCTTTTATATCATGTATCGGCGTGAGGAAGGTATTCCACGGGCATGATTGATGTTGTGGGCGTGAGACCCATAGTTATATTTGAGTGATGACTTTGAGGCGTGAGTCACGACTTGACATATCGCTTATTTATTGTGAACGTAGTTTGGTTATCATACATGTCTCCGCTTTATATATACTACTATGATTTCATTTCTGATAATTTCGTTCACATACTTGGTACTGTTGTCTCGACCTCCTTGGCCGCGTTCAATCTGCAGTAGAGGTACACCAGTCGTCGATCCTCTCTCATAGGATCACAGTTCAGCGTTTTGGGAAGCTCCGTTTCTCCGGAGGCTTATCTTTGGTATAGTCCCCTGTTGTTGTAGGTACTTACATTCAAAGGTATGGCGGGGCCCTGTCCCGTCGTTGTTGTTATAACATTCTTAGAGGTCTGTAGTACTGTTGTGGGCAGAGTTTGAAAAAGGGATGTAACTGTTCGTGTTCAAGTTTTTATATATATGCCGTAAGGCAACTTTTCTCAGATAAACTGTTTCACATTTCATATTATTTCATGTCTTGTTTTATATTCCGCTGATTACTCTGATGTATGTCTACTTGGGTGCCCGGGGTAAGGCACCAGTCACGGGCCCCGGAACGGGTCGTGACAAGAAGAAACTTGTTTTCTATATATTAAGAGACTCGAAGTATTTTTGAAAGTTAAGAAACTTGATTTGAAAGTTTGTGATACTTGGTTTTAAGTATAAGTCTCTTGGTTATAAAAAGAATGAAATTGTCTAAAAACCATAAAGGGTTATAACGGCTTTATGGGAAGTTGGTTATAACGGCTTTATGGAAGGTTTAGAAAGTTGTCTATTTTGATTAATGGGCATAAGTTACCTAGATTGTGAAAAATTGAAGTTACTTGGTTTCAAGCTTTGAGATGAGTTTCTAAAAGTGTAGTAACTTACTTTGAAAAATAGACACACCTTGATACTACGGGTGTTAGTATCTTGGGGATTTACATAGAAGGAGTCTTTTGAAAAGAATGTACGTACGTAGTACTTTGGCTTGATTAATTGAGAATTAGTCTAAGTGTGCCTTGATAAGTACTTTGGCTTGATTAATTGAGAATTATTCTAAGTGTGCCTTGATAAGTACTTTGGCTTGATTAATTGAGAATTATTCTAAGTGTGCCCTGATAAGTACTTTGGCTTGATTAATTGAGAATTATTCTAAGTGTGCCCTGATAAGTACTTTGGCTTGATTAATTGAGAATTATTCTAAGTGTGCCTTGATAAGTACTTTGGCTTGATTAATTGAGAATTAGTCTAAGTGTGCCTTGATAAGTACTTTGGCTTGATTAATTGAGAATTAGTCTAACTGCCTTGATAAGTACTTTGGCTTGTTTAATTGAGAATTATTCCATGCGTGCCTTGATAAGTACTTTGGCTTGTTTAATTGGAAATTACTCCATGTGTGCCTTGATAAGTACTTTGGCTTGTTAATTGAGAATTATTCTAAGTGTGCCCTGATAAGTACTTTGGCTTGATTAATTGAGAATTATTCTAAGTGTGCCTTGATAAGTACTTTGGCTTGATTAGTTGAGAATTAGTCTAAGTGTGCCTTGATAAGTACTTTGGATTGATTAATTGAGAATTAGTCTAAGTGTGCCTTGATAAGTACTTTGGCTTGTTTAATTGAGAATTATTCCATGTGTGCCTTGATAAGTACTTTGGCTTGTTTAATTGGGAATTACTCCATGTGTGCCTTGATAAGTACTTTGGCTTGTTAATTTAGAATTGCCTATGTGTGATGGTACTAGCCGGTTGTGTGCTAGTGGTATATCATTCATTTCGGGGTCATTCCCCGGGTTTGTGGCATTTGCATATTCCGTGGATTTGCTACCCACGATGTGAGGAATACCTCATGCGAGTCCGCAAGGGCTTATGCGGGTGAAATAATCCCATGCGGGCGGGTCCAGCCTATGCGACGAATACCTCATGCGAGTCCGTAAGGGCTTATGCGGGTGAAATAGTCCCATGCGAGGAATACCTCACGTGGGTCCACGCGACCTATGCGGGTGAAATAGTCCCAGGAGTAGGATTGCTTAATGATACTGCGGGTGGGTGGTCCTGCTTTGATCGTGAGCTTCCTAGTTTATATTGTAAGTATACTACTATTTACTCTCATGATTGCAAGGTTCGGGTGCTTCACGATGTTGTATTATATCATGGACTGCCGACAGTGAGGAAGGATTCCACGGGCATGATTGATATTATGGGCGTGAGACCCATGGATATATTTGAGTAATGACTTTGAGGGCATGCGTCCCTGACTTGATATGACTGCTTATGTATTGTGTACTGTAGGTTAGCTATCATACATGTCTCATGTTTTGTTAGACTGTTATGATTTCATTACAGTATTTTACTGTTTAACATACTTGGTACATTCTTCGTACTGACCTCATTCGGGGGGCTGCGTTCATGCCGCAGGTTTAGGTACGCAGTTTGGTGATCGGCAGGTGTAGGACCGCCCTTTCGAGTTTTGGATAGCTCCCTCTATTCAGGAGTTTATCATTTTTGGTATAGTTCCTTCAGTACATGCTTTTGTATAGTTATGGGTACGGCGGGGCCTTATCCCGTCATATTTCAGTTTAACTCTTAGAGGTCTGTATTCATATGTGGGATTGGACTCATGTACGGTGTAGTGTCTTTTGTTTATGTATATTATATGGCAGCCTTGTCGGCTTTGCCTTGCACGTACGTTGGTTTTAAAAAAGAAAAAAAAATGAGGTGTTATTTGATTTCCGCAGTTTACCTAGTTGTTAAGGTAGAAGGGTGCCCAGGTAGGGCACCAGTCACGGGTCCGGGGTTCGGGGTGTGACAAAAACCTTGCCGGAAAAATCCAATTAGGAAAAAATCCGATGAAGGAAAAAAAGTGCAACACATGTTCGCATTGCTAAATGTAGTACTTCTTCAAGTGACTTACTGATGGAAAAATCCTCGTGAGCTCAAGATTCCAATTTTATTCTCGATGTGCTAAGCTCGAAGTTCTGAAGATGCTTAATCATCTGATTATAATGTACTTATTGTGGCATGGAACATGGAATGGCATTGGGCTTGTTATTTGAATATTCAAGTACATATTATATTCGGCTTTGTATGTAGGTCTTGGCCGAAGACCATATTTTCTTTTAGCTTATCTTTATTTCTTAGCTCTTTGCTTAAGACAAAGTTTGTCATGTAATAATTACCTTAGGATACAATTAATGGGCAAGGCCGAGTGATTCTCCAAAAGGAGACCAAAACCGTGAAAGGGTTGTCCAAACCAAGATGGCACGGACAAGGGATGACTTGGTCAATAAGTTGGAAAGGACAAGAATGGTCTAGAAGATGTTGGTAAAGAATGGACAAGGAAAGGCTTCCAACAATTCATGAACCAACTTTAGGACACCAAGGTGAAGTGTTGGTAAAGATAATCCTTTATCCCTTCGTCCAAGAAACACAAATACAAGGAATGGAAGCTTTCAAATAGTTCCAAGATGATGAAGTATTGAAAGAACAAATCCATCCTCTCATATATTTGGACACCACAAAGAAGTGTGATGGACTTTAATCTCAACTTTGTCTCCAAAAAAAGCCAAACCTTTTCCCATTGACACACCAAAGTCGAGAACCGTCTTGGCCAACAAGAAAACCTAAACCCTTTTCCCACTTGGCCGAGAATCTTCAACTAGTTTGTATCTTTTCTTTTGTTTCCTAGAATAGTCTTTTGTTTACTATAAATAGGAAAGGACTTGAAAATAAGTAGAGTTGAAATAGATAAAAATTTGAGTGTTTTACTCACAAAGCTAAGTCTTCAATCCGGGATTGACCTTCTTAGTTGGTGCTCCGAGAGTACCTCGGTTCTTGTGTGAACCAAACTCTTCCTTCGATGCAAGTATAGATTAGGACTTGTGTGACCTAATGTTTACCCAAGTTTGAAGAACACCCTTGGTGATAAATGATAGTTGGTACTTGTGTGAACCAACCTATTCTAAGACTTGGGAGCAACAAGCTCATACATCACCCTCACTTGGCCTGTTCAAGGGCATTACAAATAGCAAACCTCGATCTCGACCTTGTGGCATTGATCACCAACTCATTGGTGTCGATTCGGGAAATTAACTCCTCATTCCTTTATCCTTGGGCATATCATCCACTTCCCTTCAAAGTCACTAAACAACCAAACAAAAACCACCACACAAACACATAGACGAAATCCATCATCCTTGAATCCGAGTTTGTATTCTACAACTTGTGTTCAACCATCACCCATTCACTTGAGTTGTATCTTGAAACTCGTGGGCCATCCAAACCCAATCCATTATATATTAATCACCCTCACCTCCCACAACATCTCCTAAACACTCACAACAAAGGTATCCAATCGAAACAACCCACAAAGTCTCATTCAATCCCGATAACACCAAACAGTCCACATAACTCACCTTGTCGACGACCTTAGTATTTCAATTTTATTTGATCGCCTTTCCATCATCAAATCACCAAGTCCTAAACATCACCCTGACCCTTAACATCCCTGGAACACCTCCACAAAACTCCTAACTCCTAAACCACTCACAACTCTCCGTCTAACCCCGACAACATCAAACTATCTGCATAACACTCCCTGCCGAGAACCTCACTGTTTCGGTTCTATTCCACCAACCTGCCATCATCCAATCACCAAACCTTGACCACCATAGCCATCCTCAATATACATGCGACACCCCTACAAAATGCATTAACACAATCTTTCTAAATCCACCCGAAACAGTCTCCAAACACCCTACTGTCCGACAGTAACGCCCTACCCGACAACCGACTTTGAGTCTCAATTTTGGGTCAACCTGATTGTAACCAACACCCGACCAACTTACCAAACATCACCCCTCCTTATATCCATCATATTGATATCAGAGCTTGGCCATCCCGTCCCACACTTTGACGGTATGGCACAAGTGACGAACTTAGGAGGGTCTTATCCGAAATTGTCATGGAATAAGTGTGGGCTTTTAAATGAAAACTTGCGGGATGTACCGTGAATAACAATGCCAAGTCAAGAGTTGTGCAAAACAGTCTAAGGC
Source organism: Przewalskia tangutica (assembly GCA_029844215.1). Lineage (NCBI taxonomy): Eukaryota > Viridiplantae > Streptophyta > Magnoliopsida > Solanales > Solanaceae > Przewalskia > Przewalskia tangutica. The sequence continues at coordinate 66,179,020 of CM056720.1, forward strand.
TTGAAAAAGAAGATTTCCCAAAGTCCCATGTAAGACCCTACGTGAAGCGCATTAATGATAAGGTAAAGGGACCTCTTTCACCAACCCTTTGTGTAGTCATGGAAGTGTAAAGAAAGATACAAAGGTTGAAAGTGGTAGTACTTACTTTAGTAACCCTTTTTATAAACATGAAAGTTTTGAAGTTACAAATGGGGTGGATAAAAGGAAAAACAAATGCTTCCAATTTCAAGAGGTAGGACACTTTGTAAGTGAATGTCCTAATTTCCGAACCATGCTTAGAGAATAATATTAAGAGTGTGTCTTATCCTTGGCAATTAAGGAACCCATACTACTTGAAGAACAAGAAGAAACCGAGATCCCCTTGCTTGATGCACAAGAGATATAGGAAGAATCTAAGGGGGTGTCATGAGTGTTTTGGCAAGTAAAGAAGAAGTCGGTTTGAAGGAACTCGTCGAGGTTTCGGGAGATTCCATACCGAATGAACCAACCACCGAGCTACCATCAACCAACAATGTTAATCCTATTCGTGAGCTAGTTCTCGGAAGATCCCTCCCTCTCTATGATCATATTTCGAAGGAGGATAAAGAAACAAAACAAGGTTGGACCTTTTTTACCAGTCCTTTGTACCAAGTTGAGGAAATAGGTGGTACCTTCTTTGTCAACCCATTATATCAGCGAAGACGCATGGAAGAATATGTCGATATGAAATTCCTAAGGAACAACATATCCGGAGTCTTACCAAGGGAAGATAATGAATTCGCTCTTGATTTATTTTCAAGAGGTTCGTTATCTACACACCGAATCTATGGATATGGAAGGCAAGGCGTGTTAGAAGAGGATTCCAAGAAGTGGAATCCTATGGACTCATGTGCATGCAAGGAAAAAGAGAACGTTGTGGAAGACATGATGGAAAGTATCGATGAAGAGGAACTTCCAAATGACATTTCATCCGGAACACTACCAACGAAATATGGTGAACTTGCCCTTGATTTATTTTCAAGGAGTTCATTCTCTACTCACCAAAACTATGGAAGCCATACCAATAATTGGGGGCAAAAGCCAAACGATCCCTAGTCCATGCACAATTCTTATGCCAAACTTGAAGGACCTTTGTGTTAAATCATTCGAGTCTGACCAAAGGTGGTTCGCAATTACAAGTGTTAATCGAGACTATGGGTGGGCTTATTCCTATACGCATATATTCCGAGGCCATGATTACTTCACCACTCATATCCTGATCATGAAGGTATTATATAAGTTTAAAGGTGAGATCTGGGAAGTTGGTACCGGTCTTATTCAAGAGCAAGAAGCTACGGTTTCATTTAATGGAAGATTAGGTAACACACAACATTACTATTCTACTTCCAATCCTTTTACATGATGCAGATGAAGTAGAGTCCAATATATGATCAGTACATAGCATTCTGCCAACCTTCAACAAGATGCAAAAATAATGAGTCCGATTTAATTTTGGATACATTTTCCCATAGGTCCATGAGGTTGACCATGTTGAAACATGAAACTTGTAGGACTAGCATGGTCACCATCTTAGTTCAAGAAAAGTGAATCGTCGTGGAAAATTTGAGTGATACATGGTGTAACGACCCGTTCCGGGGCCCGTTACTGGTGCCTTACCCTGGGCACCCTAGTGATACATACATCAGAGAAAAATCAGCGGAACATAAAACATGAGTCATTTAACAAGAGATATCATAAATAAACAGGCCAACCAAAACAGTTGCCTTCAGTATATACATAAAACCTGAACAGTTTAATCCTTTACAACCCTGCCCACAACAGGACTACAGACCTCTAAGATTTACAACGACTATGACGGGACAGGGCCCCGCCATACCCCTGAATGTACAAGAACCTACAACTCAGGGAACACATGCCAAAAGATAAGCCTCAAGAAACGGAACTTCCAATACGCTGAATGTGATCCTAGGCGGGGATCCACGACGATGTACCTCTACTGCGGCGTGAACGCGGCCCCGGCGAGGTCGATAACAGTACCAAGTATGTGAAACTGTACAATACTGTAAATGAAATCATACTAGTCTATATAAAGCAGGAGACATGTATGATAACCAAACTACAATTCACAACATAAAGCGATCATCACTCCACTATAACTATGGGTCTCACGCCCACAACATCCCTCAGGTTCGCATTCTGGCCGCATGCCCCCGGAATACTGCATCGGTGTAGACATGTCCATGATGCAACAATAAGACAGCAATCCAAATGGAAGCATACCCGCGCGCTCGATCGTGTCGGTATGTCCAAGGAAACAATAAGACAACTTTCCAAATGGACGATACCCGTGCGCTACGCATCGTGTCGGTATGTCGAAATCACAAGCGATAATCGAAATGGAAACATACCCGTGCGCTACGCGTCGTGTCGATATATCCAAAGCGATTAACCACAAGACCTTAACCAAAATGGAAGCATACCCGTGCGCTACGCATCGTGTCAGTATGTCCAAAGCGATTAACAACAATAATACTATCAACAGGAACGTACCCGTGGAATTTCTCCGTCACTGCCGGCACATCCAAGTAAGTTCTCAACCAGTCAACCGACCCTCTATCGAGAGACGCGGTAACACAGAAACACAACGCTTGTACAATAAAGGCTATCATCACAAGCATAGGCAAGTTTCACAACAACAAGCATAGGCAAGTTTCACAACAACAAGCATAGGCAAGTTTCACAACAACAAGCATAGGCAAGTTTCACACAACTCAAAGTACTTTCATTTTATGCCAAAGTCCGGGTTTTTAACCCCAAAGTACTACATACGTTAAGTTCTTTTAAAGAGATCCATTTCTTTTATAAAAGTCACCGATACGTAGTATAAGAATGGCCAACCCACATTCCTTTTCAAAATCAAATAACAACATTCTTTTCCTAAGTTCCAGTTTGCCTAGTTTCAATTACTCAAGCTTCTCATTTCAAATGGTTTCATAGTTCATAAACTTAATCACTTGATTTCTTTTTAGAACAATTGAGTAATATATGTCATATGTGTGAGTAGTTTATTCTTGTTTATAACGATCTTATTACAGCAGCCATGATCTAGAAAATGTAATATCATTTTGTCTTATCTTAGCTTCTATGCAGATGGAGGTTTCTCGGGTTTTAATACAACACATCATTATTCAATACATTTTCCTTTATTATTTGCGATGTGCTGTCGATACATTCGATTCGAAATCAGTAAAACATTATCCCTTTAAAAACCAAGTACTCATTACTCACGAATGAGGTTTCACACAAACATCCACATTAAAACAAATAAGTTAAGTCTCTTATCTTATAAGATCAAGTCTCTTAACTTCTAACATCAGTAAACCATTTTCACTTACATAAGGTCGTTATAACTAACTTCCCATAAAGCTATTATAACACCTATGTTTTCAACCAAATCACTTAGCACATGCGTATACGTCTACCGTGCTACATAGTTCACAACAATCATGCTAGAAAAGATAGGAAGAGGTTCACATACCTCGCGACGATTTATCGACAATAAGCAAAATGCTCCAAGTACTACAACCTTGCTAGCCCTTTCCACTCCTCGAGTAGAATACGCTACTCTTAGTACTTTCACCTATAAAGGTCACAAACGTCTATTAACCCCAAAACACAAGTTTTCTATCTTTCTAAAGAAAATTCTAAGACTCCCCCCCATGGCGTAAATCTCTCCTCTCTATCGAGGCCGGCTACCAAGCCAACCGAGGGTTTACACGTCTAACCTGGCGTGTACAATTCTACACAAGTCTCTTTGCAATACATCCCATGTAAATACAGTTCGATTCGATTCTTTATTCTTGGGCTTAAGTCAAAAGACATTGCGAATACTAAGTAGTTCTATATATAGTATACTTGACTATATATTCTAACAAACATGTAATTTCCAATTACAATAGAGGACAAGATAATTACCTCGATAAGCCCAAAATTATCCAAGTTATAATGTCGATCTGAGCAAGGTTTAGCTCCTCAAGTGCGCTCCAAACCACTCCAAACAACCCAGAAGTTCTAACCAACTTCTACTCAAATACTTGACCAACTATGAAGATTTTCTTAGGGTTTCGGTTTGAGACTAAAAAGGACAAAAGGTAGTATTTAGGACTCTACGTAAAGAGGTATCTTTGGAATACTACAAGGTACAAGGCTAAGGTATTTTGGGCATTATAACAATACTAGGGAGTATTTCTATACCACTGACAAGGGTATTATACGAAAACAACTAGGCTAATGGGGTACCCAGCCAAGACACCTGAGGGAGAGAGGAGGCCTCGGCCAAGACTCTCAAAAGAGAGGATGAGTTGGGCGAACTCAACACTAGAGGAGGGAGGATTTTAGGCTTGGAAGGTTTCATTTGTGGATGAAGAGTTCATCAACATAAGGGTGGTATTTATAGCAAAACCAAAGGGCAACCAATGGCCAAGATCCTTCCAAGTGTAAATCAAGTGTAAGGGCAAGATTAAGCCAAGTGCACCCTAAACCCTACTCCACAATACACTCCACAAAACAATGCACCAAACAAGGCACACTTCAGGGCGATCGGCCAAGCGACCCACGACCGTCCCTCCAAATCCGTCGACGAGGGTGACAAGTGTCACCCTCCGTTAATCCAAAAGGTTTCGTCTCTCGGAAAAATCCGCAAAAATACAAAAGCGACATAGCCGGAATTTTCCGCCGCAATTACGCAAAGCGTTTCGTCGAAAACGACTCTAACAAGGTGTTGTGCACAAAAGTTATTTCGCCAAGGGTGCCACGTGGGGTGACACGTGTCGCCCCGATCATCGAATATTTCGTCTTCCGAAAATATCCAAAATACCGGAAATCTCAAAAACAAAGCGGGCCCCACAAACCCGTAAATTTCTCCCGTGGGCCCCACGTGACCATTTCCGAAAATAAAATCTCAAAATTCTAATATAATCTATGAAGTCCAAATACCAAATCTGGGAATCCAATTCCCATTAACGAACCTTTTTCTTCACAAATAACAGGAAACTTTTCCGTCGAAAACTCACATCTTTCTTTCTTTTCAAAATTTTACGCGTACTCTCAAATGCGTCGTCCTCACATACATACCACGCAACTACGGTATAACATTCTCCCTCCTTAGAAACATTCGTCCGAATGTTCCTTCTCAAGTCGAATAACGATATAGTTCCTCTAACAAGTTGCGATGCCGCGGCCGCGAAATAACATCGTCCTCTTCTTTCCTTACTCGTCGTGCCGCTTCTCGAGCGCTTGAACTCTCCCATTCGTACCATACTTCAGTCATTACTTCCGTTCGAAAATCTGCGAGTCACTACCTCCAAACTTGGTCATCTTACTAACCTCAAACTTCCTTAAGGCCATTCCGGCCTTTACGAACCGCTCGGTCGAACGCGTCCACGAACTCATACGATGATCATACAAACTTGGGCCTAGCATCCTCGTGACCCTACCACTGGCGGGACCACCCAGACGGCTCCACCCCAAACCGGGTTCTGGTTGACCGCAAATGGTCCTCAACCCGACCCCAATCACGCAAACTCTTGTTCCCCGATCCTAACAATCTTACTAATTCACATCATGAAAGCTACCACTTCCATCTCACACTACCCATGGACTTATCACACAAATAAATCCCACGTATACTACTCACCCTTATAAAGGTCAAACATAAAGCGAATCTTTTACTCAAGACGACCTTACCTCTAAGGTCTCGATCGTGAAATAGTCTAAGGTTCACACTTACCATGCCTCCATACGTATCCTTCCAACTAACCACGCATTCTAACTCACACATATCACAATGCTATCCGTACATAGCACACAATAATGAGATCATCATAACAAGCATACCAAAACTCTAGAGGTTAAGGATATACAAGCTACCGCTCCACTCTAATCATAGGCACATACTGCAGTGTATGTATGAAGGTGATAAACCAGCCACAGATCCTGAAGGTGAGTCGTAACATCCGTGCTACCCTTGGTGGACGATTCCTCGCAAATGGCCTGCTGGTCGCATGCAAAACAAACTCCCAATCTAGCACGACACTCTCCAAAATGGAGTCTACCACAATGGTCACAACGAGGTAGGGTGGCTTGGTGGTTAACACCACGCTCTGCCGAAAATCGAACCCTTGGAGCCACGACTGCTCACGAAGACGGTGGAGGACCACTGCATGCGGTGGGGTATATAACTAGCTTTCTTCTTGAGCGGTCCGCCTCGAAAGCCACCAAGGACCTGCCGTCTGGCCTCTTCTGCTGATCCAGGTCATTCCGTCGACCCCTCCGTGCCTCACATCCTAGTGCATGAGCCTGCATGCGGGCAATGTCCATGCCCGGCTGAAGAGAAACACCCGCACAAGACTCAGCCATATAATCATCTAGCCGGTGGCGTGGCGATGCACCTATCCTCCATATCTGCAACTAGCGAGGACATATCGAGCCAAAGAATCGAACTCGACATTGTACTCACTGACGGGCGCCCTCTGTCTCGATAACAAAAATCTGGCCGGCGTGCCCTCGCGATGGAGGCAGAAGTGCGTGAGAAAGCCCGAAAACTCATCCCATCTGCTGGAGGTGCATGCTCTCCCGGAAAGCTCCATGAATCAAACCAATCGATTGCGGTATCACGCGGCGATCACGAACAAAGGTCACGGACTCGGTCTCTGAAGCCTTGATCACCGCGTGATCGGCAGAATCGCCGATGAACTCCTGCGGATCATCCTCAGGCCTCGACCCATAAAACTCTGGCGGGCTACAACTCAGAAAGTCCCGTAGCCTCAAACTATCTGCTCGGGGGTGAACCACTGGTGCTACTGGAACTGGAACTGCTGCATCCAGCCTATCCTCATATCTGGCCACGACCCTGGCCAGCAACTGGGCCATCTCCTTGTAACCCATCTCCTCTGCCCCAGACTGTGGGACTGGAGGCTCAGGTACTGCGGTCTCAGCAGCCATTGCTGCGGCTCTAACCTCTGCTGGGGCTGGCGGCGTCACAAAACCCGCCGTCTGAAGCACAACCTCAGGTACTGTCCGGGCCTGCGCCCTCGTACTCCTCTGTATCTCACTAGCAGCACCCTCGGCTGCCTTGCCCTTCTGGGCTCTGGTTGCCTTGCGCGGAGGCATAACTGGTAAAAACGAGATACGTCAGAGGGGTCCAACTTACAACACAGCTCTAAGGCACGATCTCAGAATGAGAAGAATGGAAACCAATCCTAAATGTCCTGCAGCCTCCTGATTATAGATGTGGTGCACAACACATCGATAATCAAGACTCTACTAGACACGGTCTGTAGACACTTTCCGAGGATTAACTGCTCTGATACCACTTTTGTAACGACCCGTTCCGGGGCCCGTTACTGGTGCCTTACCCTGGGCACCCTAGTGATACATACATCAGAGAAAATCAGCGGAACATAAAACATGAGTCATTTAACAAGAGATATCATAAATAAACAGGCCAACCAAAACAGTTGCCTTCAGTATATACATAAAACCTGAACAGTTTAATCCTTTACAACCCCGCCTACAGCAGACTACGGACCTTAAGATTTACAACGACTATGACGGACGGGGCCGCCATACCCCTGAATGTACAAGAACCTACAACTCGAGGAACACATACTAAAAGATAAGCCTCCAAGAAGCGGAACTTCCCATCTGCTGGCGTGATCCTAGGCGGGGATCCACGGCCGATGTACCTCTACTGCGGCATGAACGGCCCCGAAGAGTCGATCTGGCAACAGTACCAAGTATGTGGCAAATCGTAAATGAAATCATACTAGTCTATATAAAGCAGAGACATGTATGATAACCAAACTCTGATTCACAACATAAAACGATCATCACTCGATATAACTATGGGTCTCACGCCCACAACATCAATCGAGTTCGCATTATGGCGCGTGCCGGAATCGCATCGGTGTAGACATGTCCATGATGCAACAATAAGACAGCAATCAAATGGAAGCATGCGCTACGCGTCGTGTCGGTATGTCCAAGGAAACAATAAGACAACTTTCCAAATGGACGCATACCCGCTACGCGTCGTGTCGATATGTCCAAAAGGAAATCACAAGCGATAATCGAAATGAAACATACGTGCGCTGCATCGTGTCGATATATCAAAGCGATTAACCACAAGACCTTAACCAAAATGGAAGCATACCCGCGCTACGCATCGTCGGTATGTCCAAAGCGATTAACAACAATAATACTATCAACGAACGTGCAGTGGAATTTCTCCATCACCGCACGTCCAAGTAAGTTCTCAACCAGTCAACCGACCCTCTATCGAGAGACGCGGTAACACAGAAACACAACGCTTGTACAATAAAGGCTATCATCACAAGCATAGGCAAGTTTCACAACAACAAGCATAGGCAAGTTTCACAACAACAAACATAGGCAAGTTTCACACAACTCAAAGTACTTTCATTTTATGCCAAAGTCCGGGTTTTTAACCCCAAAGTACTACATACGTTAAGTTCTTTTAAAAGAGATCCATTACTTTTATAAAAGTCACCCGATACCCGTAGTATAAGAATGGCCAACCCACATTCCTTTTCAAAATCAAATAACAACATTCTTTTCCTAAGTTCCAGTTTGCCTAGTTTCAATTACTCAAGCTTCTCATTTCAAATGGTTTCATAGTTCATAAACTTAATCACTTGATTTATTTTTAGAACAATTGAGTAATATATGTCATATATGTGAGTAGTTTATTCTTGTTTATAACGATCTTATTACAGCAGCCATGATCTAGAAAATGTAATATCATTTTGTCTTATCTTAGCTTCTATGCAGATGGAGGTTTCTACTGGTTTTAATACAACACATCATTATTCAATACATTTTCCTTTATTAACGCTGCAGTGGTCTGTCGATACACGTTCGATTCCCAAATCGGTAAAACATTATCCCTTTAAAAACCAAGTACTCATTACTCACGAATGAGGTTTCACACAAACATCCACATTAAAACAAATAAGTTAAGTCTCTTATCTTATAAGATCAAGTCTCTTAACTTCTAACATCAGTAAACCATTTTCACTTACATAAGGTCGTTATAACTAACTTCCCATAAAGCTATTATAACACCCTATGTTTTAAATCAACCAAATCACTTAGCACGTATGCGTCACCGTACTACATAGTTCACAACAATCATGCTAGAAAAGATAGGAAGAGGTTCACATACCTCGCGACGATTTATCGACAATAAGCAAAATGCTCCAAGTACTACAACCTTGCTAGCCCTTTCCACTCCTCGAGTAGAATACGCTACTCTTAGTACTTTCACCTATAAAGGTCACAAACGCCTATTAACCCCAAACACAAGTTTTCTATCTTTCTAAAGAAAATTCAGACGCTCCCCATACAAGCGTAAATCTCCTCCTTCTATCGAGCCGCTACCAAGCCAACCGGGGGTTTACACGCCTAACCGGGCGTGTACAATTCTACAAGTCTCTGCAATACGATCCATGTAAATACATTCGATTGATTCTTTATTCTTGAGCTTAAGTCAAAAGACATTGCGAATACTAAGTAGTTCTATATATAGTATACTTGACTATATATTCTAACAAACATGTAATTTCCAATTACAATAGAGGGAAAAGATAATTACCTCGATAAGCCCAAAATTATCCAAGTTATAATGTCGATCATGAGCAAGGTTTAGCTCCACTCCGTGCGCTCCAAACCACTCCAAACAACCCTTAGAAGTTCTAACCAACTTCTACTCAAATACTTCAACCAACTATGAAGATTTCCTTAGGGTTTCGGTTTGAGACTAAAAAGGACAAAAGGTAGTATTTCCGGACTCTACGTAAGAGGTATCTTTGGAATACTACAAGGTACAAGGCTAAGGTATTTTGGGCATTATAACAATACTAGGGGAGTATTTCTATACCACAACAAGGGGTATTATACGAAAACAACTAGGCTCTGGGGTACCACAAGACACCACAAAGGGGAGAGAGGAGGCCTCGGCAAGACTCTCAAAGAGGGGATGAGTTGGACGAACTCAACACTAGAGGAGGGAGGGATTTTTAGGCTTGGAAGGTTTCATTTGTGGATGAAGAGTTCATCAACATAAGGGGGGTATTTATAGCAAAACCAAAGGCCAACCAAGGGCCAAGATCCTTCCAAGTGTAAAGCAAGTGTAAGGGCAAGATTAAGCCAAGTGCACCCTAAACCCTACTCCACAAAACACTCCACAAAACAATGCACCAAACAAGGCACACTTGAGGGCGATCGGCCAAACTGACCAGCCCGTCCGCCGGCCGTCATTGAGGGTTACAAGTGTCACCAGCCCGTGGGTCAAAAAGGTTTGGTCTCTCGCAAAAATCCGAAAAAATACAAACCCAAATCGCCGGATTTTTCCCTTCGAATGTTACGAAAAAGGTTTCGTCGAAAAACGACTCTAACCGGGTGTTGTGCACAAATGTTATTTCGGCCAAGGGTGCCACATGGGGTGACACATGTCGCCCCGATTCGCTAATATTTCGTCTTCCAAAATATCCAAAATACCTGAAAACTCAAAAACAAAGCGGGCCCCACAAAAGTAGAATTTCTCCGTGGGCCCACGTGACCATTTCCGAAAATAAAATCTCAAAATTCTAATATAATCTATGAAGTCCAAATACCAAATCTGGGAATCCAATTCCCATTAACGAACCTTTTTCTTCACAAATAACCGGAAACTTTTCCGTCGAAAACTCACATCTTTCTTTCTTTTCAAAATTTTCTGCCGTACTCTCGTACGTACGTCCTCACATACATACCCTGCAACTACGGGGTATAACACATGGTTTGATTATGCCCCTCACGGTGAGGACTATGATATGGTAGGATCTGTGGTCCAATACGTCCATCATATGAATTCAAAACCATTTGCCTTATATTCGGATCCATATTTAGCAAATTTTGAGCAAGGCGTCCACAAAATAAAACTTCCAAACTTATCTAAAGGTGGAAATATTAGATCAACACTTTTTGTTGTGAAATTGTTTTCACATTTAGATAGCGCAAATTCTTCAAAGAATGGGAGTTTGATGGAAAATCCCCGTGAGCTCAAGGCTCCAATTTTATTGTCGATGTGCTAAGCTCGAAGTTCCGAAGATGATTAATCATACGATGATAATGTGCTTATTATGGCATGGAATATGGAATGGCGTTGGCCCTGTTACGTGAATATTCAAGTACATATTTTATTCAGCTTTGTATGTAGGTCTTGGCCGAAGACCATGTTTTTTTTTTGCTTATCTTTATTTCTTAGCTTAGTTTTTAGCTCTTAGCTTAAGACACAATTTGTCATGTAATAATTACCTTAGGACACAATTAATAGGTCTATAATAATGGACAAGACCGAGAGGTTCTCCAAAAGGAGACAAAAACTGTGAAATGGTTGTCCAAATCAAGATGGCACGGACAAGGAATGACTTGGTCGATAAGGTGGAAAGGACAAGAATGGTCTAGAAGATGCGGCTTCTAAAGGGATAATTTATGATCCAACTTTAGGACACCAACAAGGTGTAGTGTTGGTCGAGATAATCCTTTATCCCTTTGGCCAGGAATAATCAGATATTTGCTGCGGCCCTGCTGGCTGGCGCCGCGGCGCCGAAATTCCTGCGCCCAAATCAGACCCCTCAGTATTATTGGCGTCGCGGCGCCGGCGACGTCCTCTACCGGTTTTTCTGATTTTGTGTCATTTTCTCGTCTGGACTTTGTCAGATTTCTGCTATGCTTCCTGGAACTTCTTAGGCTTCATTTCTTGGCCCTTTTAGTGTGCAATTTCATCCTCAAAAGTATTATCTTATTCTTTATAATCGTTGTTACCCAAATGAAAGAAAAATACACCTAACACTAGACTAAACGCAAAATAAACGAGTAAAATACTAACTAAATAGGACTCAAAAGAGTGTATAAAATACACTCAACAAACACCCCCAAACTTACATTTTACTCGACCTCGAGTAAAGCACTAAACAAAACAAATCAACTAAAAGACTCAATGAACTGGATCAAGTAGCTATAGCAATGCTTCTTCAAAATTATGGATGAAAGTTGGGATAATATATTAGAACATATATAGCATGAATATTTCGCAATCTATAATTTCAAGTTAGATATTTCGCAAATTCACTTAGATCACAATCACTGGAGATACAAACACCTAACCTATGCATGTCAATTCCATTCCATCTTTTCCAAAACGCTATAGATCTGTTTATTTGTTATTCTCCAGTAATCATATACATACATATTAGAGATCATCAGGACTTTCAAGGGTTATAATGTAGGATTAGGCTGGGGTAGGTAAAAGTAGGCATTTTAGGCTCAAATTACATACCATAAGCATGTTTCATTCAACTTATTTTTCCTTCTTTCTGATTTTATTTTTAATCTCATACCCATTTCCTCTTCTTTTCTTTTGAGAGAATGAGATATATTACAAATAACAAGCACCCCCAAACTTAGATTTTTGCATATTTTTCATTGGGGTGCATCAAATTTGTACTCTCTCTTTTATTTCTTTTTCAACACTTTTCATCCCAAGAGTTTTCAATTGTTTTACTTATGGCACAACCAGGGAATAATAGGGTGTCAAAGAAATATATTATTTTAGGCTCAAAGGGGCTGCCTAGTGATACAATTTATGTCAAGTAGGTAATGAATGGTCAGAAGGGCTATCAAAGAATGCCTGAATAATCTCCCTAAACATGTACATCTTAACTATTGCGCCTCAAATAACAAGTAAACAGATTTTCTAGACATTTTAAACCTTTCTTTCCATGATTGATAACGCATAGGCTAAGCACAAATATCCCAATAATTATATGTCATGAATTTTTGGCATATCTCACTTAAGCAGACAATTTTTTGCTTTCAATTCCATTACATTATCCCACTTAATTCACTCAATATAGTTAGCAACTACAACATACATGATCCATAAAAAAATTATGACTCACAAACATATAAGATAAATAAAAAGACAATAAAAAAGACTCAAAATAAAACAAAATAAGATCCCTCCAAACTTAATTGACACATTGTCCCTAATGTGTGAAGACTAAAAATAAAGGGACAACTTACAGACACAACACATCGGTCATAACAGAGGCCTGGGAGCAAAAATTCTAGAAATTGCACGGCATCTGAGCTCCTCTTTTTCTTTACAGGACTAGGTTCATAAGGGTTTATTCCCTTGTTCTCATCCACAACATCATTCACGGGTGCAGAATTCTTACACTGTTTTAATGGTGCCTCACAAGCATCAGTACTTGTGAAGCTTTTCTTAGTGATGCCCTTATCAACTATCCCAATAGCAAAGCATCTATCATTTACTTGAGGTTCAATGGGTGGCTTGAGAACTTTGAAGGTCATCTCCTCACCTTGAACTCTGAGCTTTAACTCTCCCTTCTCAACATCAATAAGTGCCCTGCATGTGGCTAGGAATGGTCTTCCAAGGATGATGGACATATTTTCATCTTCATCCATGTCTAAAATGAGAAAATCAGCAAGAAAGATGAATTTACCTACTTTTACCAACACATCTTCAATTATTCCTTGGGGATGCACAATCGAGCGAACAACTAGATGCAGGGTGATTGTGGTTGGTCTCGCCTCCCCCAAACCAAGTTTTTTTGTTACACCTCGTAATTCTAAGGTAATAAATTGAGAACGTAATTAAAAAATTAAGATTCGAGTGTTAGAAGAAAAGTATATTTGCATGTGCTAATACAGATTAATTTTGGATACCACAAATGTGACAAGGAAAATTAATACTAGTGGTTGAATTTTCCCAACGGGGTTTAGTTACTATGTCGTGTAAAATAAAATCTTGACATTGAGAATAGGAGGCCATTATCAAAATTTCAGGATTTTTAAGCTAAGTGTGGGTTATTTTAGTAGAAAGGATGATAAGTGGGACTAGTTTTATGTCACGCCCCGAACTCCGGGCCCGCGACTGGTGCCCTACCTGGGCACCCTTCTTATTCATACAACATAATAAACCGCGGAAGATAAATAACACTTTTTTTTTCTTTAAACAGGCAAAGCCGATAAGGCTGCCATAAAATAAAAATCACCCAAAAGGTTCTACATTGTTCAACAATGTAAGTAAAACTCTAGTCAGTCCAGCCCACATATGAATACAGACCTCTAAAAATTTAGACAATAAACTATGACGGAACAAGGCCCCGCCGTACCCCTGAATATACCTAGCCATAATGACAAGCTCCGGAACATTGGAGCCATCTCAAAATGATGAACCAGGATCCTAAGCTCGCGAATCCACAACTGAGTACCTAGACCTGCGGACATGAACGCAGCCCCCCGAAGGGGGACAGTACAACAAGGTACCAAGTATGTAAACGAGAAGTACAGTTGATCGGTGTATTTGATATACACCTTTTGAGTCATTTTTAGTTAGTATTTTACTCATTTCATTTATGTTTAGTATAGTATTAGGGTCGTTTTCCTTTCTTTTGTGTCACATCGGTCAGAAATGGAGAAATGGCGAAAAGGAGATGAAATGAGCATAAATGAGATGGAATTGCACACTAAAAGGGACAAGAAATGAAGCCTAAGAAGTTTCGAGAAATATAGAAGAAATCAGACGAATACCGGACGAACAAAGGACGAAGAAACGAAAACTCCGGAAGAATGTCGTCACGGCGCGCATGGTGCCCGACAGCGCCGTGAGCCGACCAAAAGTCGTCGAAAGCCTCGATTTTGAGCCGCGCGCCGATCTGCGTCGCGGCGCCGACATGGGATTTCTGAGTTTTGGGCCGAATTTGACACATTTTCAGAGTCCAAAAGGGATAACTTTTCCTACCTACATATTCCTTAACCCATTTCCATAACTTTTCCTAAAACCTTTACCTAAAAGGATTCCAGAACCTTTCCTACCTACATAATCCCTAACCCTTTACCTAAAGGATTCTTGGTCTATAAATAGTCTCTACATCATTAGAAGAATTCATTCCATTCCACCGATTCCACCCATCCTACATCTTATTCACCATCCTACATTCCATCCACCATTCCATTCCATTCCATCTTGTAAATATTCCACAACACAATCCTTAGATGCTCGAAGGCTTGGAGACTTGTTCTTGAGTATTTTTCTTTTCTTTCTTTTTGCTTTGTTTATTTCAGTTCATGTATGGAGATTATATTAGTTCTTAGCGTGACTATGGCTAGGAGCTAATTACTTTGTTAGGGATTTCCTTGTGATTCACTTGAAACTATATTCATGAACTAATATATTAGTTTGGTTTCTTCTTCACTTATTTAAGATTTATTCAATAGTTGTTTTGATTGCTTGATAATTAATTGATCACTAATTATCATAACTTATATGATTTCTAATCGAAATCTGAAAGGGGAGATTGTGAATATGCTATAGTTGAATAAACATAGGTTTAAATCGTAGACGAAAGTACCTCGATACTTGTGTAGCTTAATAAGTTATTGCTCTTAATCCTCCTTTGTAGTCAATCTTGTCACCGAAAGGTAGAAGGTTTCTCCATTGGGGTTGAGTGTTTATATTACCTTAACAGGAGTATAAAACGGCTTAGTTAACCTGCTATCTTAACGTAGAAGAAGAAGTCAGTCTAATTGTATTAAAGATTGAATATAGTGGATAGTTGATGATCTTGGAAGCCCTAATTCTCCATCATAACTTATTTAAATCAAAGTATTTTCATAATTAGTTTATTTCCTGCATTATTAGTTTAGAATTCCAACTCAATTAACGTTAACCAAATAGAAACTAAAGCATAGATAATCGGTAATTGAAAACCAGTCCTTGAGGACGATATTCGGTCTTACCTAGACTATATTACTTGTCAGGATACGTGCACTTGCGTTAGTGTGTGCATAAATCGCGCATCAACAGTAAGCAAGATCATAACAGTACACAAGAATGACAGGGGCAAGTATGAAAAGCAAATATCAGATCCTACCGTGTCATAAAACAATCAGAGGCAACCGTACCTTGTGTCCCTATACTACTGTAACACTGTACCAATCTCACATATGAAAGCCATGTCAAAAATCCGGGACGCCTGCCCTCCGCATATAATATCACAGAAACATGCTCGAGGAATACAACATCACCGTCAGCATGTAACAAGTATAATGTACCCTACCAGTATATTGTGCCTTTTTAACAGAGAGTGTGAACATAAATAAACTTTGCCGGTTTTAAAATAGGAAGCTTATGATTAACCTAGGACCATCCGCCCGTAGTATCACTATTCAATCCTACTCCTGGGACTATTTCACCCGCATAGGCCGTATGGACCCGCATGAGGTAATCTCCTCGCATAGGTTGTATCCGCCCGCATAGGCCGCATGGACCCGCATGAGGTAATTTCCTCGAATAGGCTGTATCCGCCCGCATGGGACTATTTCACCCGCATAAGCCCTACGGACTCGCATGAGGTAGCTTCCTCGCATCGTGGGGAGCAAATCCACGGAATATTCAAACGCAACAAGCCCGGGGAATGACCCCGTAATGAATAATATATCACAGGCACAACCGGCTAACATAATCACGTAACATAAGTACAATCGGCTATAATAATCACATAACATAACCACAACCGACTACCATAATCACATAACATAAGCACAATCGGCTATCATAATCTCATAACATAATCCTGTCTATGTGTAGGCTCGGTGTGTCTCATAACATAACATTTTAAGCCGCCTTTTCACTTCTTAAGTCGTTATAACAACTTCCCATAAAGCTATTATAACACCCTTTCATTTTAGAGAACTTAAGGCACTTGTATTTCTTATCACATTGGGGAAACTAAACTCAAAAGTACTATGTACATACATACTTAAAAAGAATCATGAAACTAATTTTCCTTAAATCAACAAACATATACTTTTAAAACTTAAGTTACATACTCTTTTGAAATCATTTTTCTTAAATCTTGAACTAAATCAAGCCATACTTTTAAATCTGTCATTCCTTCCTTTAAAAATCAAGTCCCATAACGTGAAAATAAAGTCTCATAACCTTTTAGGAAATCAAGGTTCATAGTCTTAAAACTTCATAACATAAATTCTTTAAAATCAATTCACTTACTTCAATTAAATCAAGTCACTTCTACCTTTAAGAATCAAGTCTCATAACTTGAAAAATAAAGTCTCATAACCTTTTAAGAAATCAAGGTTCATAGTCTTAAAACTTCATAACATAAATTCTTTAAAATCAATTCACTTACTTCAATTAAATCAAGTCACTTCTACCTTTAAGAATCAAGTCCCATAACTTGAAAAATAAAGTCTCATAACCTTTAAAGTCATTTGAGTTACTTATACTTTCATAATCAAGACTTATATATATTCAAAATCAATTTATTTACTTCTAATAAATCAAGTCACTCCATATTTTTGAAATTCAAGTCTCACGTACTTTCCAAATTAATACTTTTATGAGTCATGAATAGGTTATACCCGTTTATAACGATCTTGTCCTTTGAGCCATAATCTAGAAAATGTAATACAATTTTGTCTCATCTTAGTTTCTATGCAGATGGAAGATTCTACTCATTTCAATGTAATTGATTTCCGATACATTTTCATTAACGCTGCAATGGCTTGTTCGGTCCTTTTTTTCATTAGTGAAGTAATTTAGCAAGGTCAACTAGACTCCAATACTTCCTAACGACTCTTACCAACATCCCCCATAAGACTTGGTAAGAACTTAGGAATATTCTAGACATGTCTTTTGCATAACATCAATAACATGAATACTTCCTATGACAAGGAAAGTATACTCAAGAACAAGTCAAGTATACTCCTAATAACAAGGCAAGTATACTTCAATATCAAGTCAAGTATACTCCTAACAACATGGCAAGTATACTTCAATATCAAGTCATGTATACTCCTAATAACAAGGCAAGTATACCATAAAAATATTTCATGTCTATAGAAAGAAGAAGTTCACATACCTCGTGACGACTAACCAATACGACAAGTAGCAAAATGCTCCAAAGTACTTCAACTTCATCCGTTATTCCTTATGTCAAGTAGACTCTGCTACACGCAGTACCTCAACCTAAAATGGCCATAGTACTTCTATAAATAACATACGTACTCCTGTAAGACTTATACCACATAATTGCCCTCTAATTCTACGGAAAATCGGGCAACACTTCCTTTGTTTCTACGTACTTTTCCACCTTTTCTAAGGCCCGTATTCATCAACCAACAAGCCACATTTAAGGCACAACAAAACAGCAACCAAAGGGGATTACACGCCAACTTGACGTGTAAAATTCTGCCCCATAATCATACCAAAATAGTCCACAAAACAGCCCCTTAAAACATACCATAACCAACTATAACGAGGGTGGAATGTGATGCCTTTCGACGCCTTTCCACACCCTTATTCCTTCGGGACTTTCATTAGCAATCTACTAAATTAAACATGCATATTGGTGGCTGAATTTCCAGCATTCTAACGCCCCAAAACAGTCCCTAAAACTGCACAATAACGCCTCACAGTTTCATGCAGTTTTTCGGCCAACTTCTACAACCAAAGTCCTCTTTATAATCCCTTATAATTCAATTAGTATTCCAACATTTATATACAAACTATATCAACTTGTAACAACAATATTCCCTTCATTTTAGCATGTGATTAGAGACGTTAAATAACAACAATAACCAACGAATCCGACACGTCCCAAAACTGCCACATAATCGGCAATCACCCAAAAATGTCACATAAGTTTCTTATACTCCAATTTTCTTGTTACAAGTTCTTCCCCTAACTACCACAACATGTAATATATAATTACTTCAAGAGGAAGAAGAAAACATACCAAAATCTTTAGCTAAAAACAGCCCACCTTACACGGCACACACACACTTCCCTTTAGCACCACTTCTTCACGTTACAATCTCACACATGTAACCTCTACAAGCTTGTAACCATCTTGCTTCTATGTTTTACTTCCAAAAGACTATCCACAAGCTTAGGGTTTCAACACTTTTCTCTTGCCAAAACCGTGGCTTACAATATTGTAAGGTTAGCTTGGCTTAGAACTTTGCCTAGGTGCTAAATCTTGGAAAGAAAATATTTTGATCTTGTTCTTGTCATTAGATGAGAGGTTTTTCGAAAACCTAGGGTTAAGGGAGCTATGAGGGTTTGAAGAAGAGATATTATTTAGTGTTAAGTCTGGCAAGACTTATTTCTATATATAGGTGTGTGGAGTCTTCACAAGACAAGTGGATGGGCACTTTCTACTCTCATATTGGCCAAGAATTCTCTTCACAAAAATCATTTCTATACTTAGCCATTTTTTCATCCAAATTTCGATGGCTTCAACATCCATATACCAAGACTTAACTATTTATCACTTAGTCCACAATTCTATTGGAAATAATTTAATTACTAGAATTAATTTTTGCCATCACATTAAACTCGAAAATTTTCCATATAAAGAAATGTAAAAATCCTTTCCTTTCGACATTCCAATCTTATTTCTATACTCATATTCTCACTTAGAAGCTATGGAAATACGGGGTGTAACATTCTCTCTCCCCCCCCCCCCTCTTAGAAACATTCGTCCCGAATGTTCCTTCTAAGTCTCCAACTACACATGTACCGGTATAGACTTCACTACTATACTTACGAAACCAATTATGCCACATATGGCCACAATATATCACACATGCATATACGTCAGTCAAAGCCAAACGATGAATCAAATATAAGGTGAGCATCATCACTATTAACTCCCATTCATGGCTAAAAGGATTCTCCTTTCGTACTTTCATTATTCATACTATAACACTTCAATTCTTTTAACACTTGTCCGCTCCTTTTCTTACTTGTCGTACTCTTTTCGTACTTCCAAACCTTTTCTAGTACACGTACATAATTTCAAATATTGCTTCTGCTCTCCAATCCTTGGAGTTACTATATCCTAACTTGGTCATTATACTTGGATTAAATTTTCGTTAAGGCCCTTCTCGGCCCTCACGACCCGGTTTTGGTGGAGCGCATCCACGAACTCGTACAACGATTAACTAAACTTGGGCCTTGCACCCTCGTGACCCTATCACATAGAGGGACCACCTCCAACTGACCCCACTCCATTTCGAGCTCGGGTTGACCCAAAATCAGCCCACAACCCGACCCATTGTCGCACTTAATTATCATTCTTGGTCTGAAATAAATCTTACTACCCTAGAAGGCCTTATACCTCTAAGGTCTCAGCGGTTATCAATATTCTAAGGTTCACAATTATTACATGTTCCAAACTTACCTTATCACTCCCCACATACGGGAAATGTAGCTTCTCAAAATCTTAGACAATTCATTACCTCCTGATATTCCAAATCAGTACATATATAAAGCCTATGGGTAGGTTTCAACAAACTATTTCACACCTTTCAAGTATTTATTAAGGCTTTACCAATTTGGTAATCTATAATCATTCTAGGCAACACACATATGACCCTCATACATATATCCGTATAGATGTACATCATTATACCAACTATACAACAATTTTTACCAACCTGAATACGCAATCCATAATATCCTTTCTGGGTCACTATCGTCTTTCTCACAGCTGCAATCAAAATAATACGTTAGGGAGAGACTACCCTAACAACACAGCTCTATCGCACGATCTCAGAGTGAGAAGAAGGGAAACCAATCCTAAATGTACTATAGCCTTCTGTTTATAGATGTGGTGCACAACACAGCGATAAATAAGACTCTCTTATACGGTCATAGACATTAGAGGACTAATCGCTTCGATACTACTCATCACGCTCGAACTCGGGTCACATCGTGCCCTACCAGGCACCCTTCTTATTCATACAACATAATAAACCGCGGAAGATAAATAACACTCTTTTTTTTTTCTTTAAACACAGGCAAAACCGATAAGGCTGCCATAAAATAAAAATCACTGAAAGGGTCTACATTATTCAACAATGTAAATATAACTCTAGCCAGTCCAACCCACATATAAATACAGTCCTCTAAGAATTTAGACAATAAACTATGACGGGACAAGGCCCCGCTGTACCCCTGAATATACCTAGTCATAATGACAAGCTCCAGAACATTAGAGCCATCTCAAAATGCTGAACCAGGATCCTAAGCTCGCGGATCCACAACTGAGTACCTAGACCTATGGACATGAACGCAGCCCCCCGAAGTGGGTCAGTACAACAAGGTACCAAGTATGTAAACGAGAAGTACAGTAAGCAAGATCATAAATGTACACAAGAATGACAGGGGCAAGTATGAAAAACAAATACCAGATCCTACCGCATCATAAAACAATCAGAGGCAACCGTACCTTGTGTTCCTGTACTATTGTAACATTGTACCACTCTCACATATGAAAGTCATGTCAAAAATCTGGGACACCTGCTCTCCGCATATAATATCACAGAAGCATGCTCGTGGATTACAACATCACCGTCAGCATGTAACAAATATAATGTACCCTACCAGTACATTATGCCTTTTTAACAGAGAGAGTGAACATGAATAAACGTTGCCGGTTTTAAAACAGGAAGCTTATGATTAACCTAGGACCATCCGCCCGTTGTATCACTATGCAATCCTACTCCTGGGACTATTTCACCCGCATAGGCCGTATGGACCCGCATGAGGTAATCTCCTCGCATAGGCTGTATCCGCCCGCATGGGACTATTTCACCTGCATGATCCCTACAGACTCGCATGAGGTAGCTTCCTCGCATCGTGGAGAGAAAATCCACGGAATATGCAAATGCAACAGGCCCAGGGAATGACCCCGTAATGAATAATATATCACAGGCACAATCGGCTAACATAATCACGTAACATAAGTAAAATCGGCTATCATAATCACATAACATAACCACAACCGGCTACCATAATCACATAACATAAGCACAATCGGCTATCATAATCTCATAACATAACCCAGCCTATGTGTAGGCTCGGTGTGTCGCATAACATAACATTTTAAGCCGCCTTTTCACTTCTTCTTAAGTCGTTATAACAACTTCCCATAAAGCTATTACAACAAGCTTTCATTTTAGAGAACTTAAGGCACTTGTATTTCTTATCACATTGGGGAAACTAAACTCAAAAGTACTACGTACATACATACTTAAAAAGAATCATGCAACTCCTTTTCCTTAAATCAACAAACGTATACTTTTAAAACTCAAGTTACATACTCTTTTGAAATCATTCTTCTTAACTCTTGAACTAAATCAAGAAGCCATACTTTTTAAATCAAGTCATTCCTTTCTTTAAAAATCAAGTCTCATAACTTGAAAAATAAAGTCTCATAACCTTTTAGGAAATCAAGGTTCATAGTCTTAAACTTCATAACATAAATTCTTTAAAATCAATTCACTTACTTCAATTAAATCAAGTCACTTCTACCTTTAAGAATCAAGTCTCATAACTTGAAAAATAAAGTCCCATAACCTTTTAAGAAATCAAGGTTCATAGTCTTAAAACTTCATAACATAAATCCTTTAAAATCAATTCACTTACTTCAATTAAATCAAGTCACTTCTACCTTTAAGAATCAAGTCCCATAACTTGAAAAATAAAGTCTCATAACCTTTTAAGTCATTCGAGTTACTTATACTGTTATACCCCGTAGTTCCAGGGTATGTATGTGAGGACGTACGTACGAGAATACGACAGTAATTTTGGAAAGAAAGAAAGATGTGATTTTTTCGACGGAAAAGTTTCCGGATTTTGTGAAGGAAAAGGTTCGTTAATGGGAATTGGATTCCCAGATTTGGTATTTGGACTTCTTGGATTATATTAGAATTTTGGGATTTTATTTTCAGAAATGGTCACGTGGGGCCCACGGGAGAAATTTACGGTTTTGTGGGGCCCGCTTTGTTTTCGGGATTTTCGATATTTTGGATATTTTCGGAAGACGAAATATTTTGGACGAGTAGGGGGCGACACGTGTCACCCCCATGTGGCACCTTGGCCGAATTGGAGGGACAAGTGTCTAGCCACTTGTCCCTTGGCCGAAATGGCCTTACAAGTGGCAAGCCACTTGTCTTGTTTTTTGTTAGCCATGTGGTGTGGTGGGACCCACACACACATGGCCCAATATTGACCACACACTTGCATAGATCTTGACCCTTAATTCCTCTATAAATACCCCCTTAATGCTAGACTTATTCTTCATCCACACTTAAGCTTTCCAAGGAAAAATACTCCCTCCCCTTTCTCTTGTGTGCTCTCGGTTTTTGGAGCCTCCCCTTGACCAAAAGTTGTCCAAAAATCCTTAAACTTATAAGTGTTCTTCCTTAGGGTGTTAGGAAGATTGTGTACCAAGAGTTGGAAAAGATTTCACACCCCTAGCCTTAGAATTTCACCTTGGCCGAAACTTGCCATAGTTGAGCCTAAGTGTTCTTCACTTTTTGGAGTTAGATCTTGAAGAGGAGTTGGTTAGGAGATTCTAAGGGTTGCATGGAGAGGTTTGGAGCGTCAGGATTTGGAGCTAAACGTTGCTCAGGATCGACTTATAATCTTGGATAATTTTGGGCTTATCGAGGTAATGATCTGTGTCCCCCTATTGAAATTGGATATTACATGTTGTAGTAGTTTAGAATTGAGTATAAGTTATATTGGAAGGATGATTATAAAGGATTGAACTGTTATACCCCGTATTTCCAGAGTATGTACGTGGAGACGTACGTACGAACATTGAGACTTAAAGTTTGGCTTTGGTTCGAAACTTGGGCACAAGTGCCGAATAGAGTCGTTTTCCGACGAAACGTTTCCACAGCTTACGTAGGGAAAATTCCGGCTATGTCATTTATATTTTTTGCGGATTTTTCCGAAGATAAAATATTGTGGACCAACGGGAGGGTGACATGTGTCACCCTCACATTGGAAGCAAGGGGCGGCAACCCTTGGACGAATTGGGGTCACGCCGCCAATTGGCTCCTTGTTTTGGCCTTGTTTGTGGCTTGTTTGGTGCAATGTTGTGTGTCTTGTTTTGTGGCGTAGGTGTTAGGGTGCACTTGGCTTGATCAAGGCCTTACACTTGCCTTGCACATGGCTTGATCTTCGCCATTAGTTTTCTATTGGTTTTACTATAAATACCCCTAAGCTCAAGACTTCATTCATCCAAAACTTCCAAGTCTTGAAACCCTCTCCTCCCTTCTTGTTGCTCTGGCCAGAGCTTCCTCCCACCTTTTCGTGTGGCCTTTGGCCGAAAGGTTCCCTCCTCCTAGTGGTCTAGTGGTGGGTAACCCCAGCCTAGTTGTTTCGTATAATACACCCCCCCCCCTGGGTAGAAAGTATTGTCCAAGTATTGTTATAATGCCCAAAATACCTTAGCCGTATACCTTGTAGAATTCCAAAGTTACCACTATACGTAGAGCCCGAAAATAATACCTGTTGTCCTCTTAGTCTCAAACCAAACCCTAAGGAAATCTTCATAGTTGGTTGAAGTATTTGAGTAGAAGTTGGTTAGAACTTCTAAGGTTGTTTGGAGTGGTTTGAGCGCACGGAGTTGGAGCTAAACCTTGCTCAGATCGACATTATAACTTGGATAATTTTGGGCTTGTCGAGGTAAATATTCTTGTCCTTATTGTAATTGGAGATTACATGTTGTAGGATTATATAGTTGAAGTATACTATATATAGAATCAACATAGCTTGCAATGTCTTTTGACTTAAGCCTGAATTTAAAGAATAGAACTGAACTGTAATTACATAGGACTGTATTACAGAAGACTTGTGTAGCATTACTGTGGTGTAGAATTGTACACGTCCGGTTAGACGTATAAACCCCCAGTTGGCTTCGTAGCCGGCCTGAGAGAGGAGATTTACTGCCATGCGGGGAGGTCGCGAATTTTCTCAGAGAATATGAAACCGTGCGGTTAGAAGTTAATAGACGTTTGTGGCCTTATAGTGGAAATGCTGCGAGTAGCGTATTCTACTTAAAGAGTGGAGCAGCTGGCAGTTCTGATCGTGGGCGTTTTGCTTATTGTCGATAATCGCCGCGAGGTATGTGAACCTCTTCCTATCCTTCTAGCATGATGCTTTGTAAACTATGTAGTACGGTAGACGACATGTGCTAAATGAGTTGGTTGGTTTAAAACATGTGGTGTTATAATAGCTTTATGGGAAGTTAGTTATAACGACTTCATGTAGGTAAAAGATTGGTTTGTTGATTGTAGAAGTTAAGAGACTTGATCTTGAAAGATAAGAGACTTAACTTGTTTTACTTGTTATTAACATTTTGTTAAATGTGTTGTGAAACCTCATTCATGAGTAATGAGTACTTGGTTTTAAAAGGATAATGTTTTATTGATTTGAAATGAGAATAAGTGTCGAACAAACCACAACAACGCTTAATAAAGGAAAGTGTATTGACAAATAACTAATTGTTATTATAACCGTAAAAACCTCCATCCGCATGAAGCTAAGATAAGACAAAATTGTATTACATTTCCTAGATCATGGTCATTGTAACAAGATTGTTGTAAACAAGAATAAACTACTCACGTCTGAAGACTTATGTTACTCAATTGTTTTAAAAGAGATTAAAACTATGAGTTATGAAACCTTTTAAAATAAGAGACTGGAGCATTTGAAATTAGGCAAACTTCAACGCTTGGAAAATAATGTTGTTACTTGATTTTACAAAAGGGAGTATTTTGGTTTACCTAAAAATGCGAGTCACTCTATTTTTATACTACGGTATCGGGTGACCTTTATGAAAGGAATGGATCTCTTAAAAGGAATTTAACGACGTAGTACTTTAGGGTTAAAACCGCACTTTGATACAAAATGGAAGTACCTTGAGTTGTGTGTAACTTGCCTATGCTTGTTATTGTGTAACTCGCCTACGCTTGTTGTGATAGCCTTTGTTGTGCAAGTGTTGATATCGTGACTTCGGGAAGAGTGGATCTTTTATGAAAGTCTAGAAGTATGGTAATTTGCTCGAGCTTGTTTGTGATAGCCTGTTTGTGCGGTATATTGTTATTGAGGTCACAGGGACATGTCTACACCGATCACGACTCCGGGCCACGTGGTCATGTGGTGGGCTTGATCACCCAAGATATCGTTGTTGAGGTTGCGTGGGCGTCTGCCCGAGGTAGAATTCGGGGCACGTGGCGCGCGGCATTGTTATTATTGTTGCATCATGGGAATGTCTACACCGACGCAGAATTCCGGGGGCATGCGGCCATGATGCGAACACGATTGATGTTGTGGGCGTGAGACCCATAGTTATATTTGAGTGATGACTTGAGGGCGTGAGTCCCTGACTTGACGGATCGCTTATGTTGTGATCGTAGTTTTGTCATCATACATGTCTCCTGCTTTCATATAGATTATGATTTCATTTGATATTTTTCTGATTTCACATACTTGGTATCTATCAGACCTCCTTGGCTGCGCTCATGCCGCAGTAGAGTACATCTGTAGTGGATCCCGCCATAGGATCACGATTCAACAGATTGGGAAGCTCCGCTTCTCCGAGGCTTATCTTTTGGTATGTTACCTCGAGTTGTAGGTTCTTGTACATTCAGGTATGGCGACGGCCCCGTCCGCCATTTTGTATAAAACTCTTAGAGTCCGTAATCGCTGTGGGCGTGGTTTGTAAAAGGATTAAACTGCTCGCTTTGAAAGAGTTGTTTATATATATATTTTATCGGAAGGTAACCGCTTGGTTGCTTTGTTTATGATCATATATCTTGTTTCTTGTTTAAGTTTTATATTCCGGTTTTCTCGATGTTGTATCACTAGGGTGTCCGGTAGCACGATCACTGCCCGGATCGGTCGTGACAAAAGTGGTATCGAGCGCTTAATCCTCTAAAGTGTCTACGCATCGTGTCTAGTAGAGTCTTGATTATCGATGTGTTGTGCACCACATCTATAATCGAGGAGGCAGGACATTTAGGATCGTTTCCATTCTTCTCATTCCGAGATCGCGCCTCAGAGTCAGTGTTGTAGTTGGACCCTCCGACGTATCTCGTTTTTACCGCTATGCCTCCGCATGCGAAACCAGAGCCCGGAAGGCAAAGCGGCGGAGCCGCTAGTGAGATACGAGAGGAGTACGAGCGCGAGCAGGACAAGACACGAGTTGTGCTTCAGACGGCAGTTTTGCGACGCCGCCCGGCCCAATGAGTTTAGAACGCAGCGAAGGCTGCCGAGACCACAAGACGAGCCTCTCCACACTGGAGCGGATGAGATGGGTACAAGAGATGGCGATTGCTGGGCGTGGTCGTGGCGAGATATGAGATAGGACGCAGCAGTTCGATTCGAGCACCATGGTTCACCCGAGCGAGATAGTTTGAGGCTACGGACTTTACGAGTCAGCCCGCGAGTTTTATGGGTCGAGGCCCGAGGATGATCGCGAGGAGTTCATCCGGCGATTCTGGTCATGAGTGATCAAGGCTTCGAGACCGAGTCGGTGGTCTTAGGTTCGCATCGCCGCGTGATACCACGATCGGCGTTTGATTCGTGGGAGTTGTCCGGAGAGCATGCGCTTCCAGCAGATGGGATGAGTTCTCGCAGGCATTCCTCACTCACTTCTTGCCTCGCAGATGAGGCAGGGCGCGGACAGATTTATGATCTTTGAGGCGAGAAGCGGCGTGCGGGAGTACAACGTGGAGTTTGCCTCGGTGGCTCGGTATGGCCCCGCTTTAGTGGCCACCATGGCGGATAGAGTGCACCGCCACGCCACCGGCTAGATGATTACTTGACAGAGGCTTGTTCGAGTGTAGCTCTTCACCGCATGGACATTGCCCGCACGCAGCTCATGACCGATGCGAGGCACGGAGAGGTCGACTGAATGACCAAGATCAGCGAAGAGGCGAGAACAACAGGTCCTTTGGTGACTTTCGAGGCGGACGCCTCAGAAGATACTAGTTTTGTACCTCCACCAGGCGCAGTGGTCCTCCACAACCTTCGAGCATCCAGAGTATTCGGAGCGTGTCGTGGCTCCAGTTCGTGTTTCGCGGAAGTAAGGTGTTGGCAGATGCGGTCACCCCTACCTCGGTGTGGTCGATGTAGACCGCATTTCGGAGTGTCGTGGTGCCAGGAGCTTGTTACTTTGCGGCCAGCGTGGCCATTTGCGAGGAACTGTCCGACCAAGGGTAGCACGGATGTTACGACTCACGCCCGTGATCGGGTGGTTCATCACCTTCACTATTGTGCGCCTGCAGGCGATCGTGATTAGAAAGCGGCAGAGACAGTATATCCTTAACCCTCTAGAGTTTTGGTATGCTTGTTATTATGATCTTGTTATTGTGAGCTATGTACGGATAGCGTTGTGTTAATTGTAAGTTAGAAAACATGGTTGTTGGAAGGATAAGTATGGGGGCATGGTAGTGTGAACCTTAGACTATTTCACGATTGAGACCTTAGAGGTAAGTTCGTCTCGAGTAAAAGATTTATTTCATGTTTGATCTTTATCAGAGTCCGTAGTATGCGTGGGAATTATTTGTGTGATAAGTCCATGGGTAGTGTGAGATGGAAGTGGTAGCTTTCATGACTTGATTAGGTAAGATTGTTCCGTTTCGAGGAGCAAGTATTGGCGCGATTTTGGGTCGGGTTGATGGCGCCGCGGTCGACCCAGCCCGCCAGCGGGTCAGTCGTCAGCGGTCCCGCCAGGTAGGTCACGGGGTGCTAGGCCCCGCTTTAGTTGACCATCGTATGAGTTTGTGGATGTGTTCGACCAGAAGCGGTTCGTGAAGGCCGGGAGTGGCCTTAAAGAAGATTGAGGTTAGTAAGATGACCAAGTTTGGAGGTAGTGACTCCACAATTTTGAGAACTGAAGAAATGACTAAAGAATGGCACGTCCTGAGTGACACTAGAACCTCGCGGCAAAGTGACAAAAGTGGTATCGCACGACGAGTAAGGAAGGAAGGGAACGTGTGTTATTTTCGTGGCCAAGGGCGCTGGCAACTTGTTAGAGGAACTTCATCGATATCCGTCTTGAGAAGGAACATTCGACGCATGTTTCTAAGGAGGAGAATGTTATACCAGTATTTCGAGTATATGCGTGGAGACGACGCACGAACATGAGACTTAAAGTTTGGCTTTGGTTCAAATTTGGGCACAAGTGCGAATAGAGTCGCTTTCACGAAACGCTTCCACAGCTTACGTAGGAAAATTCCGGCTATGTCATTTATATTTTTGCGGATTTTTCCGAGAGATAAAATATTTTCGACCAACGGGAGGGTGACATGTGTCACCTCACATTAAGCAGGGCGGCAACCATTGGACGAATTGGGGTCACATTTTCTCGCCAATTGGCTCCTTGTTTTGGCCTTGTTTGTGGCTTGTTTGGTGCCATGTTTTGTGCCTTGTTTGTGGAGTAGGGGTTAGTGCACTTGGCTTGATCAAGGCCTTACACTTGCCTTGCACATGGCTTGATCTTCGCCATTGGTTGGCTTTTGGTTTTGCTATAAATACCCCTAAGCTTGAAGACTTCATTCATCCAAAACTTCCAAGTCTTGAAACCCTCTCCTCCCTTCTTGTTGCTCCAGCCGAGAGCTTCCCTCCCACCCCCTGTGGCCTTTGGAGAGGTTCCCTCCTCCTAGTGGTATAGCTGTAACCCCAGCCTAGTTGTTTCGTATAATACACCCCTGGTAGAAAGTATTCTCCAAGTATTGTTATAATGCCCAAAATACCTTAGCCTTATACCTTGTAGTATTCCAAAGTTACCTCTATACGTAGAGCTGAATACTACCTTTTGTCCTCTTAGTCTCAAACCGAAACCCTAAGGAAATCTTCATAGTTGGTTGAAGTATTTGAGTAGAAGTTGGTTAGAACTTCTAAGGGTTGTTTGGAGTGGTTTGGAGCGCACTGAGTTCGAGCTAAACCTTGCTCAGATCGACATTATAACTTGGATAATTTTGGGCTTGTCGAGGTAAATATTCTTGTCCCCTTATTGTAATTGGAGATTACATGTTGTAGGATTATATAGTTGAAGTATACTATATATAGAACTGAACATAGCTTGCGACAATGTCTTTTGACTTAAGCCTGAATTTAAAGAAAAGAATCAGTAATTACATAGGACATTATTGAGACTTGTGTAGCATTGCTGTGTTGTAGAATTGTATACGTCCGGTTAGACGTATAAACCCCCCCCCCCCTGGTTGGCTTGGTAGCCGACCTTGATAGAGGAGGAGATTTACGCTGTTGCGGGAGGTCTGCCGAATTTTCTCAGAGAATATGAAACCGCGCGGTTAGAAGTTAATAGGCGTTTGTGGCCTTATAGGTGGAAGATCGCGAGTAGCGTATTCTACTTACGCATCGCGTGAGCGTTTGCTTATTGTCGATAATCGTCGCGAGGTATGTGAACCTCTTCCTATCCTTCTAGCATGATGCTTTGTAAACTATGTAGTACGGTAGACATACATGTGCTAAATGAGTTGGTTGGTTTAAAACATAGGGTGTTATAATAGCTTTATGGGAAGTTAGTTATAACGACTCTATGTAGGTAAAAGATTGGTTTGTTGATTGTAGAAGTTAAGAGACTTGATCTTGAAAGATAAGAGACTTAACTTGTTTTACTTGGTTATTAACATTTTGTTAAATGTGTTGTGAAACCTCATTCGCGAGTAATGAGTACTTGGTTTTAAAAAGGATAATGTTTTATTGATTTCGGAAATGAGAATAAGTGTCGAACAAACCACAACAGCGCTAATAAAGGAAAGTGTATTGACAAATAACTAATTGTTATTAAAACCAGTAGAAACCTCCATCTGCATAGAAGCTAAGATAAGATAAAATTGTATTACATTTCCTAGATCATGGTCAGAATAAGATTGTTGTAAACAAGAATAAACGGCCACGTCTAAGACTTATGTTACTCAATTGTTTTAAAAGAGATTAAAACTATGAGTTATGAAACCTTTAAAATAAGAATCGAGCATTTGAAATTAGGCAAACTTCAACGCTTGGAAAATAATGTTGTTACTTGATTTTACAAAAGGAGTATTTTGGTTTACCTAAAAACGCGAGTCACTCTATTTTTATACTACGTATCGGGTGACCTTTATGAAAGGAATGGATCTCTTAAAAGGAATTTAACGACGTAGTACTTTAGGTTAAAACCGCACTTTGATACAAAATGGAAGTACCTTGAGTCAGGTGTAACTTGCCTATGCTTGTTATTGTGTAACTCGCCTACGCTTGTTGTGATAGCCTTTGTTGTGCAAGTGTTGATATCGGTGACTTCTTGGGAAGGAGTGGATCTTTTATGAAAGTCTAGAAGTATGGTAATTTGCTCGAGCTTGTTTGTGATAGCCGTTGTGCGGTATATTGTTATTGAGGTCACAGGACATGTCTACACCGATCAGACTCCGGCATGTGGTCGGCGGGCTTGATCACCCAAGATATTGTTGCTGAGGTTGCGTGGGCATGTCTACACCGGGTAGAATTCCGGCACGCGGCGTGCGGCATTGTTATTATTGTTGCATCATGGGCATGTCGCGGCCACCGACGAATTCGGCACGCGCCATGACGCGAACACGATTGATGTTGTGGGCGTGAGACCCATAGTTATATTTGAGTGATGACTTGAGGCGTGAGTCCCGACTTGACGATCGCTTTTATGTTGTGAATCGTAGTTTTGTCATCATACATGTCTCTGCTTTCATATAGATTATGATTTCATTTACGCATTTTTTACGATTTCACATACTTGGTACTGTTGTCGACCTCGCCGGGGCTGCGTTCATGCCGCAGTAGTACATCGGTAGTGGATCCCCGCCATAGGATCACATTCAGCAGATTGAAGCTCCGCTTCTCCGAGGTTTATCTTTTGGTATGCTACCTCGAGTTGTAGGTTCTTGTACATTCGTGGTATGACGGCCCCGTCGTCATGTTGTATAAAAACTCTGTAGGTGTCTGTAATCGCTGTGGGCGTGGTTTGTAAAAGGATTAAACTGCTCGCTTTGAAAGAGTTGTTTATATATATATTTTATTGGAAGGTAACCGCTTGGTTGGCCTGCTTTATGATCATATATCTTGTTTCTTGTTTAAGTTTTATATTCCGGTTTTCTCGATGTTGTATCACTAGGGTGTCCGGTAAGGCACTACCACGCCCGGATCGGTCGTGACATGAATCAGATTTACGATCGTATTCTGATAGACTTGTGTAGTATTATTGTGAGACAGAATTGAACACGCCCGTTAGACGGTAATCCCCTTTGGGTTGTTGGCTTCGCAGGCCTTGTTGGAGGTTATTTATGTGATTGCGGGGAGGTCTGCCAATTTTCCGTAGAATAAGGAACTGCTTACTTAGAATATACTACGAAGAGAACTAGAAGTTGATAGATGTATTGTGAATATTATAGGTGGATCTTACACGCGACATACCGACTTGGCTTGTGGATTGCCAAGAGGTATGTGATTTTCCTATACTCTTGAGCACGATGGTTGTGAACTATACAAGATCAGTGACGTGCGTGTATGAAATGAATTTTGTTTGTTTAAAACATAAAGTGTTATAATGGCTTTATGGGAAGTTAGTTATAACGACTTTATGAAGATAAAAGAAAGATTTAATTTTGAAAGCTAAACGACTTGATTTGGAAGGAGAAGTAACTTGATTTAAGTATAGGTTACTTGTTTTGAAAAGAGTAAGTTATTTGAGTTTTAAAGAGTATACTTGATGTTGTTTTAAAAGAAAAGAACTTGGTTTAAAAGTATAGTACTTGATTTTAAAAATCTGCAAAGATTTTTCTGAAGGTGAAATAATTTGGTTTAAAAGGAAACGTGTTTTTGATACTACGAGTATTAGTATCGTGTGGCTTTTACATAAAAAGGTCTTTTGAGAATGAAAGTATGTAGTATTTTGGGGTTGAAACGGATCGTTGATATAAAATGAAAGTACATTGAACTTGCCTACGCTTGTTGTGTTAGCCTTGTTGTGCAAGTGTTTTGATTTTGTGCCACCGTGTCTCGGGAGGGCCGTCTATCCGATTGATTGTTTGGACATATCGACACGCTGGATGGTCCACGAGTACGCCCACTGAGTATTATCCGGTTATTTCTTTTGGACATACCGACACGATGGACGGTCCACGGGTATGCTTCACTTTGAGTATTATCTTGTTATTTCCTTTCGACATACCGACCACGATGGATGGTCCACGTATCGTCGATAGGATGGTTTCATGGCCATGCTTATACCGGTAAGATGCGGGCATGCGGTCATTGCGAGGTTTATGTTATTTATCCACGGACCGCTAATCCATGAAGCTTGCCGCGACGAAGCGATCACGGCTTGATTTGTACATGTAGTTACAGCACACTTTAGATACTTGTTCGGTCATTTCTCGTGTATCGGCAGTTCGTAGATAGCTTAAGATACTTGCCACGGTCATATCTCGTGAGACGGTAGGCTATTGCACGTTAGCTTAAGATACTTGCTTCACCGGTTGTGTGGCTAGCTTTTGATAGTAGTTGGCTTCCATACCTTGCGTGAAGGGATATGACTAGCCTTCTGACCGTAGTTGGCTATTCTACTCGCCCGATCGGTTTGATAGCGCAGCGAGATCTAGTGTTCGAGTTCACATACGGGTGTGGTTTTACATCATGTACCGCGATGAGAACGAGTTCCACTCGCATGATTGATATTATGGCGTGAGACCCATAGTTATGTGCGAGTGATCATTTTGGGGATACGTCCCCTTACTTGACCTAACTGCTTACTTATTGCGAAATGGTTTTATAAAATGATGAAATGTGATTTCATTACGCATTTTCGTTTCACATACTTGGTACTGTTATCGACCTCGCCGGGGATGCGTTCACGCCGCGGTAGGTACACGCTTGTTGATCCTCGCCATGGGATCGCAGTCGGCGTTGGGAAGCTCCGCTTCTCGGATGCTTATCTTTTGGTATAGTCCCGTCATTGTAGGTACTTGTACATTCAGGGTAATGGCGGGCCACTGTCCGCCATAGTTGTTGTTACATTCTTAGAGGTGCAGTAATCTTTGTTGTGGCGGTGTAAAGGATTTTAACTGTTGCTTATATGTATATACATGAAGGTAACCGTTTGGTTAGCCTGCTTTCTTATGTTGTCTCTTGTTTCTGTTTAAATTTTATTTCCACGATTTTCTCGATGTTGTTATCACTAGGGTGCCGTGGTAAGGCACACGCGCGTCTTAGATCGGTCGTGACAAAAGTAGTATCGAGGCGCTTAAACCTCGGAAAGTTTCTACTGATCGTATCTAGTAGAGTCTTGATTATCGCGTGTTGTGCACCACACCTATAATCGTGAGGCTATGGATATTTAGGATTGGTTTCTATTCTTCTCACTCCGAGATCGTGCCTTAGAGTCGTGTTATAAATTCGACTCCTCTGACGTATTCGTATGTGCGCTTATGCCTACGCCGCAGCAACCAGGTCCCGAGCAGGGCAAGCGTGAGAGCTACAAGTAGAACACGAGGGTTACGAGGGCACGTGCCCGGTCATTACACGAGATAGTACTTGACGACGAGTTTTATGACGCCGCTAGCCCAGCAGAGTTTAGAGCGGCAGCGATTTCTGAGGCCACAATACCGAGCCTCTAGTTCCACGACACAGCCGAGGATATGAGTTCAAGAGATGGCCCGATTACTAGCTAGGATCGTGGCAAGATACGAGACGGACGGAGCCGTGGTTCCGGCGAGACCGATGATTCACCTAGATCCGATAACTGAGACTTCGGATTTCTTGAGTTGCGTCGCGTAGTTCTATGGATAGAGTCAAGATGATCCTCGTGGTGTCGTGCTAGTTTGGGAGATTGTTATGCTTTGCGGCCAGCAGGCCATTTGGTGAGAGTTGTCAGGCAGTAGCACGGATGTAGAGACTCGACGCCGGGATCGGTGGTCGGTTCATCACCTTCTATAGCTAGGCGCCTGCAGTAAGGTTATGGTTAGAGCGACAAAGAGGAAGTAAGGCAGTAGTTACAGCGATACCTTTAGCCCTTAAGAGACTTGGTTATGTTGTTATGGTGAATACGTGTGGAGTGCTATACGGATAGCATTGTGTTAAGTATGGTTTAGAAAACATAGGTAGTTGAAAGGGGTAAGATTGGGGACAGGGAAATTGTGAGCCTTAGAATATTATATGTGGAGATCTTAGATGCGAGGCCGTCTTGAGTAAAAGATTTTGTTTACGATTGACCTTTGTCGGAGTGCATAGTATACGTGGGGTATATTTGTGTGATAAGTCCCTAAGTGGTGTGAAATGAAAGAGGGTAGTTGAGCTAAGAAGACCACTAGGTTTTCGTGACTTGATTAGTGAGATTGTTCCGGATTTGGGGAACGAGAGAGTTTGGCACGATAAATGGGTCGGGTTGAGGCAAGGTTGCGGGTCAACCCGCAGCCCGGAATGAGGTGGGGTCAGTTCGAGGTGGTCCCGCCAGGTGGTAGGGTCACGAGGGTGCTAGGCCCAAGTTTAGGTAACCATCGTATGAGTTCGTGGATGTGTTCGACTAGAATCGGATCGTGAAGGCCAGGAATGGCCTTAGAGGAAATTGAAGCTAGTGAGATGACCAAGTTTGGAGGTAGTAACTCCATGGTTGTGGAAATTGAAGCGATGAAGTGTGAAACGTGTACTATAGAGAGTTCGGGTGTCCGAGAAGGGTACGACGAGTAAGAAAAGAAGCGAACATGTGTTATGAGAACGGAAGTGATCATTTCTTTTGTGAAGTGAAGATGCAAAGGGAGTATCCTTTAGACCATGGGTGGGAGCTTTTTGTGATGTTAGAGGTGATTTCTCGTTGGCTTGGATTTGAGTTTTGCGAACATGTTATATTCTGGCCATTGGTGGCATGATCGGTTTTGTAAGTGTAGTAGTGGAGACTATACCGGCGCAAGTACGTTTGGAGACTTAGAAGGAACATTCGGGACGAATGTTTCTAAGGGGGGAAGAATGTTATACCCCATAGTTCCAGGGTATGTATGTGAGGACGTACGTACGAGAATACGACAGTAATTTTGGAAAGAAAGAAAGATGTGATTTTTTCAACGGAAAAGTTTCCGGATTTTGTGAAGGAAAAGGTTCGTTAATGGGAATTGGATTCCCAGATTTGGTATTTGGACTTCTTGGATTATATTAGAATTTTTGGATTTTATTTTCATAAATGGTCACGTGGGGCCCACGGGAGAAATTTACGGTTTTGTGGGGCCCGCTTTGTTTTCGGGATTTTCGATATTTTGGATATTTTCGGAAGACGAAATATTTTGGACGAGTAGGGGGCGACACGTGTCACCCCACGTGGCACCTGGCCGACCGAGGTTGGCGAAATGGCCTTCTGAGTGCAAGCCACTTGTCTTGTTTTTTGTTGGCCATGTGGTGTGGTGGGACCCACACACACATGGCCCAATCTTGACCACACACTTGCATAGATATTCTTAATTCCTCTATAAATACCCCCTTAATGCTAGACTTATTCTTCATCCACACTTAAGCTTTCCAAGGCAAAATACTCCCTCCCCTTTCTCTTGTGTGCTCTCGGTTTTGGGAGCCTCCCCTTGACCAAAAGTTGTCCAAAAATCCTTAAACTTATAAGTGTTCTTCCTTAGGGTGTTAGGAAGATTGTGTACCAAGAGTTGGAAAAGATTTCACAACCCTAGCCTTAGAATTTCACCTTGGCCGAAACTTGCCATAATTGAGCCTAAGTGTTCTTCACTTTTTGGAGTTAGATCTTGAAGAGGAGTTGGTTAGGAGCTTCTAAGGGTTGCTTGGAGCGGGTTGGAGCGTCAGGATTTGGAGCTAAACGTTGCTCAGGATCGACTTATAATCTTGGATAATTTTGGGCTTATCGAGGTAATGATATGTGTCCCTATCAGAATTGGATATTACATGTTGTAGTAGTTTAGAATTGAGTATAAGTTATATTGGAAGGATGATTATAAAGTTGAACTGTATTTACATTGACTTGTATTCTGAGACTTGTGTAGTATTATTGTGAGAGAATTGAACACGTCAGGTTAGGCGTGTAATCCCCTGGGTTGTTGGCTTAGCAGCAGCCTTGTTAGGGAGGTTATTTATGTGATTGCGGGGAGGTCTTTGCCGAATTTTCCGTAGAATAAAGGAACCGTTTACTTAGAATATGCTACGAAGAGAACTAGAAGTTGATAGATGTATTGTGAATATTATAGGTGGATCTTCTACGCGCGGCATAGTCGACTTGGCTTGTGGATTAAGCCGAAGAGGTATGTGATTCTTCCTATACTCTTGAGCATGATGGTTGTGAACTATACAGTACGGTAGACGTACGTGTATGAAATGAATTTTGTTTGCTTAAAATATAAAGTGTTATAACGGCTTTATGGGAAGTTAGTTATAACGACTTTATGAAGATAAAAGAAAGATTTAATTTTGAAAGCTAAACGACTTGATTTCGGAAAAGGAGAAGTAACTTGATTTAAGTATAGGTTACTTGTTTTGAAAAGAGTAAGTTATTTGAGTTTTAAAGAGTATACTTGATGTTGTTTTAAAAGAAAAGCACTTGGTTTAAAAAGTATAGAGTACTTGATTTTAAAAGTCTTGTAAAGATTTTTACGAAGGTGAAATAATTTGGTTTAAAAAGGAAACGTGTTTTTGATACTACGAGTATTAGTATCGTGTGGCTTTTACATAAAAAAGAGGTCTTTTTGAAAGAATGAAAGTATGTAGTATTTTGGGGTTGAAACCCGGATCGTTGATATAAAATGAAAGTACATTGAAATTGCCTATGCTTGTTGTGTTAGCCTTGTTGTGCAAGTGTTTTGATTTTGTGCTACCGTGTCTCTCGGGGAGGGCCAACTATCTGATTGATTGTTTGGACATACTGACACGTTGGATGGTCCACGAGTATGCGTCCACTTTGAGTATTATCTGGTTATTTCTTTTGGACATATTGACACGATGGATGGTCCACGGGTATGCTTCCACTTTGAGTATTATCTTGTTATTTCCTTTGGAGATACTGACACGATGGATGGTCCACGGGTATGCGTCCAGTAGGATGGTTTCATGGCCATGCTTATACCGAGGTAAGATGCCGGGGCATGCGGTCATTGTGAGGTTTATGTTATTTATCCATGGACCGCTAATCCATGAAGCTTGCCGCGGTGACGAGCGATCACGGGCTTGATTTGTACATGTGGTTACAGGCACACTTTAGATACTTGTTCTGGTCATTTCTCGTGTATCGGCAGGCTCTGGTAGATAGCTTAAGATACTTGCCACGGTCATATCTCGTGAGACGGTAGGCTATTGTACGTTAGCTTAAGATACTTGCTTCGGCCAGTTGCGTGGCTAGCTTTTGATAGTAGTTGGCTTCCGCACCTTGCGTGAAGGATACGACTAGCTTTCACTCTGGTAGTTCGCTATTCTACTTGGCGATCAGTTTGATGACGCAGCGTGATCTAGTGTTCAGTTCACATACGTGTGGTTTTACATCATGTAATCGCCGTGATGAGAATGAGTTCATGGGCATGATTGATATTATGGCGCGAGACCCATAGTTATGTGCGAGTGATCATTTTGGGGATACGTCCCTTACTTGACCTAACTTGTTTACTTATTGCGAAATGGTTTTATAAAATAATGAAATGTGATTTCATTACGATATTTTCGATTTCACATACTTGGTACTGTTATCGACCTCGCCCAGTGCGTTCAATCCGCGGTGAGGTACACCGCTTGTTGATCCTCGCTCATAGGATCGCATTCAGCGTTAGGAAGCTCCGCTTCTCCGAGGCTTATCTTTTAGGTATAGTCCCTGTCATTGTAGGTACTTGTACATTCGGGTATGGCGGGGCCTGTCGCCATAGTTGTTATTACATTCTTAGAGTGCAGGTCTTGTAGTGTGGCGTGGTTGTAAAGGATTTTAACTGTTCAGTTATATGTATATACATGAAGGTAACCGTTTGGTTAGCCTGTTTTCTTATGTTGTCTCTTGTTTCCTGTTTAAATTTTATTTCCGCTGATTTTATCTGATGTTGTTATCACTAGGGTGCCCGGGGTAAGGCACCAGTCGCGGGCCCGAGATCGGATCGTGACATATACTTTCATAATCAAGACTTATATATATTCAAAATCAATTTACTTACTTCAAATAAATCAAGTCACTGCATATTTTTGAAATTCAAGTCTCACGTACTTTCCAAATTAATACTTTTATGAGTCGTGAATAGGTTATACCCATTTATAACGATCTTGTCCATTGATCTATGATCTAAAAAATGTAATACAATTTTGTCTCATCTTAGTTTCTATGCATATGGAAGATTCTACTCATTTCAATGTAATTGATTTCCGATACATTTTCATTAACGCTGCAATGGCTTGTTCGGTCCTTTTTTTTCATTAGTAAAGTAATTTTGCAAGGTCAACTAGACTCCAATACTTCCTAACGGCTCTTACCAACATCCCCCATAAGACTTGGTAAGAACTTAGAAATATTCTAGACATGCCTTTAGCATAACATCAATAACATGAATACTTCCTATGACAAGGAAAGTATACTCAAGAATAAGTCAAGTATACTCCTAATAACAAGGCAAGTATACTTCATTATCAAGTCAAGTATACTCCTAACAACATGGCAAGTATACTTCAATATCAAGTCATGTATACTCCTAATAACAAGGCAAGTATACCATAAAAATACTCATGTCTATAGAAAGAAGAAGTTCACATACTGTCACGACCCGTTCCGGGGCCCGTGACTGGTGCCTTACCCGGGCACCCAAGTAGACATACATCAGAGTAATCAGCAGAGTATAAAACAAAACATGAAACAAAATGAAGTGTGAAACAGTTTATCTGCGAAAAGTTGCCTTTCGGCATATATAAACATACACTTGAACAGATACATCCCCTTTTACAAACTCTGCCCACAACAGCATTTCTGTACCTCTAAGAGTTTTATAATAACAACGGGACAGGGCCGCCATACCACGAATGTAAGTACCTACAATGACAGGACTATACTAAAGATAAGCCTCCGAGAAACGGAGCTTCCCAAAGCTGAATGTGATCCTAAGAGCGAGGATCGACGATCGTGTACCTCTACTGCGGCATGAACGCAGCCCCGAAGGAGGTCGATCTGACATGTACCAAGTATGTGGCCTGAAAATCACATATATGAAATCATAGTAGTCTATATAAAACAGGAGACATGTATGATAACCAAACTACAGTTCACAATAAATAAGCAGTCATGTCAAGTCAGGGACTCACGCCCTCAAAGTCATCACTCAAATATAACTATGGGTCTCACGCCCACAACATCAATCATGCGTGGAATACCTTCCTCACCGCGATCCATGATATAAAAGCACCAAGGAATACACATGAACACGTGTCCCACGTGTCATAATAAAACCGCATTTGTAAATGCGAAGGCATAGCGACTACTAAAACCTACAGTACCAACAATGCCATAAAAGCGTATCCGCGGGTCTTTCTGCATCGCCACATGATCGGCCGCCACTCGCCCGCGATATCAAATGTGCGCGTCTAATCACAGAACTTCCGCGACTCCGCATAGGCCACACACATAGGCCCGCATGAGGTATTCCCGCGTCGGTAGCTACTCCCGGCGATCGCAGACTCGCATCCGCATGGCGCATGTACCGCGCACTAACCGGAACTCTCGTAGCTCGCGCATAGGCCCACTGGACCGCATGGTATTCTCGAATCATAGTCACATGTGCACGAGGTGTACCTCGCGTGAGGCGAGCTTAACCCCGGTATATCATGTCAAGGTGAGTGATATAATCTTTAGCACAACTTATCGTTAAGCAACATAAGCACAACAAGGGAAACCCCCTTACACAAACATCACAAGACACTAACACACGTAGCATCCTAACATGTTTACTTTATCAAACCAACAAGAAAGTATTACAAGGCTATCACCAACCAACATAATCAAGTTATTCACACAAGGTACTTTCTACTTTATGTCAACAAGTTCGGGTTTTTATCCCCAAAGTACTTCCTACATTAACTCTTTAAAAGATTCGTTTCTTTCACAAAAGTCACACAATACCCGTAGTATAAAAATAGAGTGACTATCTTTTTAAGTAAACCAAAACACTTCTTTTTGTAAAATCAAGTAACAACATTCTTTTCCAAACGTTCAAGTTTGCCTAATTTCAAATGCTCAAGTTTCTCATTTTCGAAAGGTTTCGTAGTTCATAGTCTTAATCACTTAATAATATAATTCTCTTTTAAAACAATTTGAGAAACATATGCCTTATGTGTGAGTAGGTTATTCTTGTTCATAACAATCTTATTAAAGCAGCCATGATCTAGGAAATGTAATATCATTTTGTCTCATCTTAGCTTCTATGCAGATGGAGGTTTCTACTGGTTTTAATAATACTTAATTAGTCAATACATTTCCCTTTATTAGCGCTACAGTGTTTTGTTCGATACTTATTCTCATTTCCGAAATCCATACAAGGCTTTCATAAAACCATTAAGTAAACCGTTCCTTTTATCACTCTTAAGTCGTTATACCTAACTTCCCATAAAGCTAGTATAACTCTTAAGCTTTTAAAACCAAGTATTACTCTTCTTTCAAAAACGATTCTTAATTCTTTTGAAATACTTCAAGATTCTTATTATTAGACTCAAGTCAAAAGACATCGCAGTAAAACCACGTTCAGTTAACACACGTACGTCTACCGTACTATATATATTCTTTTAAAATATCATGCTCAAGAGGATAGGAAGAATCACATACCTCGCGACGATTATCGACAATTAGCAAAACGCTCCAAAGTACTGTAATCCTGCTAGCCTTTTTCCACCCTTCGAGTAGAATACGCTACTCGCAGTACTTCAACCTATAACGGTTATATAAGTCTATTAATGTCTAGACTACTCTGTAGAATAAATCTAGATACAAGATTCTACGGAAAATTGGGCAAGACTTCCTCAGTCAAACTACACAAGTCTATCAGAATACATCTATGTAAATCTGATTCAAGTCCCTTCTTATATACCTTCCTTGTATATAACTTATACTTAATTCTTATACATCAACAGTATGCAAACTCTAAATACAATAGGGGGACAAGATATTTACCTCGATAAGCCCAAAATTATCCAAGATATAATGTCGATCCTGAGCAACGTTTAGCTCCTACTCTGGGTGCTCCAACCCGCTCCAAACAACCCTTAGAAGTTCCCAAACAACTTTACTTAGCACTTGACCAATTATGAAGATTTTCCTTGGTTTCGTTTTGAGACTAAAAGGACATAAGGTAGTATTTTAGACTCTACGTATAGAGGTAACTTTGGAATACTACAAGGTATAAGTCTAAGGTATTTTGGAATTGTAACAATACTTGGAGTATTTTTCTACCAAAGGGGTGTTTCACGAGAACAACACTCAAGAGAGTGGGTACTTTCGGCTAGCACCACTTAGGAAGTGGGTATTTCTCGCCAAGGGCCTCACAAAGGGGAGGAGGCTTGGGCGAAAACTATAGAGAGGAAGGAGTTTTGAGACTTGGAAGTTGTGTTGTGGATGAAGAAGTCTTCAACTAAGGGGTATTTATAGGGCCTTGATGGCCAAGATCAAGACAAGTGGTGGGCACGAGGAGTGTGAAGAGTTGCACAAGTGCACCATAGCCATCGACTCCACAAATCACGCAAAAAATTGACCCAAGTTTTAGGCCACAAAACATGCCAAGAAACGTGCTCACTTTCGGCCACAAGACCGCCCACTTGAGGGTGACAAGTGTCGCCCTCTCGTTGGTCCAAAATATTTTATCTCTTGAAAAAATCCGCAAAAATTATTAATGTCACAGGCGTAATTTTTCCCCTCGCAAAGTCCGGAAAACGTTTCGTCGAAAAACAATTCTTTTCGGGGGTTGTGCACAAATTTTCGTCCCTTGCCTAACTTAAGGCTTAAACTTTTGTACGTACGTCCTCACGTACATACTCTAGAAATACGGGGTATAACATTCTCCCCTCCTTAGAAACATTCGTCCCGAATGTTCCTTCTCAATACAGATAATGATAAGTTCCTCTTAACTTAAACAAGTTGCCAATGCCACACCTGGCCACAAATTAACATACGCGCAATTACTTAATCCAAGTCCACGAGGAATCACCTCCATTATTACAAAAGTTCCCACCCACGGGCTAAAAGATACTCCCTTCGCACCTTTTCTTTACAAACGAAATGATCACTTCTATTCTCTTACTCGTCGTACCCTTCTCGTACACTCGAACTCTTTCTCATAACTTACCACATTTACATTCGCTTGGTTCCAAAATCTCTGGGTTACTACCTCCAACTTGGTCATCATTAACTGGGAACACTCTGGATGGATCTCCGATACTTTTCTGAACATAACAACATGAAAGACCGGACA
The DNA here is from genome assembly GCA_029844215.1 of Przewalskia tangutica. Taxonomy (NCBI): domain Eukaryota; kingdom Viridiplantae; phylum Streptophyta; class Magnoliopsida; order Solanales; family Solanaceae; genus Przewalskia; species Przewalskia tangutica. Next base: position 66,222,430 of record CM056720.1, read on the forward strand.
TACTGCCTCCTAAGTCGGACGACAAATGCTAACATATAGGCAACCTGGCCTATTCTTCACATGATCTGAAAAGGGCCCAAAGTACCTCGGGCTAAGTTTCCTCTGTTTTCCAAAACTCGTCACACCCTTTCAGGGGTGGTACCTTCAAGAAAACCCAGTCAATCGAACTCCAAGTGTCGACGCCGATTATCCGCATGACTTTGTTGACTACGAGTGCCGATAACCTCTTACGGATAAGCTTCATCCTATCCATCCCTGCCAGAAACAAGTATGAACCAACTATCTGAACGCCAACATCGAACCAATCGACGGCAACTTACACTTCCGCCCATACAAGGCTTCATGCGGCGACATCCGAATCTGGAAATGGTAGCTATAATGATACTCACTCAACAAGAGGCACATAATCCTCGCCTGCTATCTACGAAATCAAAACACTGCGGTGGTGAATGCAATCTGAGACTCACTGAGTTACTAACCTCCTGCTGGTAAAACTTCGAAAAAGAAATAGCCATAACACAGGCTTCACTGCATCATAAGGTGAAAGTAGGCACCGTGCGACCTTACAACCTTCCCGATATATAACATCTCGCATAACCTCTGCGAGTAAACGGTCTTGGTGAAAGACAAGATGGGATGACCTCATCGGCCCGACATGCGGTCGACGCATCCACGAACTCGTGCGATGGTTAACTAAACTTGGGCCTAACACCTCGTGACCCCACCACTGGCGGACCACCGGTGACCCACCCGCACATTACAGCCGCGGGTTGACCCGCGACGGTCCTGACGAGCCATTATCGCGCCAAACTTTTGTTCCCGATCCGAACAATCTCACCAATTAAGTTCACGAAAACCTAGTGGTCATTCTTAGCTCAACTACCCTTTCATTTCATACCACTCAGGACTTATCACACAAAATATCTCACGTGATACAATACACTCGATGAGGTCAAACATAAAAATAAATCTTTTACTCAAGATGGCCTCGTATCTAAGGTCTCTACGTATAACATTCTAAGGCTCACACTTTCCCTATCTCCAATATTACCCTTTTAACTGACCATGATTTCTAATCACAATTAACACAATGCTATCTGAACATAACACTTATGATATACTCATCTTATCACACATACAAATCTCAGAGGTTAAGGATATACGTGTATCTCTTCATCACGCCCCAAAATCGGGCAGTGTTGGTGCCTTACCCTGCACCCTGGCGATACATACATCGAGAGAAAAATCAGCGGAACATAAAACATGAGTCATTATACAAGAGATATAATAAATAAACAGCCAACCAAAGCAGTTGCCTTCGTATATACATAAAACACAACAGTTTAATCCTTTTACAACCGCCCACAAAGATTACTACAGACCTCTAAGATATCTGATGACTATGGCGGACAGGGCCGCCATACTACAGATGTACAAGAACTTACAACTCGGGAACACCTACCAAAAGATAAGCCTCGGAGAAAATGGAGCTTGAATGCGTGGCGTGATCCTAGGCGAGGATCCACGACCAGATGTACCTCTACTGCGGCATGAACGCGGCCGAAGGTCGATCAACAGTACCCAGTATGTGGCGCTACAATCTGTAAATGAAATCATACTAGTCTATATAAGCGAGGAGACATGTATGATAACCAAACTCTGATTCCTGACATAAAACAATCATCACTCCGATATAACTATGGGTCTCGCGCCACAACATCAATCGGGTCGCATCATGGCGCGTGCCCTGAATCTGCATCGGTGTAGACATGTCATGTGACCTCAACAACAAGACAGCAATCCGGATGGAAGCATACGTGCGCTACGCGTCGTGTCGGTATGTCAAGGAAACAATAAGACAACTTTCCAAATGGGCGCATGCGATGCGCTACGCATCGTGTCGATATGTCGAGAGGAAACAATAGAACGGCATTCCAAATGGGCGCATACCGATGCGCTACGCGTCGTGTCGGTATGTCCAAAAGAAATCCTGGCGATAATCAAAATGAAACATACGTGCGCCACGCGCATCGTGTCGATATATCAGCGATTAACCGCAAGACCTTAACCAAAATGGAAGCATACGATGCGCTCGCATCGTGTCAAGATGTCCAAAGTGATTAACAACAATAATACTATCAGCGAGGAGCGTGCGGTGGAATTTCTCCGTCGCTAAGACGCGTCCAGTAAGTTCTCAACAAGTCAACCGACCCTCATCGAGACGGTAACAGAAATACAACGCTTTGCGACAAAGGTTATCCCGATAAGCATAGCCAAGCTTCACAACAACAAGCGTAGGCAAGTTTCACAACAACACAAAGTACTTTCATTTTATACCAAAGTCCGGGTTTTAACCCCAAAGTACTACATCGTAAGTTCTTTTAAAGAGATCCATTTCTTTTATAAAGTCACCGATACAAGTAGTATTAGAATGACCAACCACCTTCCTTTTCAAAACCAAGTAACAACATTCTTTTCCTAAGTTCGGTTTGCCTAGTTTGATTACTCAAGCTTCTCATTTTCAAATGGTTTCATAGTTCCCAAACTTAATCACTTGATTCCTTTTAGAACAATTAAGTAACATATGTCATATCGCGGTAGTTTATTCTTGTTTATAATGATCTTATTACAGACCATGATCTAGAAAATGTAATATCATTTTGTCTCATCTTAGCTTCATGCGGATGGAGGTTTCTCTGGTTTTAATACACATCATTATTCAATACATTTTCCTTTATTAGCAGCGATGGTGCAGTCGATACACATTACGATTCCGAAATCGATAAAACATTATCCCTTTAAAAACCAGTACTCATTACTCACGAATGAGGTTTCACAAACATCCACATTAAAACAAATAAGTTAAGTCTCTTATCTTATAAGATCAAGTCTCTTAACTTCTAACATCGATAAACCATTTTCACTACATAAGGTCGTTATAACTAACTTCCCGTAAAGCTATTATAACACCTTATGTTTTAAACCAACCAAATCACTTAGCGTATGCGTCTACCGTACTACATAGTTCACAACAATCATGCTAGAAAAGATAGGAAGAGGTTCACATACCTCGCGACGATTTATCGACAATAAGCAAAATGCTCCAAGTACTACAACGCACTAGCCCTTTCCACTCTCGAGTAGAATCGCTACTCTTAGTACTTTCACCTATAAAGGTCACAAACGTCTATTAACCCCAAAACATAAGTTTCATCTTTCTATAGAAAATTGGCGACACCTCACCGCAATGGCAGCGTAAATCTCCTCTCTGTCGGTAGGCTACCAAGCCAACCGGGGGTTTACCGTCTAACCTGACGTGTACAATTCTACGTACTCTTTGCAATGATCTGATCCATGTAAATACAGTTTAGTTCGGTTCTTAATTCTTGAGCTTAAGTCAAAAGACATTGCGAATACTAAGTATAGTTCCATATATAGTATACTTCAACTATATATCCTAACAAGCATGTAATTTCCAATTACAATAGAGGACAAGATAATTACCTCGATAAGCCCAAAATTATCCGAGTTTAATGTAAGCTCACGAGCAAGGTTTAGCTCCCTCAGTGCGCTCGAACCACTCTGAACAACCTTAGAAGTTCTAACTAACCCACTCAAATCTTCAACCAACTATGAAGATTTCCTTGGGTTTCGGTTTGAGACTAAAAAGGACAAAGGTAGTATTTCGGACTCTCGTAAAGAGGTATCTTTGGAATACTACAAGGTACAAGGCTAAGGTATTTTGGGCATTATAGCAATACTAGGAGTATTTCTATACCTGACAAAAGGGTATTATCACGAAAACAACTAGGCTAGGGGTACCCAGGCTAGCACCTGTGCGGGACCTTCTCGGCCAAAGGCCACAAGGAGGAGGGAGGGGAGGCTTAGGGCGAGAGCTACTAGAGGAGGAGGGATTTCAAGACTTAGACAAAGTGAGGAGTGAATGAATAAGTCTTACTGAGGAGGTATTTATAGCAAACCCAAGGCCAACCAATGGCCAAGATCTAGCCAAGTGCAAGGCAAGTGTAAGGCCAAGATCAAGCCAAGTGCACCTAGACCTACTCTTAAAACCCTACAATATCTACACAAATATCAAGCCCAACTTGCCCTTGTTTGGCAAGTCTTGCCCACTGTCTCCTGTGAGGTGACACACGTCACCCTCCCGTTGGTCCAGAATGTTTCGTCTCTCGCAAAAACCCGCAAAAAAACAAAGCGACATACCGAATTTTCCGCCATGAAATTCACGTAAGCGTTTCGTCAGCGACTCTAATCCAGCGGCAGGGTGTTGTGCCCAAATGTAAAATCGGCCAAAGGGTGCCACATGGGGTGACACGTGTCGCCCGATTCGCCAAAATATTTCGTCTTAGAAAATATCCAATTTAGGAAATCTCAAAAACAAGCGGGCCCTTGCCAGTAAATTTCTCAGTGGGCCCAGCGTGACCATTCAAAATAAAATTCCATAATTCTCTAATATTCCGGGAAGTCAGAATACCAAATCTGAGAATCCAATTCCCGTTAACGAACCTTTTCCTTCACAAAACGGAAACTTTTAAGTGGAAAAATCACCTCTTTCTTCCTTTCCAATCTTTACTGTAGATTCTCGCGTCGTCCTCGCATACATACTCTGGAAAATACAGGGTATAACATTCTCCCCTCCTTAGAAACATTCGTCCGAATGTTCCTTCCTGAGCGGATATCGAAGAAGCTCTTCTAACAAATTGCCGACGCGGCAGTCGCGAAATAACCTGCGTTATCTTCCTTCCTTACTCGTCGTGCCCTTCGAACACTTGAACTCTTCTAGCATCGACGTACCACACTTCAGTCATCGCTTCAGTTCCCAAAACCTTGGAGTCACTACCTCCAAACTTGGTCATCTTACTATCCTCAAACTTCCTTAAGGCCATTCCCGGCCTTTACGAACCGCTTCTGGTCGAACGCGTCCACGAACTCATACGATGATCATACCAACTTGGGCCTAGCATCCTCGTGACCCTACCACCTGGCAGGACCACCCAGAACTGACCCCACCTTAATCCGGGTTACGGGTTGACCCGTATCACGTCCTCAACCCGACCCACAACCGTGCCAAATTCTTGTTCCCCGATCCGGAACAATCTTACTAATTCACATCATGAAAGCTACCACTTCCATCTCACACTACCCATGGACTTATCACACAAATAAATCCCACGTATACTACTACTGCGATAAAAGTCAAACATAAAAGCGAATCTTTAATCTCAGACGACCTTACCACCAGGTCTCGATCGTGACATAGTCTAAGGTTCATCTTACCATGCCATGCCCATCGTAACCTCCCAACTAAACATGTTTTCAAACTCACAATATCACAATGCTATCCGTACATAGCACACAATAATGAGATCATCATAACAAGCATGCCAAAACTCTAGAGGTTAAGGATATACAAAGCTCTTTGCTCACTCTAATCATAGGCACGCCTGCGTGCATCGTATGAAGGTGATAAACTGACCCTGGATCTGAAGGTGAGTCGTAACATCCGCGCTTCCTTTGGTGGACGGTTCCTCGAAAAATGGCCTGCTGGCCGCATGCAAAACAAACTCCCGATCTATGCGACACTCTCCAAAATGGAGTCTACGCGATGGTCACAACGGTAGGGGTGGCCGGTGGTTAACACCCGCCTTTCTGCCGAAAATCTGAACCAGAGCCACGACGCGCACTCCGAAGACGGTGGAGGACCACTGCAGACGGGTGGGGGTATATAACTAGCTTTCTTCTTTGGCGGTCCGCCTCGAAAGCCACCAGGACCTGCCGCCACGGCCTCTTCTGGCGATCCGGTCGTTCCGTCGACCCTCCGTGCCTCGCATCTGGTGCATGAGCTGCGTGCGGGCAATGTCCATGCCGGTGAAGAGAAACACCCGCAAGACTCGGCCATATAATCATCAAGCCGGTGGCGTAGCGATGCACCTATCCTCCATATCTGCAAATTCGCGCGAGGACATATCGAGCGAAAGAATCGAACTTCGACATTGTACTCCACGGCGATGCGCCCTCTGTCTCGATAATAAAAATCATCAGCCGGCCCGTGCCCTCGCCATCTGCGAGGCAAGAAGTGCGTGAGAAAGCCCCGAAAACTCATCCCATATGCTGGAGTGCATACTCTCCCGGAAAGCTCCGCCGATCAAACCAATCGATCGCGGTATCACGCGGCCGTCGCGAACAAAGGTCACAGACTCGGTCTCTGAAGCCTTGATCACCGCGTGATCCGGCTAGCTTTGCGGATGAACTCCTGCGGATCATCCTCGAGCCTCGACCCGTAAAACTCTGGCGGGCTCTGACCGAAAAGTCCGTAGCCTCAAACTATCACGTTCTGGTGAACGGCGGTGCTCACGGAACCGAGCTGCTGCATCCGGCTGTCTCATATCGGCCACAACCACGGCCAACAATCGGGCCATCTCGCGTAACCCGTCTCCTGCGCCTGTGTGGGTGGAGGCTCGAGTGCTGTAGTCTCATCCCACGGTGCGGCTCTAAACTCTCTGGTCTTTGGCGGCATCGCGAAACCCGCCGTCTCAAGCACAACCTCAGTCTTGTGCAGGCTGCGCCCTCGTACTCTCTGTATCTCACTAGCGGCACCTCGGCTGCCTTGCCATACGGGCTCACGGTTGCCTTGCGCGGGCATAGCTGTAAAAGCAGAGATCGTCGGAGGGTGACAACTTACAACATGACTAAGGCACGATCTTGGAATGAGAAGAATGGAAACCAATCCTAAATGTCCTATAGCCTCACGATTATAGATGTGGTGCCTGACACACGATAATCAAGACTTACTAGACACGGTGCGTAGACACTTTCAGAGGATTAAGCTGCTCTGATACCACTATGTCACGCCCGAAATCAGGCCCGTGTTGATGCCTTACCGAGCACCCTAGCGATACATCATCGAGAAAAATCAGCGAACATAAAACATGAGTCATTATACAAGAGATATAATAATAAACAGGCCAACCAAAACGGTTGCCTTGGTATATACATAAAACACGAGCAGTTTAATCGCTTTTACAACCACTGCCATAGCATTACCTACGGACCTCTAAGATATACAATGACTATGACGGACAGTGGCCGCCGTACCACGAATGTACAAGAACTTACAACTGTGAGGAACACTGCAAAAGATAAGCCTCGAGAAAGCGGAGCTTCAATCTGTTGGCTTGTGATCCTAGGCGAGGATCCACGGCCGATGTACCTCACCGCGGCGTGAACGCGGCCCCGGCGAGGTCAAGACGAGTACCAGTATGTGGCGTACAATCTCAAATGAAATCATACTAGTCTATATAAAGCGGGAGACATGTATGATAACCAAACTCTGATTCGCAACATAAAGCGATCATCGCTCCGATATAACTATGGGTCTCACGCCCACAACATCAATCGTGGTCGCATCGCGCGCATGCCCCGGAATCGCGCCGGTGTAGCATGTCCATGTGACCTCAACAACAAGACAGGCAATCCAGATGGAAGCATACGTGCGCTACGCGGCCGTGTCGATATGTCAAAGGAAACAATAAGACAACTTTCCAAATGGGCGCGATACAAATGCGCTACGCATCGTGTCGATATGTCGGAGAAACAATAGGGCGGCATTCCAAATGGGCCAGCATGCAGTGCGCTACGCGTCGTGTCGGTATGTCCAAAAGGAAATCACTGGCGATAATCAAAATGAAACATACGTGCGCTACGCGTGCGTGCCGGTATATCCAAAGCGATTAACACAAGACGCTTAACCAAAATGGAGAAGCATGCGCCATGCGTGCGCGTCGTGTCGGTATGTCCAAAGTGATTAACAACAATAATACTATCAGCGAGGAGCGTGCGTGGAATTTCTCCACGTCGCTGACGCGTCAAGTAAGTTCTCAACAAGTCAACCGAGCCTCGGAGAGAGGCGGTAACACGAAATACAACGCTTTGCACAAAGGTTATCGATAAGCATAGCCAAGCTCACGACAACAAGCATAAGTAGAGTTTCCGCAACACAAAGTACTTTCATTTTATACCAAAGTCAGGGTTTTAACCCCAGTACTACATACGTAAGTTCTTTTAAAGAGATCCATTTCTTTTATAAAAGTCACGATACCCGTAGTATTAGAATGACCAACCCACCTTCCTTTTTCAAAACCAAGTAACGACATTCTTTCCTAAGTTCGGTTTGCCTAGTTTGATTACTCAAGCTTCTCATTTTCAAATGGTTTCATAGTTCCCAAACTTAATCACTTGATTCCTTTTAGAACAATTAAGTAACATATGTCATATCTGGCGATAGTTTATTCTTGTTTATAATGATCTTATTAATGACCGTGATCTAGAAAATGTAATATCATTTTGTCTCATCTTAATTTTCTGTGCGGATGGAGGTTTCTCTTGGTTTTAATACAAATACATCATTATTCAATACATTTTCCTTTATTATTATTAGCTGCGATGATGCAGCCGATACATTACGATTCGAAATGGTAAAACATTATCCCTTTAAAACCAAGTACTCATTACTCACGAATGAGGTTTCACACAAACATCCACATTAAAGCAAATAAGTTAAGTCTCTTATCTTATAAGATCAAGTCTCTTAACTTCTAACATCGATAAACCATTTTCACTTACATAAGGTCGTTATAACTAACTTCCCATAAAGCTATTATAACACCTATGTTTTAAACCACAAATCACTTTGCACGTATGCGTCCTACCGTGCTACATAGTTCCTGACAATCATGCTAGAAAAGATAGGAAGGGTTCACATGCCTGCGCGACGATTTATCGTGATAAGCAAAATGCTCAGTACTGCTACCTTGCTAGCCCTTTCCTCCTCGGTAGAATACGCTACTCTTAGTTTTTCACTATAAAGGTCTGGCGTCTATTAACCCCCTAAACATAAGTTTCTATCTTTACATAGAAAATTCGGCGACACCTCCCCAAGAACACATAGCAGCGTAAATCTCTCTCTCTATCAGTGGCCATTGCAGCCGACCGGGGTTTACCTCTAACCGGACGTGTACAATTCTACACAAGCTTCTGTCTGTCCACAATATGTATCTGATTTAGTTCGGTTCTTAATTCTTGAGCTTAAGTCAAAGACATTGCGAATACTAAGTATAGTTCATATAGTATCTTGACTATATATCCTAACAAACATGTAATTTCCAATTACAATAGAGGACAAGATAATTACCTCGATAAGCCCAAAATTATCCGAATTTAATGTCGCTCCGAGCAGGTTTAGCTTCCACTCGTGCGCTCCAACCACTCCAAACAGCCTTAGAAGTTCTAACCAGCTTCTGCACCAAATACTTGACCAAGTATAGAAGATTTCCTTGGGGTTTCGGTTTGAGACTAAAAAAGGACAAAGGTAGTATTTGGGACTCTCGTGAAAGAGGTATCTTTGGAATACTACAAGGTCACAAGTGCTAAGGTATTTTGGGCATTATAACAATACTAGGGAGTATTTCTATACCTGACAACAAGGGGTATTATCCCGATGAAAACAACTAGAGCTAGGCTGGGGTACCTCACTGCTAGCACCTGAAAGGGTGGGACACTTCTCGGCCAAAGGCCACAAGGAGGAGAGAGGAGTGGCAGGCTTGGGGCGAGAGCTGGCTAGAGGAGAGGAGGGATTTCAAGACTTAGACAAAGTGAGGAGTGAATGAATAAGTCTTCATGAGCCATAGGAGGGTATTTATATGCAAACCCAAAGGCACAACCAATGGCCACAAGATCTAGCAGTAAGTGCAAGCAAGTGTAAGGCCAAGATCAAGCCAAGTGCACCCTAGACCCTACTTTCCTTCAAAACCTCACAAATATCTACACAAATATCAAGCCCAACTCGCTGCCTCTTCTTGCTTTCGGCGAAGTGCGCCCACTTGTCTCCATCACAGTGGGGTGATGATAACGCCACCACTCGTTGGTCCGAGTCCCAATGTTTCGCCTCCCTCGGAAAAATGCATAAAAAACAAAACGACATAGCCGAATTTTCCGCCCGCCAAGTTACGTAAACGCTGGGTTTAGGTGACGACTACTAACCGGGTGTTGTGCGCCTAAGGCTCATAAATCGGCGAAGTGGTGCCATGGGGGTGACACGTGTAACCGCTCGATTCATCAAAATATTTCGCCTTCGAAAATATCCAATTTAACCGAAATCTCAAAAACAAAGTCGGGCCCCTACAAAATCAGAATGGCCCCACGTGACCATTTCCAAAATAAAATCTCCATAATTTTCAATATTCCGTGAAGTCTGACACAAACTGGGAATCCAATTCCATTAACTAACCTTTTCCTTCACAAAACCGAACTTTTCCGGAAAAATCACTTCTTTCTTCCTCTTCCACCTTTTCTTCACGACTTCGATTTACGCCCTCGATAAGATACCGGAAATACGGTATAATAACCGCTTCACTACCCTCTCGCCCCAATCAATCCTCACTGGGCGATAATAGAAAGGGATTAACCAGCCGATCCTCGGCGCCGAGTTCATACATCCGCACACCTCCGCTGGCCTTAGATACCGCGAAACGCCCCCGGGCCGCTCGTAAGCAAAACAAGTTGTCGTAGCTAAGTACGAGCACTCCCACAATGCACATCTTCCACAATCCGCCACACTGTGCCGGGTGGCCGGCACACACCCTTCCTCTCCGAGCCACCAACCAAGAATCATCCGTTGGCCGAGTCCTCTACTTGCATCCTCCTACTAGACACCCTTTTCGCATATGGCCCTCGACGCGCCGCAGTAAAATAAAGACTAAATAACTGCGACGACATTCCCGACGCACGCCTACACCACCGAGAAAATCGAACCGACCGGCTGAACCTACGAGAAGCCGCGAACTAAGCCCTGGAGTTCTTACTAACTCCCAGATACCCTAACGCCCCAAGTCTGAGACCACTTGCAGACGGGGCCGAGACACCAGGCTCACACGGCGTCTCGCCAAAGTTACCAAAGGACTCCCGCTGCCGCCTTCTCACGATTCAGCGTAACTCCGCCGATTCCTACGCTGGCCGCAGATAAGCTCAGACGCGCACTACGCCGATCAGCAGCTACTTCAGACCCTCTTAGATACTCATCAAGCACTGTGATAAATTTTCTTCGCACAAGCCATACATTCGCGAGCGCTTCGCGGTGTCTTTGGTAACGCTGCATTTGTGTATCCATTCGGCGAGTTCGTGGCGTTCACGCCGCAGCAGGCAATCACCGCCACATAGACTCGGCTGGGATCGCTGCCGCACCTCGAACGGGCACCACCTCAGCACGTCGGGCCTGCGCCCTCAGAACCCTCAGGTTTACTCGCAGCTCTCTGCCGCTCGGCTTCTTCTGGGCCCGTTGCCTTACGCAGGCATAATCGGGTAGGGGAAAGTTAGCCACGCTAGGCGGTCCAACTTATAACATAACCGGCACGATCTCGAGTGAGAAATGGAAACTAATCTAAAGATCTTATAGCTCGACATCGCGCTGTAATAACACACCGCGAATCACACTCTACTAGAGCACTGGCCTCAGAGACACTCCTTCAGGATTAACCGCTTGATATTAACTTTGTCACGATCTGCCCGGTTCGTGGATCGTGCCTACCCGCACCTGGGCAGTATACATCGAGACCAGCAGAGAGCAAACAAACATGAAACAAACAGCTCGCGTTACTTATTCGCAAAAAGCGTTTTCTAAGATATATAAACATACACTTCAATACATCCTTACAAATCCCCGCCACAAATAAAAGATTTGCGTACTCTCTAAGAGTCGAGACAATAACGACGACAGTATTTTCCCGCCATACCCTGAAATGTGCACTTACAATGACAGTGGATCGGCACAAAGATAAGCTCTCCGAGAAACGGAGCTTCCTAAAACGCCGAACCGTGATCCCAAGAGCGCAGGATCAACGATCGGGTGTACCTCTACCGCGGCATTTAACGCACCCATGAGTCAAGACAACAAAAAATTAAGTACGCTGAACTGAAAATATCAGAACGTAAATCATAGTAGTCTATATGCTGCGAGATACGTATGATAACCAAACTACGCCACAATAAATAAGCAAGCCAGGTAAAGTCGTGGACTCAGCCCTCAAAGTCATCATCAAATATAACTACGTAGTCTCATGCCCACAACATCAATCAGCGCCTGCAATACCTTTCCTCACCGCCTAGCCTATGATATAAAGCACTAAGGAATACATACGAACAATTTCGGCCCACTGCACAGTAATAAACTGGCGACGTAAGTACGTATGCATAGCCGACTACTAAAAACCCATAGCATCAACAATGCCATAAAACCAGATTACGCGTCTTTCTGTGACCGCCACGATCGTCGCCACTCGCCCGCAAAGATCAAACGCCAAGGCTGCCTAATCCTCGAATCCCCACTCTCCGCATAGCTACACACATAGTCTTACGAGGTATTCCCGCGATCGAGGGTAAATAATTTCTAAGATCGTCTCGACTCGCAACCGCACGCCACATAGAGACCGCGACACTCAAACCGAACTCTCGTGAGTCTGCATGTGCCCACTGACCTCGCACAGGTATTCTCAATCATAGTCACACAGATCGCCTCGGTACCGCATCAAAGGTGTTAATCCCTGTGATATCATGTCAAGAGGCGCAGTTGATATAATACTAAAGACAACCGCTTTATCGTTAAACAACATAAGCACAACAAGTGGAAACCTCACAAACATCACAAGACACTAACACACGAGCATCCAACAGTTACTATCAAAACTAACAAGAAAGTATTACAAAATAATACCAACCAACATATAATCGTTATTCACAAGGTACTTTCTACTTATGTCAATAAATTCGGTTTTATCCCCAAAAGATTTCCTACATTAATGCTCACTACTCGCCCGGGAATGCGGATCGTGCCTCCACCCGCACCTGCTACCATATATCGAGAAAATCAGCTAAATATAAAAACAAGACATGAAATAGTTTGTAAA